>JACGDI010005716.1:90491-253011 GCA_014898725.1 Jacaranda copaia
AAAAAAAAAAAAAAAAAAAAAGGGGTGTCGCTCTTCAAATTAGCAACACCGTCAAAAGTGACCCCACCAATATTCCCTCCCCAAGTTCTGAATTCTGATTACCCTCGGTATTGTGTATATATATTTATATATAATAATGTATCTATATATGCACAAATAATGTATATTCACTTATAAATAATAATTTTTGAATATTTACAAGGGTGTCGTTACTTTAAGTAGCAACATTCTTATATTTTTATATAAAAATATGAATTAATAGATTTTATATTTATTATTTTTAAATAATAAATTTACAATAACAAAAGATACAGTTACTTGAGATAGCGATATTTTTGTACTTTTATATAAAAAAGGTAGCCTAATACATTATAGTTTAATAAAATATTAAGATTAGATTTGTAATTAAATTTAATTATATTAATACCTACTTTAAGATTGTGATTTTTTTTTTATATAATTAACGGTTTAAATTGATCCAATAAATACGACTCCTACCGGATTGTAGAACGCCCCTTGACATTCCTATTTAGAAAAGAAAGAAACAAATGATGAAGAGACAATTGTGAACATGACGACCACACGTCCCTTCCATCCGTCCACGCGTTAATTAAGCAGACCAAACTTGTTGCCATTTTAAAGCCATTACTATATTTTACGTCTAAAGGACAATTTTAAGGAATCCGCACCACTCCACACCGATAATCTAATGCCTTCTGAATTTGATTTCTGATGCCCAGCCAATTGGAAAACAGCTGTGCCAGTGACCACTTTCGGACATGCATGGCTTTCTACGATTAACAATAATTAAAAGAATATCAAAGTTATTCAATTCTTTTAGAAAGATTTCCTTTTACTTCAAATTCATTAAATGCAAACAATTATATATAAGATATTAAATATTATTGTTGACAGTAAAATTTTATTGGGAT
Organism: Jacaranda copaia; assembly: GCA_014898725.1. Lineage (NCBI taxonomy): Eukaryota > Viridiplantae > Streptophyta > Magnoliopsida > Lamiales > Bignoniaceae > Jacaranda > Jacaranda copaia. The sequence goes on from JACGDI010005716.1 coordinate 91,424, forward strand.
AAATTATTATTTAATAGTCCATACAAATTGGGTATTGAATTGGGTTCCAATTTTCAAATTATTGCTGCATCTAGTCAATCCTTTACCAGGGGTAAGATTGTTGATACTACTCCATCAGATGGCTCGAACCCAACAAGTCCTCCAGAGTTCAAGTCCAAATCATCTCTTTTTACTGTGCTACCTATGATGGTAACTAAAACAACTACATTGGATGAACAACTTGCTCAGATGGCTCAAGCCATCGCTGATCTTGAGAAGATTGTAGAAGACAAAGGCCTCTAGATTGCCCAATTGATGAACAAGTTGGAGCACTCAAATGTTGGAGAGTCTTGCCGAAATCACTTATACCCCTCAAATCATGTTGCAAATGAGAAGCAAATGGATGAGGCGCCACCCAAGAAAGACTCAGTGCAAAAATCTAATCACTCCACAACATTTGTTGCTGTACTGTCCGTGCAACAACTGTAAGAGATGATAACTAACACTATCAAAGCACAATATCTTAGACCTTCACAAAACTTGCTCATGTACTCAAATCCATACACTAAGAAGATTAACGCACTAAGGATATTGATGGGTTACCAACTACCAAAACTACAATAGTTTGATGGAAAAGGTAATCTAAAGCAACATATTGCCCACTTTGTAGAGACATGAAATAATGCATGAACTGATGGTGACTTGCTCATAAAGCAGTTCATGAGGTCACTCAAGGGAAATGTATTTGATTAGTACATAGACTTGGAGCCCAAGTATATTGACAGTTGGGTAGAAATAGAGAGGGAATTTCTAAACTGCTTCTATAGCACCTATCGCTCTGTGAGCATGATTAAGCTTACCAGTGCAAAGCAGTGGAAGGACAAGCTAGTCATTAACTACATCAATTGTTGTCGTGCACTAAGCTGGATAGATTATCAGAAGTTTCAACAATAGAGATGTGCATCTAGGGAAAACATTAGGGGCTTCTTTATATCATCCAAGGAATCAAGCCATGAATATTTAAGGAATTAGCAATTCGTGCTCATGACTTGGAGTTGAGCATTGTAAATCATAAACTTGCTTTCCTAGTCGATGATCAAAAGAAAAACAAAAAGGACTTAAAGAGGAATGAGAAGTCCACCAAAAATACTATGAAGGAGTCCATGGAAATTAAAGTAGCTTCTATTAAGATTTTCACTAGTAGTAACAAGGAGAAAAGCTTGATCAACTTATGCCAACCGAAAGGTGTCAACCTATGTTGATAGAACTATGAGAAAACGAGTACCCATTCTCTAACTCAGATGTCCTGCAAATTTTTGATGAGTTATTTGCAAGAAAGATGATTGAGCTGCTCGAGCTAAAACATCTTAACGAAGTTGGGAAGGTGAATGACCGAAAATACTATAAGTATCGTCAAGTTGTTAGCCATCCTATAGAAAAATATTTTGTGGTTAAATAGAAAATTATGACACTGGTTAAAAATGGAAAAATCATCATTGTTACCAAAAATGTTATGGATGCAAATGTTGCTAATATCAAAGCTATTACCAATGCCACTTGCAACTAGAAGAACGTTCTTTCCCCAGACATAGGAGTATAAAAAATGCTTCAATTTGGAAGTATAGACCCAGTTCTATTTGAAGCTTTGTTCATTGATAACAAGTAAAAGTTGGATACAAATTCTCTTTCTGAAACTAAAAATGATGGTGAATGGATTCTTGTGACATGCTGACGGAGGTAAAGGCAACATGTTCACCAACTTTATCTATTATTCTTGAAGAGACAATATCTCACTAAGTGCCTACAACCAAAGTTAATGAGATATATGAAATCTTCTCGTGTTATGCCGAGAAAATTTGGAAGAAATCATTGGGATCCTGTTACTCTAGGAAACATTTTTCCCATGAGATTTTTTGAGCAAAAGGTCCAATGGCATCTACTGCATTTAGCAAACTAGAGATCTAAAATTTTACTTCTTCTTACACGGCTATTGCATTCACAGATGAAGATTTGTTACTGGGATCAAAGCCTCATAATTGATTGCTTTTTATTTATGGATTTATGCAAATCAACTGCATGCTTATTGATGGGCCATTAATAGTCAAACATCATGCCAAAAGTTACTATAAAACAATAGGGGTTATAGTTGAGGACTTATCTCACAGTCACCTAACCATTCAAGGTTTTAATTAGGGAGGCTAGCGAGCCATTGGACTGATCCACCTAGATCTTACTATAGGAAAATTAAACGCGAATGCTTTATTTCATGTCATTGGTGCAAGGACTTTTTACAACTTGTTGCTAGGAAGACTAGAGCTTCATGAAAATGGAGTAGTTTTATCTATCATTTACCAATACTTTAAATTTTTGAGGAATGGTGAGATAATGAAGCTCGTTGTTGATACAAAACTATTCACTAAAGTAGAATCATACTTTGCGAATGCTAAATTATATCTAAACTCGAGCTTAGTGTAGAAAATACTGCCATTAAAAGATCTAGACAATCATCTTATCGAGGCAAAGCATGTTGAACTTATAACTCTAGAGTTTGTTGATCAAAAGTCCAAGAGATTGATTACTATTGAAACTTTGGCAAGTAAAGCCATTGAATCTGGAGGGACACTCGATCTAATAGTATTCGGTACACCCTTTGATCATGATAAAAGGAAGGACAGAAGTAATCTAAAATGTATATTCCATCACTACACAATAAAAGAGTATAAATCAAGGTATAGGATCTGATGACTACAAAGTTATGAGAAAGGAGTTAATTATGCCCATCATCAATCTAAACTCAAAGCTTTAATCAAATTTTCTTCTAGTAGGACTAAATGTCAAAATTTTTAAAGGATGTTTGATCCAAAAGCATGCAGTCTCTTAGCTAAGTCTGGATATGACGTTTTTAATTCATCTGACTAAGGGAGTTGAAATTGGATTTTACTAGAGAAAATATCTATGGCCTTAGTAAAGCACAACAAAAATTACAAAGCCAAAGGTTTTGTGTTGATCAACCATGGATCAGCTTGGGATTTACACCAAATGAGCAAATCAAAATACATGTGACAAAAAAAAATAAGTGCATCGGTGTCCAACATATTACAACTTACAAAGGTGGAAATGGTGGAAGTCAAAAGTTAAGTGATCGTCGCATCTTTGTATTCAATCAACTAGGCACTCACACCAATTGTCTTTCTGTCTTTGATAGACTTGGTTAGAATCCATCTACTTGTAAAGGGCTTATGATAAGTCATCCACAAGGTTGGGTTTTCAACTGACTTGGAAGTAATGCTGTGGAAAAATCACAAAAAAGAAATAAATGTAATGAGGCTAACATGATAGAGTTTAGAATTGAATGTCAGACTATTTGCTTATCTCAATTGAGTGAAGCCAAATTGTCGATCCTAATTATTAATAAGGACAAACCAGTAAATATGATGTGACATGTAATGAGACATTCATCTGATGAAGATGGTAGACATGAGGATAAAGTGGAGGTTACTATAAGCTCTAACTACATAAGTGTTACAAAAGAGCTAAGCCCTCACATATTGAGAGTTTGATAGAATGATTAGGGGCGGTGTTGTGCAAGATACAAATTATCATGGGTGGAGAACGACTTTTGTCCCCATTGTGAAAGTAAATAGAGTTATACAATGGAGGGTCGTATTTGAAAGTGTAGCGGTTTTAGATACTATACAGTCTGATGATGAAGAAAATAATAATTTGCATTCATGTCATTTGTCACGGTTAATAAAGATTTTGACTTAGATATCTTTAAAGATGATATTTAAGAAGCCTCTCCATGACTTGAAGATAATGGATAGGCAGCTGTAGATGAGCTTAAAGAATTGAATCTTAGCACAACAGAGGAGCCACACCTTATATTTATAAGTTTCCTCTTAAGTAATGAAGAGGAAAAGTAGTATTTAAGAACCTTGAATGAGTATAGAGATATCTTTACTTGGACATATAAAGAGCTGTTGGGATTGGATCCCAAAGTTGTAATTCATCACTTCGGCATAAAGCATGTGGTGCACCCAGTGAAGTAGTTATAGTGAATTCTCCACCTAAAGCTTGTCCTTCAAATTAAAGCTAAGTAAATAAGCTCATTGATGCTAGGTTTATTAGAGAAGTTAAGTATCTTGTATGGATATCTAGCATCATGCCTATTGAGAAGAAAAATGGCCAAATACACATTTGTGTTGACTTTTAAGACTTGAATAAAACATGCCTAAAAGATAATTTTTCATTGCCTATCATTGAGCTCGTGGTCAATGCAGCTACTAATCATGAGGCCTCGTCTTTCATGGATGGATCCTCATGATTCAACTAAATTAGAATGTCACCACAAGATGACGAGTGTATGGCTTTTTATACTCCAAAAGGTATCTACTATTATAAAGTGATGCTTTTAGGTTGAAGAATGCAAGTGCTACTTACCAACGTGCTATGTAGAACATATTCAATGACATGCTACACAAAAGAGTTGAATGTTATATGGATGATTTGGTTGTCAAAGGTAGAAAAATAAGTGATCACTTGGCAGATATTTAAGTTATATTTGATTAGTTAAGAAAATATAACTTGGAGATGAATCCCCATAAATGTGCATTTGACATTACATTAAGCAAGTTTCTCAGCTTTATAATTCATCATCAAGGCATTCAGGTCAATCCTGCAAAGATAGATGCTATCCAAAAGATGCTTGCATCAAGGAACTTAAAGAAACTACAAAGCTTGCAAGATAATCTTACATTCATAAGAAGGTTCATATTAAACCTTGTTGGGAAGTGCCAACCATTCAATCATCTTATGAAGAAAGATGCTCCTTTTAGAGGGGATAAAGGATGTCAGAATGCTTTTGAAAGTATAAAGAAGCATCTCTAAAATCCATCGGTGTTAGGAGCTCCTGTACTTGGAAGGTCGCTTATTTTGTATATTGCTGCACAAGAGAGGTTAATTAGCGCTCTTATGGCTTCAGAAAATAAAGAGGGTATAGAAAAGGCACTATATTACCTTAGTAGGTCTCTGATTGAAAATGAACTGAAATATTCCCCTATTGAGAAGATCTACTTAGCATTATTCTATGCCATTAAGAAGTTAAAGCATTATTTTGAAGCATACTCTATACGACTCTCTCTCGTGCTAATCTAATCAAGTTTGTTACATTAAGGCCTATGCTATTTAGGAGATTGGCAAAGTTTTCAGTTATATCCAACTAATACGAGATCACCTATGTGCCACAAAAAGCTATTAAAGGGTAGGTTCTTTGCTAATTTCTTAGCTAACCATCATGTCCCTACAGAATAGGAGTTATCTGATGACCTCCTTGATGAAGATGTTCTTTATCTTGAAGTTCTCTTGACATGGACAATGTTCTTCGATAAAGCAACAAGATCTAATGGATTGGGGGTAGGGATTATCTTTGTTTCACTAGAAAAGCAAGTATTAACATATTCCATTATGTTGGACAAGTTATGCTACAACAACATTGTTGAATGCCACGCTTTGATCATTGAATTTTAGATGGCCTTAGAAATGGAGATCATGGAAATTGAGATCTATGGTGAATTAAAGTTAATTAACAAATAGCTCTTGAAAGAATATGAGGTCAAGAAAGATGATCTCATGCCTTTTGATTTAGTAGGCCTTAAACTTATTAAAGAAATTTGAGAGTGCTAGCTTAAACTACATATTGAGAAAGGAAAATAGGATAGTTGATGCATTGGCTACTACTCTTGCTCTATCTAAGGAGGAACGACAAATGTCCTCATATGCAATTAGTGGATTGTACTACCTTCTACTGAGCCTAATCATGAAATTCAAATTCCATATCAGTATTAATGAGTGATGATTGAGATTAGATGAGTCTATTGATTGATTATTTAAAGTATGAAAAGTTTTCAAATGTTCCTTTCCATAAGATAAAAGTACGAAGGAGATTATCTCATTTATTATATGCAAAGATATTTTGTATTATCGATCTTTCGAAGGTAATTACTAATATTACTTAAGTGGCAAAGAAGAAATGAAAGCTATGATCAAAGTATATTTTGGGGTCTATAGCGTTCACTAGTTTAGTCCTAAGCTCTGTTTTTGGATTAGAAGGATGAGTTAATATTGGCCAACAATGGTCAAAGATTGTTTGGAATATGCAAAAAGGTGTGAAGCTTGCCCACTATATGTAAATTTCATACACAAGCCTTAAGAGCCCCTATATCCTATTATTACTTCATGGATGTTTGACGCTTAGGGTCTCAATATTGTAAGGCCTATTACTCTGAAGTCATTTGCTAGTCATGCATATATATTGGTAGCTACTGATTACTTCTCCAAATAGGTAGAGGTGATTTCTCCCAAAGAGGTAAAAAAAGAAACAATGGTTGAGTTCATCTATTTGAATCTTATTTTTCGACATGGGGTGCCTCGCTATATTATCATTGACAATGGGAAGCCATTTTATAACAAGTTGATGGACAAGTTATATGCATATTTTGGTTTCGAGCAGCATAACTCCTAGATGTACAATGTAGCGGCAAATGGTTTAGATGAAGCATTTAATAAGACCCTGTGCAATCTCCTAACAAAAGTGGTGATGAAGTCAAAAAGGGATTGACATGAGAAAGTTGGAGAAGCACTATAGGCATATAAAATGACACACCAAATCGCTACTCAAGCTACTCCATATTCTTTGGTGTATGGAATTGAAGTTGTTTTCCCCCTTGAAAGTCAGATACCTTTAATTCATATTGCAATTCAGGAAGGACTCACCACCAAAGATAATGCTCATCTTAGACTTGAAGAATAGAAAGCATTGGATGAGAAAAGGCTTAAAGCTCAATAACAACTTAAGTGCTACGAAGCTCACATGATGAGAGCATTCAATACAAAAGTTTGCCCTCGATCATTTCAAGTTGGGAATCTACCCTAGTAGTGAGGAGGCCAATTACCATCACCTAGTAGATAGGAAACAAATTTATATCAAAGTAGGATGGTCTTTATGTGGTGAAAGAAACTTACACAAATAGTACATATAAGTTGATGGATAAAGATGGACTGTGCATTGACCCCATAAAAGGCAAGTTTTTGAAGTGCAATTATCCATGAAGAAGTATGCTCCTTAACGCATGAGCCTAAATTGCATATTATTCCTGACCCACATGAGAATAAACTATGTACGATATCGATCAATGGTGGTGCATTTGGATAACCTACTAACCTACTCCATTCAAAGTATTTTGTATGGTTAAAATGTATAAATACTTCACCTCATCTAGGGTGGTGAAGCTATGGAAATTCCTGGCCCACATGAGTATAAACTATGTATGCCCCCTTAAAATAAAAAGAATTTTTTTTTAACTACGTGACGACTTGATCCCCTTGATAGGGTACATAGGCAGCTTGGAATTATTTTCTAAGTTCAATCATATCTTTAAACAAGTTTGGTTTTTCTTAAAGATAGCTATTTTTTTTTTAAGTTTGAGCTAGTTCACCTACCCATTTGATCATTGAAAGCATGTGTTTGATCTTTACTTAGTTGGTGTTAATGAGAAAAGTGCAGCGAAGAGAGCATAAAAAATATAAAAACAAAAGTGAAGCCAAAGACTGATGAAAAGAAAAAAGCTTTTATTTCATATGAATGTTTTTTCATGTTAATTTAAAAAAACAAATAAAGAAAGAAAGTTAAGAAGCAAAATGTTCAAGCAAATAAATCAAAGGCAACTAAATCATGGTGGGATTCTTCAAGTAATTTCTCCATTCTCTTTAAAGCTTCAGCCACGTTATCAATCAAAATTGGAGTGCTCTCAAGCTTCAAGACTTCTTACCTTTTGGTGGCTATTTTTTTTTTTTAAGTGGTGGATAAGTTTTCTTTAGCTTTATGCAGTGATAAGCTTGTAAGCTCTTCTTTGTTGTTCAACTCAGCAAGTCATATCTTCAATTCTTCCTACAGTTTGGTGATTTGAAGCAATTCCACTTTAAGATTATTCGCCTCCTCAACTCGTTTAATTTCTATTACCTTAACTTCAGAAAGATCATGTTGTGCAAGAAGCAATACTTTTTCATGAGCCTTTTGTGTTTCTCTTTGAATGGAGTCCAATTTGGCCTTTGTGTAGCTTGAAGCACCCTCAAAAATAGACTTTAGATAACTCTCCAAAGATGATGTATCTCTCATATATGTGTTCATCTCTACGATCAGATCATCAATTGCTGGCTTTACCTCTAAAAACTACTCAAATAGAGTCTTCATGGCCTTTTAGCATATTTGTTCCCATTAAAATTTGGTCAGTATTTGCTCAGTTTTAGTTTTTATAACTCGAGGATAAAATTCAAAAATCTCAACATGTGGGAAAGGCTAGGACGAAGCTTTAAATGTCTTTTTGGGTTTCTTAGGCATATTTTCCTCAACATACAACTCCTCTGCAACAAAAATAAACAATGTTATTTCAAATACTTACAAAGGATCTCAATTTTATGACTTTCACTAGGAGAATGATGGGATCATTGATTCATTATTACTAGAAGGATGGAAAGTAATGTCCTCTCCATGTAAGCCTAAAGGATCAACTCCATTAATTGAGCTTAGGCTACTTTTAGAGGTGATGGGGATTCCTTTGTGAAAGTTTGCAAGCTGAAAGAAAAAAAGAAAAAAAGGAAAAAGATACAAGATGGGTGAAAGAGAATAGTAATGTAAATGAATGAAGCAATAACAATGATAATGAGTGTATGTATGTGTTCTGCTAATTTCTCAAAAAGCAGTGAAGAACTTGGAGCATCTGCAAAAAATGTTGAATTCACACTAATATTGTCTAAGTTACGAACTTTTGATCTTTCCTTAAACTGGTATTGGCTGCTGGTTCATCATTTGAGAGTAACAAGGTAGAAATCATTTTAGTTCCTTCAGTTGGACTAGTTACTGGAAAAACTTGGGAGTCAAATCTGTAGGGAGAGTTCGTTGCTTTTTAGAAGTACCTTTGTTGGTTCTAGATCAATATTCAAATCTCAAAGTGATAGGACAACTTTGCCATCCTTCGAACCCTTCTTTGAAGTCCTTTGAGATCTCTTGAGATTTAAATATGTTGGTTGATTAAGTTTGAGAATGATTTTTGAGTCTTTCCTTGAATAAGTCTTCCAATGGTTAGTTTACCAATGTACATATTCCTTCATAACTAAAGGCAATGAGGAGGCACTTTTTAGTACAATTAGCTTGGAGGATATGCCTAGCAAAGTGCAAGATTGCCAAAGTCAAACAAGTTCAACCAACCTATATGTAAGAATCTCTTTTGTTAGGTGGCCAGGAATATCTTGACAAAAACCATGTTGCAGACTGAATCGATGGGGACTATAAGCTTCAATAATACATGTTGCTCCACTTTGAAATGTCAAGTAGCTAAACCGCAAAGTCACAAAAAGCTCTTTGTAGGTATTGGATATGCCCGTATAATCTATTATTGAGGTTTGCCCTTATGTGTGCAAGTTTTGAAGCCTTAAGGGATTAATGTTATGGAATAAGTCACGTGCCTTAACAAGTTTAAAGTGTTTAGCCATGTTCTCTCTTGCATATTTTCACCATTTGAGCTCCAATTGATTCAATTTTGGATGGAAAATGCATTTGAAGAAAGTGTCCAATCCAGCTGTACACATAATGAATAAGAAAGATGGTGGTGGACTCGCTTAAGCTCTTTCAGGTAGATATCTCTCTCAAATCGTGGTAAATGTTTGCTAATATAGGAACTGCTAAAGAAAAACAATTGCTATGAGCCATTTTACTTGAAACTTGAAAAATAAAAGCACGTACCTTATCAACTTTGCGATATGGTGAAGTAAAGCTGCATGACTAACATGAAAAGAAAGAAGCCAAATAAGTTTCATCCCTGATATCCTCTTCAATCTTTAGCGTTAAGAATGGCTCATCATACTCCTTGATGTATGATAAAAGAGACATATTGATGTTCCCACAAAGATTGCAAGATAGCTTTGGTTTGATAAGTCTCTTTTTGCATGACCTTGAAGAAGATTGTGCATATCTAGTCAAGCCTCTAAACCAAAATGCAATCTAGTTAGGAATGGATACACTATTAGAGTCCTTTGGAAGAATGTGGTTTGCTACAAATAGATACTTGCAGCTCACAACAAAAAAGGTTGGTGGGTATCAACATCAAGTAGATCTTTAGCAGATGCGACAACTTTATCATAGAAATCTCCATAGATTGATAATCTGCAAAGTCTACAAGGATCTTATAAAAAGATTGACAATTCTCCAATAGCAATGTGTAGTGTGTGTGTAGAAGGGCACCATAGCTTGAGGAAAGCTTGGAGGACATTCTTGTTGCAAACATATGTGAAAAGAAAGGCATGAACAACTATATATATATATATATATATATATCTTGGATTGATGAAGAATGTTTGCATGATGGCCCAACATGTCCTCTGCCTGCTTTTAATAGCTAGTGTGAAAGGATACTTCACCGAACTCGAATGTTGGAATTCTCCACGAGCCTCTATTGATGCTGAGATAGTAGTTCAAAAGGGAAAATTTTGCATGCATGCTCTGATATCATGAAGTGATGATTTCAACAATAGGATCTTGGAACGAGTGGAAGTGTTAGAGCCTTGGTCAATCATTTCCTTTGATATCTCATCGGACCATTCATCAACATACATAGAGTGCTTTGATTAAACCTTGAACGATTGAGCGTCCACGATCGCTACACACAAACAAAGTAGTGCTTTTGGCTTTTGGGAAGTATTTGTCACCTTGAATCATGATGCATGGGATTGACCCACTAAAATTGTTAATATCGATCTTCATAGCTGTGCTGAAATTTTAAATGTATAACAAGTTATTTGATTAAAAAGGGACTTGAAGAAAAGGAAAAAACAACATAATATTTTGTTCCAAAGAAAAGGGAATTGCATCAATATTCTACCTCTCACCAATAAACAGCTGTGATAAAGGAGTAATTCCACAAATTATAGATGAAGGATTGCAAAAACTACAGAAAAAAAACAAAAAATCAGCAATGCAGTAGATATATCTTTTCTTAGACAAACTCATGAACATTAGTTGTGTGGGTGTTTATAAAGTTGCTGTGCAGAGCTGTGGCAAGCAATGCTCACCCAATTTAAACAAAACTAACTTGACAAAGTCCAAATACTCAAGCTTGAGGATGTTTCATTGCTTTGCTTCATTCCTGAATGTGAACAATAAACACCGGTAGGAATCTTCTTATAGATAACTAGGATCCAATTTTCAAAGCTTCAAAAGCATGAAATTAACTAGTTCTGACAAGCAAACCAAGGATCAAATCATGCTACAGATTCTAATTTGGTAATAGCATTACCTTGAAAAGAAAAGTCTAAGGAGAGACTTGTAAACGCTTCACAATTCCAGAAACTGTCCCCGTTTGGCACAGCTGGAAGAGTGCAAAAATGGGTCAACCAAAAATCCTCTAAAAATTTTGATAAAATTAATGGAGCTTATAAACACCTTGAAGAACTCTCTATAAAATATTTGGAATAAAAATCTTTCTGGATCTCCCTGAAAAAATTCGCCAAATCAGACCCTATGCAGGTGATGTCCAAAATCTAGCAAGTCAAGTGCCTTACCTGTGTTGTTATGATCCACACACCAATTAGATCTTCCAAAATCTCTAGCATATAAGTTTGATTAAGACCAGAGATATAATAAGGGTGAAGACCCCTTTTAGGTTGGAAGGAAAAAGAAGAAAGCAAAGCTTTCAACATATCAATGCAATACTTGCGAAGAGTTTTTGGAGGGAAATTGCAAAGAATCTAATTTTTCGCGAAATGGTGTGATGTATTGCCGATCCTCTTTCTCTATTTCTATATATGGATGCTGAATAGTGTGATTCCAAGGTGGCATCACACCTTCCATGAGGAGGGGTGGCCAAGTGGGGTGCCAAGGTAGCAAATTAAATTCAAATCTTATTTGAATTTCTGGTGCATTTTAATTACATTTAAAATCTAATTCCAAATTAATTATGATGCTAATTCAAATAAACTCTTCATTTGAATTTTTCCTCCAAATTTTAGTCTTCCAATTAATTAAACTAAACTCTTTAATTTAATTAATTAATTTTTGACCTAACTTTTAAAGTCAAACTAGCTTAAGCATAATTTGTTAACTTAACTCTTTACGTTAACTTGACAATTGATGGTCTTGTTGGCATCAAATAATTAACTTCTTAATTATTGATCTAATTTAACTCCTTAAATTAATTGATTAATTTAACACTTAAATTAATTAAGCAAAAAATGACCTTCAAAATTGGCACCATGAAATCGGTTCACTAAGAATTAGTTTTCTAACACTTAGAAAATTTTCTCCATCAATTAGGAAACTAATTGAATTTTATATGTGACCCAATAGATTCTACCATTAATTGGACATAAGCACTTAACTCCTTATGACTTTTGAATATCATATGTTCATTTTAGTGTAAAACTCCTTTTAAACTAATCGACTTAATTCAATTAATCTCGTTAAATGAAGAGTATCCAATCTCCATGGTCGATGTCCAACTTCAAGCCCATGGAGCCCAACTAATTGGCCAAAATGAATATTCTAGAAAACCATCATCACTCTATAGGTACCATGCAAATATGGTCATTCTGTCTCTTATCTCCCAAAAGAGGCCTAGGGCAAGATATTTGTTAGATTCCTAGTAGCCTTGATACTATGTCTTTATCTCAATGCTTGATCCCTTTATGAGACCTTTTTTGGAAAATTGCTTTTCCAAATTGTCGTACCACTTTGTGCAAAGGTTTTTGGGAATCAATCATTATAGAATAAATAGAAGATGCACTCGTTGTTCACAATAGTAAGGAGTCGAATTCCATATTACATCTCACAAACCTCCATGCCAAGTAGCTCAACCAGAAAGACCTACTAGGTGGCTAAGCAAGAGTCAAAGCATGAGGATCGGACATAGTATTTTCATGGATCCTCAGGTCAGAGGACTAATAATATGCACTAATATAAGCAAGAGTCTCTAGTAGGTCTTTAGTGCCTTATTCTCTGACAAGCACCTACTAACATACATACGTATCTCATACAATTATTTATGGAATAGAGTAATTTTCAACTCTTGGATTTATGCATCGTTAGTGCAAGTCTATCTGGATCTTAGATGCCCCATCTCTAAAGATCCTATAATTTAGAAGATTTAAGATCACGATCGCATGAAACTTATTCTATGGTCACCAAACCAAGTCCCACAGTCATAGGTGATCTAAGGATTTCATCCAAAAACTAGTGAAGTGAAATAAAGCAGAAGATGAAGATGGCTATATGAAGAATATCATTCAATCAAGATTATTTTTGCAAGAAAATAGCTTTACAAAGCTAATCTCATTGGCTTGCCAAGCACTATTCCAACAATTTCCCACTTACTCTAAAGCTAATGCTTTGTGGCCCTGAGACCTATTTTCACAAGATGTCTTCCAACTAAAGACCTTTAGCTTTTAAGGGTTTGGATAGTGGTTTTGCTATGTTATCTTCTGAGGCAAATTTTGTCCACTAAGTTGTCACCTTTATCAATTGATATCATATATCAAATGGTAGTGCATTTAATATGTTTGGGTCACTTGGTAAGATCTTAGCTCAAGTCCTAAATTATCTTCCAAAGAAAATTGTAGGCTCATGCACGCTAAACACTACATCTAACTCTTGGATAAAGTTTTCATCCAAGCACCTTTCTTTATGGTATCCAAAATCACAATGTATTTCACCGTAGTAGTTTATTTAAGCTATGGTATCTAGTTGGAACTCTTCTAACACAACATGCCACCATTAAGGCAAAATATGTATCCAAAAGTGGATATTAGGTCATCTACATCGAACTGAAAACTAAAATCTAAAAACTCTAGGAGTTTCAATTCTCCATTGTGTTATACCAAAAATAAGTCTTTAGTCCTTCTCAAGTACTTAATGATTATTTTAAGCCTTTTAATGACATTCACCAAAATTGGATTGGAATTTACTCATAATGCTTAGCGAGTGTGCCATATCTGGTCTTGTACATTGAACTACATACATTATGCTTTCAATGGCAAAGGCATAAAGAATATGGGACATTTTTTTCTTCTCTTCCTTAGTCTTTGGGACCATAGACTTTGAGCGATAATTGCTATGTCCTATGGAAAGAAATCCTCTCTTAGATTCTTCCATACTAAATCTCTTTAGTATCTTGTCAATGTATGGGGTTGGAAAAGCTCTATCATCTTCCCTTATCCATCTCTATAGACACATATTTCCAATACATAGGATCCTTCTTCTAAATCTTTCATCGAGAATTATGTAGACAACCATGCTTTAGTACACCTTAACATTCGTACTTCATTTCCAATGAAAAGGATGTCACCGACATAAAGCACAATAAACTGTATTGAACTCCTACTAGTTTTTTTGTACACATATGGTTTATACACCTTTTGACAAAGCCAAACAATTTGACTATCTTATCAAAAAATATATGCTCCAAGTTTGGAATGCTTGTTTGAGTTCTTAAATGGTTCTCTGAAGTTTGCAAACCTTTTGCTCACTGCCTTTGGATGTAAAGCCTTGTGATTGCTCCATATGAATTTCTTCTTTAATATCGCTATTGAGAAAAGAAATTTTCACATCCATTTGCCATATCTCATAGTCATAATATGTAGCTATGGCAAGTAGAATCCAAATGGACTTAGGCATAGCGACTGGTGAAAATGTTTTCTCGAAATCAATACCAGGTCTTTGAGTATGACCTTTTGCTACTAGTAGCGTCTTAAAATTCATCACTTCTCTATCTACCTAAAGCTTTCGCTTATAGATCCACTTGCAACCAATAGGAACTATTCTCTTTGGTGGATCTACCAAAGTTCATACTTTGTTGGAGTACATGGAGTCTATTTTGGATGTCATGGGTTTAAGCCAACATCTTAAATCTATGTCTAACTTAGCTTCCGTGTAAGTCTTTGAATCATCATCTGATTATCCCATCTCATGAAAAAATTCAAACTTTTTGGGTTACTTTTTGATCTGATTTGACCTTTTTGGAGGCTGTGTACAAGGCTCTAGTTGATCATCTATTTCTACTACTTATGGGATTTCTTGATCATCTTGAAATTTATCAAGTTCAATGACAATGCTATTTTTATCTAATAGGAAATTCTTTTCCAAAAAGGTGGCATTCCTCGAAACAAATACCTTTTGTTCCGAGGGATCATAAAAGTAATCACCTATAAACTCTATTGGGTATCCCGCAAACTTGCACAAAGTAGATCTACTATCCAATTTATCTCCCATTATCCATCTCACATAGGCGAGAGATCCCGAAACCCTTAGATAGTAGTAAGAGGGTGCTTGCCATGTTATATCACATATAATATCTTTGGCACTAACTTTGAAGGTACTATTATTAGTAACTTTGCTGGCATATTTGGGGTATATTCCTAAAGGGATATAGGCATATTGAATAAGCTTATCATGAAATGTACCATATCTAACAAGGTATGATTTCTCCTCTTGGCTACTCTATTATGTTGGGGTGTGCCGGGTGGGGCCTGCTAAGAGAATCCTATTTTTCTTTAGATAATGCAAGAATTTGGTACTTAAGTATTCTCCTCTTCGATCCGATATAGAGCTTTAATACTAAGTGCCAATTACTTTCCCACTTCATTTCTATACACTTTGAACTTTTCAAAGGTTTCAAACTTGTACTTCATAAGATACATATGTCCAAACCAACTATAATCATCAGTGAAGGTGATAAAGTAAGAATAGCCTCTTTTCCCATTAACTCTTAATGGTCCACAAACATTCGTATGGATCAAATCCAAAGCATTTATGGAGCACTCCATTTGTTCTACAAAGGGAGCTTTGGTTATTTTTCCCTTCAAACAAGATTCACAAATAAGAAGGTCCTTAATGCTGCTAACATTTAGTGCTTTGAGGGCTTTTAACTTGTTCGTCCTATTTTTGTAGATATGACCAAGTCTTGTATGCCATAAAATGGCATCTTCTTGGATATATAATTTTCTTAATTAGTTGAAAGTACATTAGTGATAGTTGAGAATTCAATATGTATAATCCTTTATTAAATGTACCATGAACAATTAAAGAATCAATTCTTTAATGCCTTCAATCTTCCATTTGATGTAGAAGGATTAAATACTTTGTTATCCAAAATGGGAAGTGAAATAATGTTCTAAACAATATATGGTACTTTATGACAAAGGTCCAATACAAGTATGGAATTCTCTAAGTCTAACTTATTATACACCTTCGAAAGTGGTCACAACTCTTACTTCTTAGCCAAGGTGATGGATCATATCCACATCACTTAGTTTTATTTTTCTTTCTATTCTTTGTAAGAACTTACAAAGAAAAGAACCACATGTGATATCATATATCCATCAGGAAGAATTTATCAAAAAATGTACTTCAATAAAGTGCAAACCTTTCTTAAAGGTTGCAAGGTTACCCTTGCAAATAGCTTCCAATGGCCTACCTAGCTAAAGTAGAAATAAATAATATCGACTATTTCCTCTATAATCTTCTTGACTCTTTCGGATGCCTTTAATGGTTGTTTTCCCTTAGAGGATGAACTTTTTTTCCTTTTACTCCCTTTCTAGCACCTCTTGGGCCCATAGACTTGGAGGAGGAAACAAATGTCAAAGGTTTGACCTTGTTATGGTAGTCTCCTTCTCACATATAACATCAATTAATGGCAAATCAACACTCAACATTAATCACTATGAATTAAAATATAATGAATTAACACTTAAATCACATAATAACATGCTTTCAATTTATTAATCAAGGAGCCACACATAACATCAATCAAACACTCCAGCCCAACATATGAATCGAGATTTTGGTGACCTAGATTAATCTATCACATGAACAAATCATTCAAAGAAAATCCAAATCTAAGCATGATTTTGACTCTGATACCACTTGAAAGCAAATAAGACACTAGGATCCAATTATCAAAACCTCATAAGCATGAACTTAATTAGTGCTTACAAGCATACCAAGGATGAAATCATGCTATAGATTTAAATTTGGTGAGAGAATTAACTCAAAAATAAAAATCCAAGGAGAGATGTGTGAACTCTTAGCAATTCTAGAAATTGTTTACAACTAACGCAGCAGGAAGAGTACAAATATCGCCCAACCAAAAATCCCCAAAACATTTCAAGAAAATTAATGAAACTTCTCAACACCTTGAATAACTCTCTGTAAAATATTTGATTTGAAAATAATTTTGGGTCTCCCTAGAGAAATTCACCAAATTGGACCCTGTGCAAGTGGATCTCCAAAATCTATCAAGTCAAGTGCTTTGCCTCAATTGTTATGATCCACATGCCAATTGGATTTTCAAAATCTCTAGAATATAAGTTAGAGTAAGACTAGATATACAATAATGGTGGAGGCCAATTTTAGGTTGGAAGGAAGAAGAAGAGAGCAGAGTTTTCAACACATAAATGTAATGCTTGTTGGAGGAAAATTGCAAAGAATCTAATTCTTCACTAAATGGTGTGATGTATTGCTGATCTTCTCTCATTATATCTATATATAAATACTGAATGGTGGGACGCCAAGGTGGTGTCACACTTTCCACGATGAGGGGTGGCCAAGTGGGGCGCAAAGGTGGCAAATTAAATTCAAATTTCATTTGAATTTCATGTGCATTTGAATGAATTACATTTGAAATAAAATTCCAAATTAATTAAGATGCTAATTCAAATGAACTCTTCATTTGAATTTTCTATCCAAAATTCATTTTTCCCATCAATTGAATTAAACTCTTTAATTTAATTAATTATCTTTTGACTTAACTCTTTAAGCTTAATTTGTTCACTTGACTCTTCAAGTTAACGTGACCAATTGATGGTCATGTTGGCACCAAATAATTAAATTCTTAATTATTGGTCTAATTTAATGCCTTAAATTAATTGATTAATTTAACACTTAAATTAATCTAGCAAAAAATGACCTTCAAAATTGGCACCATAAAATCAGTTCACTAGGAATTAGTTTTCTAACACTTAGAATTTTTTTTACATCAATTAGGAAGCTAATTGAATTTTTTGTATGACCAAATAGGTTCTACATTCATTAGACATAGGCTCACAACTTCTTGTGACTTTTAAATATCATATGTTCATTTTAGTTTAAAACTCCTTTTAAACTAATCAACTTAATTCAATTGATCTCATTAATTGAAAAGTACCTAATATCCATGGTTAATATCCAACTTGAAGCTTATAGAGCTTAACTAATTGGGTGAAATGAATATTTTGGAGAACCATCATCATTCTACGCATACCATGCAAATACGGTCCTTCTATCTCTTATCTCCAAATAGAGGCTTAGGGCAAGATATTTGTCGACTCACTAATAGCTTTGATACTATATCTCTATTCTCAATGTTTGATCCCTTTGTATGACCTCACTGTTGGAAAACTTCTTTTCCAAATTGTCACACAACTTAAGCAAGAAATTTTGGAATTGATTATTATAGAATACATAAGAGATGTACTCGCCCTTCACAATAGTGAGGAGTCGGATTCTATCTTGGATCTCACAAACCTCTATGCCAAGTAGCTCATACCTAATTTCATCCTGAAAAACCCATTAGGTGGTCAAGGAAGAGTCAAAGCATGAGGATAGAACACAAGTTTACCATGGATCCTTAAGTTCAAGGACTAATAATATATACTAGCATAAGCAGGAGAACTAGTCACTACTGACTTGCTAGAATGGCTATATAGTGGATTTTTTGGTGGGTCTTCAACATCTTGTTCTCTAACAAATACCTATTAACATGTATATGTATCTCATACAGTTGCTCATGGAATGGAGCAATCTTCAACTCTTGAATTTATACATTGTTAGTGCAAGTCTATCCGGATCTTAGATGTATCGTCACTAAAGATTCTATAACTTGGAAGATTTAAGATTGCGACTGTGTAATACTTATTCCATAGTCACCAAACCAAGTCCCACAGTCATAGGCGATCTAAGGGCTTCATCCAAATGCCAATAAAATAAAACAAAGCATGAGATGAAGATGCCTATATAAAGAATCATTCAATTAAGATTTTTTTTTACAATGAAATAGCTTTTAGAAAGCCAATCTCATTAGTTATCATAGAACTATTCCAGTAGTAAGGCCACCAATTATTGATGAAGGACTATGAAACCTATAGAAAATCAACATAAAATTAGCAATCCAACTGATTTGTCTTTTCTTGGACATACTCCCAAATAGTTGTTATGTGGGTGTTTATAAAGTAGGTGCGTAGAGGCGTGGCAAGCAATGCTTACCCAATTTAAACAAAATTGACTTGAAAAAAACCAAATACTCAAGCTTAATGATGTTTCACCGCTTTTCTTCATTCATGACTATGAAGAAGAAGCATCGATAGTAATTTTCTTACAGATACTTAATAATGATGAAAGTTGGAATTTTTCCATTGCTTGATAAAATAGCAGAATACTAAAGGAAATTTCTAAGCTTTTCCCACACCAGATAAGGAAAATAATTGATTATGAGTTTCCAAAATTTGGTAGCTGTGATTTTCGTCCTAAAGAATTGATTTTGATTGTCCAAAATTTGGTAGTTGTGATTTTCTTCCCAATTTTGTAAACTTCAGAATTTGGGAGGAGATTAGATATTAACCGTATGCTGCTGGATTGTAAAAACCAAAAGGTAGGATAATGTTTTGATATAACTGCAATATATATATATATATATATTTAAAAAAGAGGGGGAAAGAAAGCTGGCTAGGTGCAAAAATAGAGAGCCAAAACCTGAAAGCATTGCAGGTTCTTTTAGCCAAAACAGTCTTTTCCTCACTGGTATAATATGGCATTGGTATTTGCCTTGATTTATTAAAGCCTTAAATCATGTGGGCCATAGGCATGATTTATACATATATAAAATTAGAGAAATAAAAGAAGACAGAACAAGAAATTAGCATAGGATGTCAAGCTTACTTCCATTTGGCTGTTGCTAAGTTAGCCAAGGTTAATGTGGGTAAGTCATGCAAAATTGCAAAGAAAAGAAAAGAAATGATTCTACAAATTGCCAATTCCAAAACTCAAGCCAAATTTATTGTCCAAGCATGTTGACAGTATCCATGCTTTATTTTCTCTTTAGTTGGGAAATAAGATGGGCCCATGCTTTTTTTTAAATGCTACCATGGGCTTGCTAAATTCAAATTTCATCTTCCAACTTCTTTAAGTGGAGATTTTGTGAATTTCATGGGCTTTTCAAATTGCGTCCATGCAATTTATTGATGAAGTACTTCAAACTTCATCTCTCATTTGTATTTTGACACGGTGTTCAATGAGCTTTGTAGGGACATTTATTAACATCAATTTTTTTTGGGATAAATCGCCATTTGATAGTCCACACAAATTGGATGTTGAATTAGGTCCTAAATTAAAGTCCATAATAAATATGCATTTTATAAAATGGG
Source organism: Jacaranda copaia (assembly GCA_014898725.1). Classification (NCBI taxonomy): domain Eukaryota; kingdom Viridiplantae; phylum Streptophyta; class Magnoliopsida; order Lamiales; family Bignoniaceae; genus Jacaranda; species Jacaranda copaia. The sequence goes on from JACGDI010005716.1 coordinate 111,899, forward strand.
CCAATTCAAAATAAAGTATTTTTTTATTTTAGATTAGCTAATTAGGCCAAATAAATTTTATTATGGCCCATTAGTTAATTAAACCTATCTTAATTGGTATTCAAGTCCAAGGAAATGCTTAAGCTTCATGTCATCAAATGATAATTTGTGCCTATAAAAAAGGGTGCTGGGAAACACACTAGACATTAAGAAATTCAAGCATCAAGCTCTCAGGTCCAAGATCTTGCCACGAAAAAGTGTTGCAACCACAAGGGTTCTACATATTCTTCAAAAGCATTAAATTCTGAAGACCATGATATCAAAATAAATACTTGATTCAAGGTGGTTTGTGATTTTATCCACAAATTTAGGAGGGAATTGTGCAGCTGATTCAAGAACAAATCAAATTTAAAGGAGAAATCCCAAAGGAATTAGTCTTCAATTGTGGAAATATTCTAGACATTGTAACCACTTTTTATTTAAATTAAATATTGAATTTATCCATGTTTTCCATGTCTAGTAATTCTTTTTCAAACTTGAAATTTGTGTGAACAATTATTAAAATAAACATTAAACAAAAGAGCTACTAAACTGAGTACTGTCACTTGAATTTAACAGATCATTTTCTTTAAGTCAACCTAACTGCTACATACAAATAAGTCAAAGGTGGCTAAATCATGACGGGATTCTTCAAGTAATTCCTCTATCCTCATCAAATCCTCAGCCTCTTTGTTAATCAAAAAAGGTGTGCTCTCGAGCTTCGAGACTTCTTCCCTTTTGGTGGCCTCTTCTTTTTGAGTGGTGGATAAGTTTTCTTTCACTTTATGGAGTGATAAGCTTGTACACTTTTCTTTGTTGTTCAACTCGGCAAGCCGTACCGTTAATTCTTCTTGCTGCTTGGTGATTTGAGAAAGTTCTACTTTAAAACTATTCACTTCTTCAACTCATTCAATTTTTGTTGCCTTAACCTCATAAAGATCTTGTTGTGCAAAAAGAAGTGCTTTCTCATGAGCTTTTCATGTCTCTCTCTAAATGGAGTCCAACTTAACCTTTGTGTAGCTTTAAGCACCCTCAAAGAAAAACTTTGGATGACTCTTCAAAGATAATGTATCTCTCATATATGTTCTCATCTCTATGATCATATCATCAATTGCAGGCTTTATCTTTGAAAGTTGCTCAAATAGAGTTTTTATGTCCTTTTAACGTATTCGTTCCTAATAAAATTTTATCAGTATCTTCTTAGCTTCAGTTTTTATAACTAAAGGATAAAATTCAAAAATCTCAGCATATAGGAATAGTCGGGATGAAGCCTCAAATGTCTTCTTAGGTTCCTTAGGCACATTTTCCTCAACATGTAACTTCTCTACAATAAAAATAAGCAATGTCATTTAGAATGCTTACAAAGGATCTCAATTTCATGACTTTCACAAAGAGAATGATGGGATGACTGACATATTATTACTAGAAGAATGGGAAGGGATGTCTTCTCCATTTAAGCCTAAAGGATCAACCCTATTTATTGATCCCATGCTACCTTCATAGGTGACAGGAATTCTTTTCTCAAGGTTTGCAAGCTAAAGAAAAAAGAAAACAAAAGATATAAGATGGGTGAAAAACAATAGTAATATAATTGAATGCAGTAATAACAATGATAATTAGTATATTTATGTATTCTGGTAATTCTTCTAAAGGCAGTGAAGAACTTGGAGCATCTACAAAAAATGTTTAATTCACACTAATATTATCTAAGTTAAGAACCTTTGATCTTTCCTTAAATTGGTATTAGTTGTTGGATTCATTGTCAGAGAGTAACAAGGTCAAAATCACTTCATTTCCTTCAATTGGACTAGCTATAAGAACAAACATAGGAGTTAAATCCATAGAGAGAGTTCGTTGCTTTTAGAAGGCACCTTTGTTGGTTCTAGATCAGTAGCTAAATCTTGAGGAGATGGGATAACTTCGCCATCCTTTGAACCCTACTTTGAAGTCCTTTGGGCTCTTGTAGAATTTAAATCTATTGGTTGATTACGTTTGAGAATAATTTTTGTGTTTTTTCCCGAATAAGCCTTCCAATATTTAGCTCACCAATCTACATATTTCTTCATAACTAAAGGCAATGAGGAGGCACTGCTTGATACAATTAGCTTAGAAAATGTGCCCAACAAAGTGTAAGATGCCAAAGTTGAACAAGTTTAGCTAACCCACATATAAAAATCTATTTCTTTAGGTGGCTAGGAATATCTTGACAAAAACTATGTTGTCAACCAAATTGATAGGGACTATAAGCTTTAATAATATACATTGCTCCACTTTAGAATGTTAAGTAGCTAGACGGCAAAGTCATGAAAAGATCTTCATAGGTGTTGGATATGCCTGCATCATCTATCACTAAGGTTTGTCCTTGTGTGTGTAAGTTTTGAAGCCTTGAAGGATTAATGTTGTGGAATAATTCACTTGCCTCAGTAAGTTCAAAGTGTTTGGTCATGCTCTTTCTTGCACATTCCACCATCTAAGCTCCAATTAATTCAAGTTTGGATGAAAAATGCATTTGAAGATAGCATTCGATCCAGTTGTACACATAATGAATGGAAAAGATAGGGGTGGACTCGCTCAAACTCTTTGAGGTAGATATCTCTCTCAAACTATGGTAAATGTTTGCTAATATATAAATTGCTAAAGAAAAACAATCCCTATGAGTTATTTTACTTGAAACATTGAAAATAGAAGCATATGCCTTATCAACTTTGTCATATGGTAAAGAATAGCTGCATAGCCAATATAAAAGGAAAGCAGCTAAATAAGTTTCACTTGTGATATCCTCTTCAATCTTTAGCATTAAGAAGGGTTCATCATACTCCTTGGCATGTGATAAAAAAGATTTATTTATGTTCCCACAAATATTGCGCGATATCATTAGCCTGGCAAGTCTATTTTTGGATGACCTTGTAGGCGGTTCTATATATCTAGTTGAGCTTCTAAACCAAAACCCAAGCTAGTCAGAAATAAATACACCATTAGAGTCCTTTGGAAGTATGTGGTATGCTGCTAATATATATTTACAACTTCATGGCAAAGAAGGTTGGCGGGTATCAGCATCAAGCAGCTATTTGTCAGATAGGCCAACTTTATCATAGAAATATTTATGTATTAGCAATCTACAAAGTCCATAAATATCTTATAAAGAGATCAACAGTTCTTCAATAGTAGTGTGCAGTTTGTTTGTAGAAAATCAACATAGCTCAAGGAAAGCTTGGAGGAAATTTTTATTGCAAACGTATATGAAAAGAAAGGCATGAACAACTGTATAGATCTTGCATTGATGAAGAAAGTCTACATCATGGCCTAGCACGTCCTCTGCCCACTCCCCATAGCCAGTGTGAAAGGATAAGTTGCCAAACTTGGATGCTGAAATTCTCCTCGAGCCTCTCTTGATGTTGAGACAATGGTTCGGAAGTGAAAATTCTACATGCATGGCTTCCATGTCATAAAGTGATGATTTCAACAATAAGATCTTGGAATGAACAGAAGCACCAAAGCGTTGATCAATTGTCTCCTTAGTTATCTCTTTGGACTTTTCAACAACAAGCATAGAGTGGTTTGATTGAGCTTTGGAGGATTTAGTGTCCACGATCACTTCATACACATATAAATTAGTACTTTTGGCCTTAGGGAAGTCTTTGTCACCTTGAATTACGATGCATGGGGTTGGCTTACTACAATCCTTAATATGTGTCTTCATAGCTTTGCTAAAATTTTAAATGTAAAATAAGTTATTTGATGAAGAAAGAACTTGAAGAAAAGGAGAAAACAACACAATATTTTATTCCAAAGAAATGGGAATTGCATCAATATTCTACCTTTCACTAGTAGATAGTTGTGATAAAAGAGTAAGGCCACCAATTATAGCTGGAATAATGTGAAACTTGCAAAAAATCAACAAAACATTGGCAATGCAGTAGATTTGTCTTTTCTTAGACAAACTCATGAACAGTTGTTGTGTGGGTATTTATAAAGTAGGTGTGTAGAGCCATGGCAAGCAATGGTCACCCAATTTAAACAAAATTGACTTGACAAAGACCAAATACTAAAGCTTGAGGATATTTCATTGCTTTACTTCATTCCTGACTGTGAAGAATAAGCATTGGTAGTAATCCTCTTATAGATACTCAATAATGATGAAAGATCAAAATTTTCCATCGCTTGATGAAAGAACAGCATCTTAAAGAAAATTTTCAAGCTTTTCCCACACTAGATGAGGGAAACAATTGATTATGAGTTTCCAAAATTTAGCAGCTGTGATTTTCTTCTTAATTTTGTAAACTTGAGAATTTGGAAAGAGATTAGATATTAATCGTATGATGCTGGATAGTAACAACCAAAAGGTGGGACCCTATTCTAATATAACAACATACATATATTTATATATATTTAAAAAAAGAAGGGGGGAAAAAGTTGGCCAAGTGAAGAACAGAGAGCTAGAACCCGAAAGCATTGCAGGTTCTTTCAGCGTGAACAATTTTTTCCTTATTGGTGTAATATGGCATTGGTATTTGTCTTGATTTATTAAAGCCTTAAATCATGTGGACCATTAGCATAGTTTATATATATATATATATATATATATATAAAATTGGGGAAATAGAAGAAGAAGAAGAAGAAGAAGAAGAAGAAGAAGAAGAAGAAGAAGAAAAAACAAGGAACTAGAATAGGACATCAAGCTTACTTAAATTTGGTTTCTGTTTGGTTGCTACTAAGTTAGCCAAGGTCAATGTGGGTGAGTCATGCAAAATTGTGAAGAAAAGGAAAGAAAAGATTATACCAATTGCCAATTCCAAAACTCAAGCTAAATTTGTTATGCAAGCATGTTGACTCACCAATTTTGGAATTCCATTTGCAATTAAAGAGAAAATAGAGTATGGTATTCCATTTTCATTTCGCCTCTCATTTGCATTTCTGCATGTTGTTCAACGAGCATTGAAGTAGGGGTATCTGTTGACATCAAAATTTTATTAGGGTAAATTGCCATTTGATAGTCCACACAAATTGGGTATTGAATTGGGTCCCAAATTAAAGTTTATAATAAATTTGGGCTTTATAAAATGGTCCAATCTAAAATAAATTATAAAATTTTTATTATTTTGGATTAGCTAATTGGGCCAAAATAAAGTTTAATATGGCCCATTAGTTAATTAAGCCAATCTTAAATGGTATTCAAGTCCAAGAAAAGACTTAAGTTTCAAGTCATCAAATCTTAATTTATTTTTATAAAAAGGTGTGCTTGGAAGCATATTAGACATTAAGAAATTCAAGCATCAAGCTCTCACGTACGAGCTCTTGCCATGAAGAAATGTTGCAACCACGAGGGTTCTACATATTCTTAAAAAGCATTAAATTCTGAAGACCTTAATATCAAAACAAATACTTGATTTTGAGGTGGTTCGTGATTTCATCCACAAATCTAGGAGGGAATTGCATATCCTATTCAAGAAAAAATCAAATTTGAAGGAAAAAAACCAAAGGAATTAGTTTTCAATTATGGAAATATCCTAAAATTGTAACCACTTTTTATTTAAATTAAATATTGGATTTGCCCATCTTTTCCTTATCTTGTAATTCTTTTTCAAACTTGAAATTTGTGTGAACAATTATTCAAATAAACATTTAACAAAAGAGCTACTAAACTAAGTACTGTTGCTTGAATTTAACAGATCATTTTCTTTAAGTCAATGTAACTGCTACATACAACAAAACTTCTTGTCAAAATAATAATAATAATAATAATAAAATGAAATAAAATAAAAGGGGAATTTAGAGGCACTAACATAGGATTAGGTAGGTTCTTTGTTCTTTCACTATTAAACTCCAATAAACTTTTTCTTTTTCTTTATATCTTTTTACATGTTAATGTGAAGAATATGCTGAATTCAAATATTCAATTTTATACTTTTACATGTGAATTACTATTAATATTAATATAGGATCAGCTCATTAGGCCTCGATAAGGTCGTCGGGCCCAATTGATACTAAAGCCTCATTTGACCCTAAAGGTTGACAACCAAGCTTACTCTTGACCAAGGGGGTTGAAACCCAAAACTTACAATCGACCTAAAGGGTTGACTAGCTAAGCAGAAGCATTAATTAGTCAATCATAATAGTCTTTGCCACTCATTCTGCCACATTAAATGCACCTTAACCACCAACCTGTCTACATTAATTGGTGTGATGGCACATCACCTTGGACATTAATGCCCATGCCTCCATATTAATGGCAATATGGTTCCCTTTTCCATTGGGCCAAATAGTTATGAAGTTGGAGTTTAGGTTGAAAAGACCTAAACTATCCATACTCTGGAAAATAGGGTAAGAGGTTTTTTATGGCAAAATTTGTCTTTTTATCCCTTGTAGAATGCTATAAATGCCCTTACCATCCTTTTACAAGGGTATGCATCTTAACTCTCTAAAGCTATTGTTCTATCTAAATATCCTTAGGTCAATTTGCTGACTTAACCCTTAGAGGGTCACAACTGAGGATTTTCTTGGCTAGCTTGACATTTATTCCTTGGTTGTAGATTCCACCCACAACCACTCAAACTATCTTTCAAGTCGAAATACTGTGGAAGTTGAGATCTAGAACCATATCACATATAAATAACCTTATCATTTAGCAGTGTTTGTGGGAAATAGAGTTTACAACCAAAAATGGTCAACACCAGGCAAACCACTTTTGAGAGACGGAGTGAACGTTGCTCACCATCACCCCCTCTACCACAATAACAATAGCCCAATCAAGTGGCAGAAGGTCCTAATTCTTAGCCTAAGTGGTCTCCCTGACTATCCCATAGCTCACACAGATGATTAGTGATCAAATCTCTGCCTAACGTTTAACTCAACTATCCATTACTTTACAGAGATATAACAACCAACCAATAGCCGCAATGAGTGTCACACCTTACCCTTTGCACCAGGAGGAATGACTCCTAAGGGAAGATAAATTTAAGAATGAAATATGACTAGACTAAAGTAGGTAAAAGTTGAGTCTAGGGCATTTTCCCCATGTTGAGCCCTGCTATCGCTGATGCGAGGAGGTTGTGGACTCAGCAAACTATTGCGTTCGGCCCAATTAAGCTCAATAGTATAAGCAGGTCAATTGCCCTAGACTATACCACAGTCGAGATATACCCAAGGTTGACAAGGATAAGTGCAAAAAAGTCTCACATCAAGTTCAGCAACTTAATAGAAGATTGAAGGAGATTTCGAAGAGGAACTTAGACAAGGCACAGTTTGATAACGCTCCTAGATTCCAAAGTAATAGAAAGTCTCCCTTCATCCAAGAAATCATTGATGAGCATATTGCACTTGATGTAAAAGTCCCTACTAGATTACCTTAATTTGATGGATCCATAAACCCAAATAAGCACCTCTTACAATTTGAGCATATCATGCAGCCACATGGTTATCAAAACCATATACATGCAAAGATGTTGGTCACTACCTTTCAAAGGATAGCATTGGAATGGTTTGTCAAACTTGAGCCTCCATCCATATTTTCTTATAATCAGCTTTGTGACAAGTTCTTACACCCATTCCCCGTCAGAAGGAAAGCAAAGTTACATTACACTAATTTTCATATAGCAAAACAATATAAGGATGAATTTTTGAGAGATTTCTTCTCCAAATTTAACATTGAAGTTCCAAAAACTGATAATGCTCATATTAAGTTCTTGATTGATATCTTATTTTTGGGTTTGAGACATAAAGAATAAGCTAACGCATTAGTCAAGGAGCGACCGTGTACGATGGATGAACTCCTTTCCCTAGAAAAAAGATATATAACCTAGGAGGAAATGAAAAAGATAAAATTTGGCGAAGGAGAATTCGACAAGAAAAAGGAGAAAGAGAAATATGGCAGACACCAGAAAATAGGTCACCACTCTCCATGTTGGAATAATGCCTTGCAAGCCAATTAGATTGGCCTTGTAAACTATTTCATTGTAAGACAATCTTGATTGAATGATATTCATCATATGCCTATCTTTATCTTATGCTTTTTATTTTCTTCACGTGCATTTTGATAAAGCTTATAAATCACATAAGACTATGGGACTTGGTCATGTACTAGGTGGTGATCATGGAATAAGCCCTACACAATCATGATCTTAAAAAAAAATAAAAAGTTATAGGATCTTATAAGTTAGGGCATCTAAGATCCAGATAGACTTGCACTAATGATGCATAAATCTAAGGGTTGGGTGTTTCTCCATTCCATGAGCAATCCCATATGAGATACAGATGTATATTGGTAGGTGCTTGTTAGAGAACAGGGTACTAAAGACCCACCTTGAGAATCCACTAGATAGTCAAAGTGGTATGTCGGTAGTGGCAAGTTCTCGCTTACGCTAGTGCATATTATTAGTCATTTAACTTGAGAATCCATGGTAACCTTGTGTTTAACCCTTATGCTTTGACTCTTCCCTAGTCACTAAGTGGACCATCCAAGTAGAGATTGGACATGAGTTGCTGGACATAAAGGTTTGTGAGATCTAAGAAAGAATCTAACTTCTCATCTGTGTAAAGGACGAGTGCATCTCCTATGTGTTCTATAATGATCAATTTCTAAAAATCCTTGCGCAAGGTGGTATGATAATTTGAAAAAATATTTTTCCAAAGGTGAGTTCACATAATTGAATTGAACATTAAGAATAGAAACATAGTATTAAGGCAATTAGGGAGTTGACTAGTGTCATACCCTAGGTCTTTTTCAGGAGATAGGAGGCGAAAGGACCGTATTTGCATGGTACATGTAATGCTAGAATGGTTCTTCAAGAGCATTCATTTTGGTCAATTAGTTAGGCTTCATGGGCTTGACATTGAACATTGACTAAGGAGATTAGATACTCTTCAATTGATGAGATTAATTAAATTGAGTCACTTAGTTTAAAGGAGTTTAAACTAAAGTGAATATTTGATATTCCAAAAGTTTTAAGAGGTTGTGAGCCCATGTCTAATGAATGGTAGAATCAAATGGGTCACACACAAAATCCAATAAAACGGCCTATTGAAGGAAGGTGAATTTTCAAAGAGTTAGAAAATCTCTTAGAAAATTCATGACCATTTTTGGATGAGGCAATATTGTAGTCATTTTGACTTGATCAATTTAAATGTTAAATTGGTCAAATTAATTTAAGAGAAAAATTAAGATTAATTAATTAAAACTTAATTAATTGAAGTCACATAACTATCAATTGGTCAAAATTAATTTAAGGGTTGAGTTAATTTTGACTAGCTTAAATTGTTAAGTGCTTTGACTTAAGAGTTAAGTTAAATGATTATTAATTAAATTAAAGTGCTTAATTTAATTAAGTTGGAGAGATAATTTTTGGGAGAATTATTAAATGAAGATTTTATTTAATAAGAATTAGAATTTAATTGCAAAACATTTCATTAGATGGAATTTGTGCTTTAATTAAATTCACCAATCACAAAGTTAGTGGCCACTTAAGCAAAGGACACTTGGCATCAACTCCTTGTGGTAGGTGTGTGACCACTCCTATATATAGATACGGTAGAGTGGCCAGTCATATGTATATTAGGTGTGCACATTTTGTGTGGTTTTCTCCCAACAATATTGTGTAGTGGGAATCTAAGTTGTTAGCTTGTCATCACTCTCTCCTTCTCCTTCCTCCTTCCACCTTAATATTCTCAGCCTTCCTCCGCTCATTCTATGAATATTTCCATCCATTCTCTATAGAATAGGCCATATATTTGGTGTGTGGACGTTTGCATTTGAGATAATCAACTTTGGTTGCTTTTGCTCTTGACTGGAGCAGTTTCTAGCAGCCAATTTTTGCATTTTCTGAAAGTACCTGTGGAGTTCTGATTAGCCTAAAATTTGGACTATAGAAACTTCAAATTTCTGATGAGTTCCAGCAACAATTTTAGTGCAAACGAAGGAGTCCATCCAAGGGAAAATTGGTGGTGATGTTGTTGTGCTAGTGAAGAGCCTGTTTGATGGTTGAAAAGAGTTTGACTCTTGCTCTTCGTTTTTTGCCATCCCTAAGGTATTTTCCCTTTCCAAATTTGAATTTCATGCATTTTTTTATCCTTGTGGTGTTTGTGTGGACTAGGTTTTTCTAATTTTTTTGAAAATATTTGGATCCTAGTACCACACAAACTTACAAGTGATATCAAAATCATATTCATGTATGGATTTGGATTTTGGTTGGCCTGGATAATTGGTTTTTGTGAATAAATGATCAAAATCACAATGTACTCGATCCATATGATGGGTTGAAGTGTATGGTTGATCTTTCTTGTGGCTTCTTAGTTGATGGATTGAATCATGCTATTATGTGCTTTAATTGTTAAATCATATGATAGGCATGTTTAGATTCAATTTTTAGATGTTAAATTTTGATTTGGCATTGGTGAATGTTATATTCTTTTATAGCATATTGTGAATGGTCTTAAGTTATTTTGGTCATTTTTGGATCCATTAAGATTGGATATAATTGGAGATTTTTGAAGAATATGATTCTTGCTTAAACTTATTTTTCAAGCATATTTGGGCAACTGATATTTCAGCTTTAAAAGCTATTTTAATATGAAATTTTCACCTATGTTGTGTGTACGGATGTTTAGAAGTTCTAAAAGTATTGGTGTACAAAAGTTGAGTTGAAAATGACTTAACTTGGCCATGAACCCAAAATAGAGGTGCTGCTGGCTCATGGCAGCCCACAGCAGGGCAGTGGCTGAGAGCTACTACCTAGTAGTGAGCAAGCTATGGCCAGATGTTCTTAGTTGGGTTTGGAATGAGTTTTGAGCTTTTTCTTTGGTTCCTTTAGTAACCAAACGTATTTTGAAACATATATATTGGTTGCACAAACATTGTACAAGGCCTCAAAATTGTGTTGGACACTTTTTGGTTGCATTTAAAACTTGTTAAATTTGATCTCCAAATGTTGCAAAAATATGATGCATAAATGTTGTGCTTGTTTTTGCATGACTAATTATTTGTTAAAATGATTAGCACTTAATTGTTGGAATTGAATGTCAATTCTTGGTTTGTTTATTGTTCATTTAAATGTTAAATGGATGATGAAAGAATGGGGATAATCATGAGTCTTTACTATTGATTTTATTTATTTCAATTGTTGAAATAGATTGTATTGAATAGGGCTTGCATGCCTCGTGTTCTATCTTGTAAAAGTTATGAGAGTAGAATCATTAGGAGTGAAATTTTCTTTCTCTTGTAAATGTTTCAAGGAGCAAAGAGGATCCAAGGAGGATTGAAAACCTATGAATGTATAGGATACACTCATGTAATAACTTAATTTAATCTACCTATCTAAAATCATTCGAGTGATGCGCTACGTAAAATCAATCGAGTGATGCACATATGGCTCTAAGTACATCACTTGATTAGGCTCATGGTCATCCCACCCCTAGGAGCATGCTAGATTATTTACTTATTTATTCTTTTCATATCCTATTGATGTATGAGATGGATGATTAGGATATCAATAACCTAAACAAGAAGATAAAAATGATGAGATCTTTGTAAGCAAAAACCCCTCACTTAGAATGTCTAAGTGTTTTTGAAATATCAAGTCAAAATAGATATAAATTCAAAGAGAATTAATCTAAGCCTTCCACCAATAGTGTATGTCATGATGATGCTATCAATTTTGAGTGATGGCACTCGGTCATCAAGGTCACACTTAGGAGAAAAGCTGTGAGTATGCACTTTGCATAAGATGTACCTGTGACTAAAGAACTCTCACACATTGGCACTCAATCATGGGGGATGTCATGAGGCCGTCTTGAAATGAAGTATGATTGGTGGGTTGAACTTAGATAGTTAATAGTATAGATGGCACATGGTCACCTAAGTCTATATGAAAAATGAGGCAAAATACATCAAAAATTGCATGAGAATGCAATTTGCAAAAGTTTCTTACCCTTAGATTGCTCGTGGATAACCCTCAGTCATGAGGGACTTGTAAGTCCTTGGAATCTTAATTCTCACTGGGAAATGAGATTTTCTGAATTCTTCTAAAGGGGTGAAGGATTTACCAAAATAGTGGGAGAAAAATATGTTTGAAAGACTATGAACATGTTTTTAATATCAATTATCAATCATATACTTATACTTTTTTTTGCCTTTTGTAGATTTTTGAAATCTCTAAATAGCTGAAAATGCACTCACAGGCATTTTGGAAACTAATAAACTCATCGGGCCTAACTTCCAAGATTGGTTGAGAAACCTTAAGATAATTCTTAACTTTGAAAAGATGACTCATGTCCTAGATCAAAGTACACTAGACACATCAGGCAATAACCCTTCTGATGAGGCTCATGAAGTGTTTACTAAATTTATTGATGATGATCTACGAGTGAGGTATCTCATGATGGCATCCATGACCAATAAGCTCCAAAAAACTCATGAGCATATAAGGCATGCAAGTGAGATCTATAAACATATACAAGAGTTGTATGGTGTGCAATCAAGACACGAAAGGTTCACATTGCCCAAAGAGCTCTTTAGGTTAAGGATAATAGAGGGTTCGAGTGTTCAAGATCATGCGCTAAATATAATTGAACTTATCGAAAAGCTTGGGCAACTTGATGTGATCATAGAAAATCCACCAATTTGTTGTGGACCTTAACATGTTAAAGCAAGAGGTTATGATCAACAAATTGATGAATATGCTTGTGACCACTAAGGTGATGATGAAAATGGAAAAGCCTCTGATGCTTACTTTTTCCTCTAAGTCGAAAGGCCCAAGAAAGGGAGGTAAAAGGAAAAAACGTTATTTCTCTAAGGGGAAGCAACCCTTAAAAAGTTCTAGGAAGGTTAAGAAGAAGACTAAGTTCGATGCAAACTATTTCCATTGTGGTGAAAAAGGGCATTGGAAGAGAAACTGCGAAGCCTATCTTGCAACCCTTCAGAAGGGTATGTTTGTTATTAAAATGCATTGCATGACTAGTTCTTCCTCATGGGTATTCGATACTGCATATGGTTCTCACCTTTGTAATTCATTATAGGGGAGGAAAGAAAAAAAGGCATGCCTAGGAAATGGGGCAAGAGTTGCAGCTATGGTCTAAGGCATAATTAAGTTGAACTTGGGAAATTCTAGTATTTTTCTTAATCCAGTTTATTATGTATCTAATCTTGTTAAGAATATTATTTCAATTCCCGTTCTTGATAGTGCAGTATTTGATTTTTCTATATCAAATGGGATTTTGAAAGGATTAAAGAATAGTTCTTTGATTGCTAAAGGTATATTGATCAACAAATAATACATACTTGATTCTCAAACTTCACTAATGTATATTCAATCAAACAAAAGGAAATTGGATAACCAAGAAGATGCCATTCTTTGGCATGCTAAACTTGAGCATATTTCCAAAAATAGGAAGAACAAGATGGAAGCTCTCAAAATACTAAAAGTTAGTGGTATTGAGGACCTTTCTACTTGTGAATCTTTTTTTAGGAAAAAAAAACCAAGGCTTTTTCTTGGTTTTTTTTGTAGGACAAACGGAGCACTCCACAAATCCTTTAGATTTGATCCATATGGATGTTTGTGGTCTACTAAGGGTTAGTGAGAGAAAAGGCTATTCTTACTTCATCACCTTCACCAATGATAATAGTCGATTTAAAACTATACCCTATTGGACATGGTGCGTTCTATGATGTGCTTTTTCAATGTGCTTATATCCTTTTGGGGATATGCCTTAAAAATGGTGATGAGGTTACTAAATATAGTACCCTCAAAGTCAGTGCTAAAAATACCATATGCGTATGGCATAGCAAAGCACCTTCTTACCAATATCTCAAAGTTTGGAGATCTCTCGCATATATAAGGTGGATAGTAGATCCACCTTGTGCAAGTTTGTAAGATACTCTAGAAAGTCTATGGGTTATTACTTTTATGATCTCTTGGAGCAAAAGGTGTTTGTTTCAAGGAGCGCCCATTTTTTGGAAAAGGAATTTCTATTAGATAGAAAGGGCATTGTCATTAAACTTGTTAAAGTTCAAGATAATCAATAAATCCCACATATGGGGGAAATAATGGAATTACAAAAGTCTCATACACAACCTCTAAGAAGGTTGGATCGAATCAAGAAGTAACCCAAAAAGTTCGGATTGCTTTATGAGACTGGACAATCAGATGATAATTTGAAGACCTATGAGTAAGCTATGTCAGATATAGATTCAACATGTTGGCTAAAAGTCATGAGATCTAAAATGGACTCCATGAACTAAAACAAAGTGTGGACTTTGGTAGATCCACCAAAGGGAATAGTTCTTGTTGGTTGAAAGTAGATCTATAAGTAAAAGCTTGGAGTAGATAGACAAGTGATGACTTTTAAGGTGCGACTAGTAGCAAAAGGTTACGCTCAAAGACCTAGTATTTATTTTGAGGAAAATATTTCACTAATCGCTATACCTAAGTCCATTTGAATTTTACTTGCCATAGCCATATATTATGACTATAAGATATGACAAATAGACATAAAAACTGCTTTTCTCAATGGTGACATTGAAGAAAAAATCTATATGGAGCAACCATAAGATTTCACATCTAAAGGGAGTGAGTAAAAGGTTTAAATACTCTAGAGATCTATTTATGGACTTAAATAAGCATCCCAAAGTTGGAACATATGCTTTGACAAAATATTCAAATCATTTGGCTTTGTAAAAAATGTGTATGGGCTATGTGTGTATATGAAAGCCAGCAGGAGTAGTATATAGTTTATTGTGCTTTAAGTCGATGACATCCTTCTCATTGTAAATAAGGTAGGAATGTTAGAGTGTACTAAAGCATAGTTATCTACCAAAAAGCACATTTATCTAGTCGATCGGTATCAACCTCATTTGGTAAGCCCCACAATCGATCGTATCGATCTAAAGGCCATTTCAGAAGTTTTAGCATTCAAGTCCGATCAACATGAATCGACCTCTGGGTATAAGCTAGATGGGTCGAACCCCTCGGTATTGATGACACATGGCAGCTGGTGTGACCGCTGCCAATTGATGTAACTACTGCCAACAACTCCAACAACCCTGCCAACAACTCTAGCAGGGACGTGCTCCTACTAGCATGGTTATCCGGGAAAATAGAAGATTGTGCCACCTGGCACAGTACTGAGATCTAGATAAAGAATGACTCCCTACCCCTTGTCATGGGAAAAAGCCAAGTACACCTGATAAGGGTACTTAGGTAAAATCATGCCTATAGCAGGCTATAAATACTACAAGCACCATCACGCTCTAGGTAATACCATTTATACTATTAACTACATACTATCTCTACTCTCTGATCTACCAGAACTAACTTGAGCGTTGGAGTACCTTAACCGAGGGCCTCTCAGCTAGTTGACGTATGTTCATGGTTGCAGATCTCAAGCCCAAAATACTTGAATCAACTGGAGTACTTGACCCTCTAGCTCGTAGCAGCATCAAACACCCTAAGGATCAAAACATACATGAAATTTAGATTTGAATAGGGATAGGGAAAATACCTTAGTGATGGAAAAAATGAATAGCAAGAGTCAAACTCTTCCTAATCATCAAATAGGCCCTTCATCGGCACAACATGATCACCACCATTTTTCCCTTGTATAGACTTCTCTATTTAGGTTGAAATTTTAACTAGAACTTCTAAACCCTTTGAAGATTCTACAATCCAAATTTTAGGCTTATTAGATCACCAGGAGTTCTCAAAGCAGAGGTAAAAATTAGTTGCAAGAAATAACTCCATTCAAGAGCAAAAAGCAACCATACTAGATTGCCTCTAATGCAAACATCCACACAGCAAATCAATGGCCTATTCTATACAAAAACGATGGAAAATATATAGAGACTGAGGGTAGGAAGGTTGAGAATATTATGGTGAAAGAAGGAGGAAGAAGAAGAGCGTAATGAGAGATTAACAACTTAGATTCCCACCACAATATTGTTGGGAGAAAATCACACAAAATGTGCACACCTCACGAACATCTAGCTAGCCATTCTACCATATCTATATATAGGAGTGGTCACACACACCTTCCACAAGGAGGTGATGCCAAGTGTCCTTTTCTTAGGTGGCCACTAACTTTGTGATTAGTGAATTTAATTGAAGCACAAATTTCATCTAATGAAATGTCTTGTAATTAAATTCTAATTCTTATTAAATGAACTCTTCATTTAGTAATTCTCCCAAAAATTATATCTCCAACTTAATTAAATTAAATATTTTAATTTAATTAATAATCATTTGACTTAACTCTTAAGTCAAAGTGCTTAATAATTTAAGCTAGTCAAAATTAACTCCACCTTTAAATTAATTTTTGACCAATTGATAGTCATGTGACATCAATTAGTTAACCATTAATTAATTGATCTTAATTTAACTCTTAAATTAATTTGATCAATTTAACAATTAAATTGATTAAGCCAAGATGACTACAATTTTGCTTCCAAAAATTGGTCATGAATTTTCTAACTCTTAGAAAATTCTCCTTCCTTCAATAGATCATGTCATTGGTTTTTGTGTGTAACCCATTAGGTTCTACCATTCATTGGACATGGGTTTGCAACTCCTTGTGACTTTTGAAATATCAAATATTCACTTTAGTTTAAACTGTTTTAAACTAAGCAACTTAATTCAATTAATCATATTAATTAAAGAATACCCAATTTCCATGGTGAATGTCCAACCTCAAGCCCATTGAGCCCAATTAATTAGATGAAATGAATGCTATTGAAGAACTAATCTAGCATTATGCGTACTATGCAAATATAGTCCTTTCGACTCCTATCTCCCGAAAGAGGCCTAGGGCAAGGTATTTGTCAACTCCTTAATAGCCTAATACTATATTTCTATTCTTAATGTTTGATTCCCTTTGTGACCTCATCATTGGAATTTTCTTTTCAAATTATCACACCACCTTACGTCAGGATTTCTTGGAATTGATCGTTATAGAACATATAAGAGATGCACTTATCCTTCGTAAAGATGAGGAGTCAAATTTTATCTTGGATCTCACAAACCTCTATGCCAAGTAGTTCATATCCAATATTTACCCAAAAGATCCTCTAGGTGGTCAAGGAAGAGTCAAAGCATAAAGACCGAACATAAGGTTACCATAGACCTTCAGGTCAGAGGACTAATAATATGCACTAATTTAAGTAAGAGAACTAGCCACTACTGACTTGCCACTACGACTATCTAATGGATTCTATAGTGGGTCTTCAATACTTTATTTTCTAACAAACACCTACTAATATGCATCCATATCTCATATAGTTGTTTATGAAATAGAGCAATTTTCAACCTTTAGATTTATGCATTGTTAGTACACGTCTATCTAAATCTTAGATGCCCCATCTAATAAGATCCTATGACTTAGAAGATTTAAGGTCACAACCATGTGAGACTTATTTCATGGTAACCAAACCAAGTCCCATTGTCATAGGTGATCTAAGGGCTTCATCCAAATACTAGTGAAGTAAATAAAGTGCATATGATGAATATGGCCATATAAAGAATATCATTCAATCAAGATTATACTATGAGTGAAATAGTTTACAAGCTCAATCTCATTGGTGTGTAGGGCACTATTCTAATAGAATTTTTGAATTCAAGTTTCCAATTCAATGTAGATGACCTCAAATCCACTTCTGAATTCATATTTTACCTCAATAGTGGTGTGGTAAGTTGGAAAAGTTCCAAATAAGACCTTATTGCCAACTCTACGATAGAGGCATAATACATTGCGGCTTCAAAAGTTGCAAAAGAAGGATTTTAGATGAAAAACTTCATTCAAGAGTTGAATGTAGTGCCTAGCATTATTGAGTCGATCATTATCTTCTATGACAACAATGGGGCAGTAGCAAATGCTAAAGGGCCAAGATCTCATTAGTGATCCAAGCGTATTTTAAGGTGAATTTGATCTAAGAGATCATTAATAGAGGTGACATCTGAGTGGAGAGAGTTATCTCGAAAGAAAACATAGGAAATCCACTAGCTAAACCTTTATCACAAAAGGTCTTTAAAGGACATCTTAAGAAAATGGGTCTCAAGGCTATGGGGCATTAGCTTTAGAGCAAGGGGAGTTATTGAAATAGTACCCTGAAAGCTAATTAGATTGGCCTTGTAAACTATTTCATTATAGGATAATCTTGATTGGATGATATTCATCATATGGCCATCTTAATCGTATGCTCTTTATTTTTTTCTTTTGCATTTGGATGAAGCCCACGGATCACATAAGACTATGGGACATGGTCACACACTAGGTGGTGATCATGGAATAAATCCTACTTGATCATGATCTTAAATCTTTAAATCATAGGATCTTATGAGATATGGCATCTAAGATTCGGATAGACTTGCACTGATAATGCATAAATCCAAGGGTTGGATATTGCTCCATTCTATCAACAATCCTATATGAGAAATGGATGCATATTAGTAGGTTCTTGTTAGAGAATAAGTTACTGAAGATCGGCCTAGAGAATCCACTTAATAGCAGGAATGGCATGTCAGTAGTGGCAAGTTCTCCCACTTACGCTAATATATATTATTAGTCCTTTAGCTTGAGGATCAATGGTAGCCTTGTATTTGGCCTTTATGCTTTCACTCTTCCCTAGTACTAAGTGGGCCATTTGGGTAGAGATTGGGCTTGAGTTGCTGGACATGAAGGTTTATGAGATCCAAGAACAAAATTGACTCTTTATTTTTATAAAGGCTGAGTACATCTCCTGTGTGTTCTATAATGATCGATTCCCAAAATTCCTTGCGTAAGGTGGTGCGATAATTTGGAAAAAGCATTTTTCAAAGGTGAGGTCACACAATGGAATTGAACATTAAGAATAGAAACATAGTATTAAAGCTATTAGGGAGCCGATTAATATCTTGCCCTAGGCCTCTTTTGGGAATAAAAGACAAAAGGATAGTATTTGCATGGTACGTGTAATGCTGGAATGGTTCTTCAAGAGCATTTATTTCAGCCAATTAGTTGGGCTCCATAGGCTTGAGGTTAGACATTGATCATGGAGATTGGGTACTTTTCAATTAATGAGATTAATTGAATTGAATTGCTTCGTTTAAAGGAGTTTAAACTAAAGTAAATATTTGATATTCTAAAAGTCACAAGGGATTGTGAGCCTATGTCCAATGAATGATAGAACCTAATGGGTCATACAGAAAAGCCAATAAAATGGCCTATTGAAGGAAGGTGATTTTCTAAGAGTTAGAAAATTCATGACCATTTTTGGATAAGGTAAAATTGTAGTCATTTTAACTAGATCAATTTAAATATTAAATTGGTCAAATTAATTTAAGAATTAAATTAAGATTAATTAATTAAAAGTTAATTAATTGATGTCAGATGACTATCAATTGGTCAAAATTAATTTAAGGGTTGAGTTAACTTTGACTAGCTTAAATTGTTAAGCGCTTTGACATAAGAGTTAAGTCAAAAGATTATTAATTAAATTAAAGTATTTAATTTAATTAATTTGGAGAGATAATTTTTGGAAGAATTATTAAATAAAAAGTTCATTTAATAAGAATTAGAATTTAATTGCAAAATATTTCATTAGATGAAATTTGTACTTCAATTAAATTTACTAATCACAAAGTTAGTGGCCACCTATGCAAGGGACACTTGGCATTATCTCATTGTGGGAGGTGTGTGACCACTCCTATATATAGATATGGTAGAGTGGCTGGCCATATGTATATTAGGTGTGCACATTTTGTCTGATTTTCTCTCAACAATATTATGTATTGAGAATGTAAGTTGTTAGCCTCTTATTACTCTCTCATTTTCCCTCCTCTCTCCACCTCAATATTCCCAGCCTTTCTCCCCTCATTCTCTGTAGAATTTTCATCCTTTCTGTAGATAATAGGATATAGATTTAGTGTGTGGACGTTTGTATTAGACGCAATCTACTTTGGTTGCTTTTGCTCTTGACTAAAGCAATTTTTGGCTGCTGATTTTTGCTTCTTCTTGAAGTACCTTTGTAATTCTAATCAGCCTAAAATTTGAATTGTAGAATCTTTAAATGGTTGAGGAGTTCTAGCAAAAATTTTAGCCTAAATGAAGGATTCCATCCAAGGGAAAATCCATGGTGACCCTACTATGCCAGTGAAGAGTTTGTTTGATGGTTGAAAAGAGTTTGACTCTTGCACTTCATTTTTTGCCATCACCAAGGTATTTTCCCTTTCCAAATCTGAATTCCATGCATGTTTTGGTCCTTGGGGTATGTGTGTGGACTAGTTTTTTCAGCTTTTTGTGAAAATATTTGGACCCTAGTGCTAGATATACCTACACTCCAATCAAGCATTTCACAATTATGCACCCTTGAACACTCCCAAAAAAGAAGTCTTGTTTGCTATACAAATGGCAACCTTTTGAAAAGACCAAGAAAGCTCAATGAAATGGAAGCCATGAAAAAATCAAAAAATATTGTCATTTCCATTATTAGAAATGACATGATATGGAGGATTGTTTCAACTTCCAAGACAAAATCTAACAACTTGTTAGGCAGGGCCACCTCAAGAAATATGTCAACCAAAAATCCCTACAAGCAATAGCTTAACCTAACTAGATTATCTGTAGAGAACGGTTGGTTAGCCCACAAAAAGAAGACAAGCAAAAGTAGAAGGCTAAGAATGACCACCCACTTTTGAGAGGCATTATTGACACAATAGCGAGATGACTGAAAGAGGGGGACTCCAAGAACACGAGGAAGTAAGCACAAAGGTAACTTGAGTCCAGCAAATTAACGTAGTCCAAGCCAATTCACTAGTTTTTGACAAGCATTGAACCTATATCTTTCTTATTTTTTGACATGTCACACTTAGGAGGACAAGGAGTAAGAAATAATTTAGATTGCCTATTAGTAGTTTTGGTGGAAATTGCAAAGTTCAAGGTCAAGAAAGTTATGGTTGATAATGGAAGTTCGACAAACATCATTTTTTTTTTATTTGTGCTAGAAAGAACAAAATTGAGAAAACTAAAATTCGACCTTATTAGAACACCTTTGGTTGGATTTGGGAGATTATTGGTTAGATTTGGGAGATTAGAGATTATCCCCATGGGGTCTATCAATCTGTCCACTTCCTTCAAGAAAACTCCTAAAAGGCGTACTCTCATGATCAATTTCCTCATCATCAATGCACCTTTTGCCTACAACACTATCATCAGAGGACCAATGCTCAATGACTTCTAGGCGATTGTATCCATTTATCACGTGAAAGTCAAATTTCTAACCATTAATGGAACTGGTGAATTATTATGCAATTTCAAAGAAATATGGTGTTATTATACTATTCAAATTGAGGCTAAAGCTCATAAAACTCAACCCAAACTAAGACCCTCAATAAACATCTCTATAATGGAATCTGAGGAGGGATAGACTAACAAGAAAAGAAAATGGGAAAATATGCAGGTATATCCTACTAAAAGTTCAAAATAGTTTAGATCAATTTCAGTAACCTTGAAAAGAAAATGAGGATTAGAACAAGCCTAAAACACAAGATGGAGTGCATGCTCATTAATATTCTTTGGAGAAACATTGATGTTTTCATTTGGAAGGCAGCCAACCTCTAGGGAATTAACCCTAAGTCATCATCCACCACCTTAATTTCAATCCACCACAAGAACCTTCAATGCTGAAATGACTCTTATCATCGAGGAGAAGTCAACAAACTTCTGGAGGTAGGTTATATAGTCAAGATCTAATACCTTAGCTAGCTATGTAATGTAGTTTTAGTTCCCAAAAATGAGGGTAAATGGAGAATGTGTATTGATTTTATCAATCTTAATAAAGCATGCCCTATAGGCTCGTATCCACTATCTCACATAGATTTGTTGGTTGATTTTAGTATAAGATGTGATCTTTTAAGTATGATGGATGCTTTCCAAGAATATTATCAAATTTTTATGGCCTCTTAGGATAAGGATAAGACTTCTTTTGTGGTTTCAAATGGTATGTACTATTTTTTGGTCATGCCATTTCGTTTAAAAAATGCTGGCACAACCTACCAAAGGTTGGTCAATTTTATGTTAAAAAATGAAATAGGTCGGACCATGAAAGTATACGTGGACAAAATGATCATTAAATTAGAGAATAAATCTGATCACTTAGTTGACTTAAGCTATATATTTTCTATCCTTTGAGCTTTTGGCATAAAACTAAACCTAAGCAAATGTACATTTGGAGTAAGAGATGACAATTTCTTCGGATACATGGTTAGTCAACTAGGAATCAAGGCCAATCCTTAGAAATTTGAGCTATACAAGACATGAAAACCGACAAAAGTCTACCCTTCTTTCAAGTTCTAAGAAATGCTAAGAAATTTCAATGGACAAAAAAGTATGACCAAGCTTTGTTCAAGCTCAAATAGTACTTAACCAAACCACCTCTGCTGGTGAAGCCCATCATTGGCAAAACCTTAAGTTTGTACTTAGCCATTTCTACAGTGGCAGTTAATTCCATTCTAGTATCCACTCAGCAGGGTTTCTATAGGCTAGTTTATTATAATAGTAAGGCTTTATAAGGATCTGAATGTAACTGTCTGGAGATAGAAAAGTTTACACTAGTCCTTAATACAAGCATGGAATTTGAGATCCTATTTCCTGTCACACACCATAATTATGTTGAGAAATCAACTATTGAAGTAGGTTCTCTCCAAGCCTGATACCTCTGGAAGGCTAACCATATAGGGTATTGAGTTGGTAGAATTTGACCTCAAAGTTCAACCTTGCGTAGTTGTTAGAGCCCAAGTTCTAGCTAACTTTGTAATAGAATAGATCAACCTCCCTTTGGATCAAGAACAGGATCAGTAGACTTGGTCTTTACATGTAGATAGTTCAGCTATGAATTCAAGAGATGGGGTGGGCATCTCAGTATGCTCTTCTTAAGCAAAAGAATATGATTTTGTTATGAACCTTATTATTACCCTGTCCCTAATAATGAAGCAGAATATAAAGGTCTTATAGCAAAGATGAGAATGGCCTTGGATAGTGTAGTTAACATCTGATAACTATTACAGATTCCCAACTTGTCGTTGAGCAATCTTGGGGAAGCTTTGAAGCAAGAGAAGTGACCATGAACACTTATCACACTCAAGTCAAACAACTAGAATAGCAATTCAAGAAATTCACCCTTAGTCAAGTGCCTATATTGGAGAATGAAAGGGTGGATGCACTAGCGAAGTTTGCTAGTTTAGTGAAGAGCACTAAAGAGAGATCCATTATCTTTTTTATCTTAGATAAGGCTACCATTGATAACCTCCAGTAGAGCAAAGTCTTTGCTATTCGTGCAATCGATTTAACTTGGATTGACAAAATCAAGTATTTTCTCAAGGACGGGAGAATACCATCAGATAAGGCAAAAGCCTGTAGGTTGAAAGCACGTGCATCAAAATTCTCTCTGGATGAGTTTGACTAGTTGTATAAGAGGTCTGTTGTTGCACCTCTATTAAGATGCCTAACTCCCAATCGAGCATAGAATGTCCAGCAAGAGGTTAATGCAGGCATTTGTGAAAACTACTTGGGAGGTTAATCATTGGCCCATAAAATCATCATGAATGGATATTATTAGCCAACTTTAAATGGGAATATCGTTGAATTTGCCTGGCGGTATCGATCATGCCAGTGTGTCTTATTAACCAGTTAACACCCTTATTCTGGTATAAATCACATCACCATTTTACCTGTGGGGAGTTGATATAGTAGAGTCTTTCTCAAAATCTACTAGACAAAGAAAATAAATGATCATGGCGGTCAACTACTTTACTAAATAGATCAAAGTCAAGGCTGTGCCTAAAATCACCGATGTTGCAGTAAGGGCTTTCTTATGGAAAAACATCATATGCCATTTTAGCCTATCTAAAGTCATCACATCTAATAATGACACCTAATTTCAAAGTAAATGCACCAGAAAATGGTGTGAAAACCTGAGCATTAAACAACATTTCACTTCAGTTGGAAACCCACAAGCTGATGGTCAAATGAAAGTTACTAATAGAACTATCCTTGACCACATCAAAATAAGGCTAGAAGGCTTAAGAGCTAGTTAGGTGGATCACCTGCTTGGAGTTCTTTGTGCCTATTGGACTACACCAAGAACTGCTATTGGTCAGAGCCCCTATAGTTTAGTGTACTGATTGAAAGTTGTTATCCCTACTAAATTAATTCAACACACGACTTGAATTGTACACTATAACTCGATCAGAAATGAAGCTAAGAGAGAACTTGACCTAAAAATGATTGATGAGCTTTGATAATAGGCTTTTGTAAAAATGCAAAGGTATAGGTCAATCATGGTTGAGCGTTATAATAAAGATATTAGATTTAGATCTTTTAAGGTAAGGGACCTCATTCTCAAGGAAGTAGAAGTCTCTAAAAGTGTTGGGAAACTCGACTTAAAATGAGAAGCTCCATATTCTGTGGTCAAAGTAGCAAAACATTACTCTTATCGACTGGCTGATATATATGGGAATGAGCTACCAAGGCTATGGAATGTGATAAACCCTAAGAAGTTTTATGTATAGATAGCTTTGCGCAGAAGGTACATTATTTTACAATTAAGTCGACCCTGTAGTTGCATGATTGAGGTTGTATGAATTAATTATTAAGCAAATATCAAGTTGACCCTGCAGTCGCATGATTGAAGTTGTATGAATTAATTATTAAGCAACTATCAAGTCGACTTCATAGTTGCATGATTGAGGTTGTATGAATTAACTATTAAGCAACTATCAAGTCAACCCCGCAGTTGAATGATTGAGGTTGTATGAATTAATTATTAAGCAATAGCAAAAGTTAACTTTGTAGTCACGTGATTGAGGTTGTACAAATTAATTATTAAGTGACTAATCAACATGATTGAAGTTGTATGAATCAATTATTAAACAATTATCGTGTTGATCCTATTATGGCACAATTGTTACAGATGAAAAATGACCTCGATTGTTATGAATATGCATTTTTAATAAATAGTGCATAATTCTGATGTTGAGAGCATTAAAGTAAATGACAAATATATAAATCGACTAGACATATCAAGAAAATATAAAAAGTTGTACATACGTCTCTTGAAGTAATAAATTCTATAGAGAAAGAGAGAGAGAAGCAAGAGCAGTACAGGATAATCACAAAGTGCGACAACTATCTAACTAGACCATACATTTTCCTATTGCCATACTAGATTCTCATTAGCCACCTCATCAACCACCTTGAACAGCTCATCGATTTATTCAAGATCTAAGTTTAGGGATGGCCCTTTGACTTGTTTATTGCCTCAGTAGGTTGCGAAGCCCCTGCTTCCTTGTTCAAAAATAATAGACCTCCACCTACAGTTCATTACCTACGGCCATGACCCGAGAAAAAATAGAAGCAGCAGCTCCCTCACCCCCTTTAGTATAGGTATTTTCATCAAACGCTACAAGTCGCTCATCCTTGCTCATGCTTAATCGAGCTTTGTCTTTAGGACGAAACTCATATCCAATGAACTCCAGTTGCTTTATAGCATGATCAAAGGCCCCTTGCACATCATCCATACTGAATGTTACACTAGTTTTGGTAAAGGTTGAGGTAAGCATAAACTGTTGCCCAACGTTTTTCCATATCCTAGGTAGTACTTTAAAAAACTCATCTCAAGCATACCATAAAGCACTTTTATACCCCTAGGCTCAACCTAATTCGAAAGATTTTTGAACTGAGTTCATGGTCTTTCTCAATTGCTCCTTAGCCTAGTTTCTTTCCTCCATAGCAACCAACAGCTCAAAGTCCTTCTCTTTCAACTACTTGGTCAGCTTAGTCACTTTTGATTCCATCGATTCCACCTTGGTCTTAACAAAGTAGGTTTGTTTTTTCTCTAGCTCTTCGCATTTTTTGACTAGCCTCAAGCAGTTGGTGTCGCATAGCTCATATTGACAATTGAGGTTGTACCCCCACTAACCAACCTGTAGAAACAGAACATACCTTGATTACACTAATTAGAGTTTTGCATAGCATGTAATTATGTTCAACACCAAACTTAAAATTATGTTACCATGTTGGCTTGGTAAGCAAAAGCCTTTAGAGCAAACAATTGGTTGTGGTTAAACATCTTAAGCTGGTCTCTCTCGAAGAGACCAGCTATTGGAACTATCAAAAGCATCACTGACGCTACCTTCACACTTATCATTGTGGTTATGTTTGACACCTCAATCTTCTTTCCAAATCTTGGCTCAAGAAACATTGGTAGATTATCACTTCTCATGTGCTTTAGAAAGCAATAGGTTGAGCCTCTTACACCGATGGGGTAGCCTTAGCGGCTTGTTCAGTAGCCACTTATCATGTTGTGGCAATCTCTTTGCACTGTTGCGATTCCTAATGCTTGCGCATAGTAATTTGTCAAACACAGCTCATGATTGATTGATTCAAGAAGAAAAATAGCTTTTGATCAAATAGATGGCAATCAAACACAATAATTCATATTATTTACTAAGACCAGTCTCTACCTAAATACGCATTAGCATGCAACCTTAACGCAGCAGTTGATAAGCCCATCAGAACCAAATTTCTCTCTTTCAGAAAGACAAACACATCCATCTCTCTGAACATCAAAAGGTCTTGAATAAAGACATTACTCCAAGTTGGATTCTCATTCATATCCAACACGACCTTGCTCCTTATCCACCATCTTGAAATATTGAAACTAACCTTAGTTGGAGGTCGAACATAGAAATATCTCTCTTTCTATTTTTTACTGTGTGATAAGGATATAACTTTAAAGACTTTTCTATGATCGTGCTATTGTGTGATAAAAATCAAACTCCCCAGCTAAACCTGACTTACAGGATATTGGCAAGTGGAATAGGTGACTGAAGTTGGCTCAAGAAGGAGCTTCGTTGAGAATACCCACTAGAATAGCAAAATTGTACATTAAGGTGAAACAATTGAGCAAAAGTTGGGTTATGCACACTTGCAAACCTCCGAGTAGGTTGGCTATTGGGTTTGCTAAAGAAAACCAAAGGCTAAATTTCATGGCATCCTCAAAGACGGTTATGCACCCCTCAGGAGGAGTATTCATTATGTCTAGTCTTAGGTTTAATTAGCTTGAATCCCTTAAGAATGTGATACTTTCCCCCAATTGACCTAAGTTCATCCAAAACATTGTTGACATGATATCACTATAATGAGTTGTTGTAAATAACCTACCCCTAGACCTGGGAACTTTCTCTGCTACTTCTACTACCTCAACGACTATAAGCTTAGAGGGCCCCACTTTTTTATATTGGGTTTGAAAAGACCTGCCTCCTCACATATGTTTAAATTTACTTCAGACTCATCTCTCACTAGCCCAACTACTTAAGGTGTCCACTGAATGGATATCCTCAAAGTCAGACTTTGAACTTGGCATATCTTCTCATGATATTACTGACAAAATATAAAGCACAAGAAAGGAGAACCTTATGGAAATCGTGTTCTTGAAAACAAGGGATTAAGTTTTCTAACAAAACTTAACCATAAATTTGCAGAGCTTGACCTCATAATAATATAGCAAAAGTGAAAAATGAATGGTGGAAACCACTATTTATAGCTGACCAAAGATTGTCAATTAGCATAAATGACCAGATACCAGCTAATCATTAATCGTCGGTCATCTTTATATAAATATTCATGTA
Organism: Jacaranda copaia; assembly: GCA_014898725.1. Classification (NCBI taxonomy): domain Eukaryota; kingdom Viridiplantae; phylum Streptophyta; class Magnoliopsida; order Lamiales; family Bignoniaceae; genus Jacaranda; species Jacaranda copaia. Next base: position 139,555 of record JACGDI010005716.1, read on the forward strand.
ATTGCCCATAATGGTTCCCACCAAGTACCTCTGTAGTTGAGATTTGATTTAATGTTTCCTGTAACTCTTACAAACTACTCCGAACTTCAACCCCCTAACGGTCGGATCTTGGAGTAGGGGGAACTCACGATATAGGATCAGCCTATTAGGCCCACTGAGGCATAATAAGGCCGTTGGGCCCAATTGATACCAAAGCCTTTTTCAACCCTATAGGTCAAAGACCAAGCTTACTCTTAACCAAGGGGGTCGAAGCCCAAAACTTGCAGTCAACCTAAGGGGTCGACTAGCAAAGCAAAAGCATCAACTAATTAATAATGACATGCTCTGCCACCTATTATACTACATTAAAAGAGCCCTAACCGCCGATTTGTTCGCATTAATTGGTGTGATGGCATGTCATCTCCACCATTAATGCCCACCCTCTGCATTAATGGTGGTATGGTTCTCCCTTTCTGTGGGCCAGACGATTATGAAGTTAGAGTTTAGGTCGAAAACATCTATATTGTCCCTACTTTGGTAAATAGGGTAAGAGGCACTTTATGGCAAAATTTATCTTTTTATCCCTAGGAGAACGCTATGAAGACCCTTCCCATCCTCTTACAAGGGTATGCATCTTCAAACTCTAAGACACTTACTTTGTTCAAATATCTTCAGGTCGATTTGTTGATTTAATCATTGGAAGGTTATAGCTAAAGATCTTTTAGGCTAGCCTGACATTTGTTCCTTACTTGTAGATTCCACCCCATAGCCACTCAGAATATCTTTCAGGTTGAAATACTGAGGAAGCCGAGATCCATTAGCATATCACATCTAAAATAACCTCATCAAATATTAAGCCAAAAACACTTGACTAAGCCAAAATTAGATTATTTGGAACATGCTGGATATATATATATATATATATATATCAGAGCATTAATTAATATCAAAATCAAACTTTATTGTCTGAAAATTGAAAAAGAAAAAATATATACAAAAAGTCGCAGGAAATTAAATTAAATTAAAAGGTAGACTTTTGGAAGCTTTCCTCTTAATTCTGCTTAGAAATTAATTATTTAAGTGTGGATCGAAGGCATGCATGCATATATATATATATATTGATACAGACCTGTGGCCGATATATATATGTAAATGATGATGAGTATAATTAATTAATTAATTAATTAATTAATTATATTTGAATTTGTTCACCACCGGCCTCGGCAACAGAAGCCAGCTTCTGCAGATTCAGCTTAACAACAGTATCAGCGAAAAGCCGCGTGTCCTCCTCCGTGTTCCCCACCGGCACATCCACAACGTACGATTCCAAAACCACCGTCGTCCGATTATTATAATCATGCACGCTCGTCACCGAGTTGTAATTCCTCAACCTGTGGTCCCCGCCAATGATACTGAATCCCGTCACGCGCCTCTCCTCGTCCAGCACGTCGAGCCTCTCCGTGCTGGTGGCCGCCGGCAAGCCAGACACCACGCTCACGTCCCTGAGGTCACCCACTTTCATGCTGAAGTCCTCCCTTACGCTGCAGCTCTTGATGAAGTGTTTGTAGTTCTGCGGTTTGTCGAACCGCCGGACTATGGACCACACATCTTCTGCCGACGCTCTCACGCGTTGCGCGTGTAAGGAGGAGCATTGGTCTGGCTTGATTGGGTAGTTGTGGAATTGGATCACTGCGGGTTTCAGGCCTTCAAACTCTTCAAGGGTCAACCCGGCTGGTACAAGTATTTCATGCTGGGATAATGATGATGGTGTCGGAATTGCAGCTTCAGCTTCCTCCATTGAAGATTATAAACATCAGATTCATCTTATTTTTAAACAGAGGAATTTCTAGTATTTTGTGTTTTTATTTCCAAATTAAGGGGAAGGATGGTGGAGGGTAAAATGGGAACATGCATGGGCCTGGAAAGTTCGTACATGAACGTGGTCTTGATCCCATCTTAGACCACTTGGTGTAAATTGTACCACGTAATGCATGTCAGGCTAGCATTGATGTGATGGCCCCTGGATGGGACGCATTATTGAAGGATATTATATATATATATATATATCTATATGCTATTGTGTAGTTGGTTGCCCTGGCGCATATATGCATGGTAAAGTTTGAGAGTATCATTCCAATGGCTGATTCGTAAAATGGATCAACTTTTACACATTTCACTTGGGGTTGTAGATAAGGTCCTACCTATTCATAGAAGTACACGAATCAAAATAAGAGATAATTCAGATGAAATCATCGTACAGGGTCAGTCAATTAATTACTCATCTGTCTAAATAGTCTCAAAATTTGCCACTTGATGGTGTATATGCATTTTACTATATTATCTTAGAAGTTTGTTGTCTACTAATCACATTCATTAAAAAACGTAATACTAATTTGAGTGTTGGTGAATTTTTCTTGAATTCACTAGCGATCTTAACGTTTTGTTGGATTTGAGGACCGAATTGTTTGTCTAACCTGCAAGTATTAGGTTGAAATCAAAAAAAGAAGCTTCTTATACGTGCTCATGTCATTTTTTAGGAGTGTAAACTAATATTAAATAAATTGAATATATTATTTTTATATTCGTATTTATTTAATTTTTGAATATTTGGAATGAATACAGATTTAAAGGATATTTAAAAATAATATTCGAAATTATGTTCATTGGATATCGATTGAATTCGGATATATTCGTATTCGATTATAATTATTCAGTTACATTCATATTTGATTAAACATATTCATATTAGAATTATTTTTTATATTCATATTCGATGATAATTATATAAATGTATATTTGCGAATATCCAAATAAGTGAATTTGTAAACCTATAATAGATACACATTGATGATGGAAGTTTTGGTATGTTAGGCTTTTGGATCTCGATCCGAAGGAACTGATTGACCAAAAAGATAGAATTTGAAAATATAGGTTGGATCCTTTAGCTATGGAACAAATGTCGGGCTAGCTAAGAGGGTTCTCAGTTAAGACCCTTTGATGATTAAGCTAGTGTTTTAACTTGAGAATAATTGGACAAAGTAACAGTTTAGAGAGTATAAAAGCTCACGGTTACTTTTGATGCATGAAGTATTTATAATGTTCACTAAGGGGTAAAAAGATAAGTTTCTCCTTAATTTGTTTCACACACTATTCCCATAGGTTGGAGCAACTTAGATTTTTCCGGCCTAAGCTAAAGTTTTACAAATGGTTGGCTGGACGAAGAAGAGATCCATACTACCACCAATGTAGAGGTGATGCATCGTCAAACTAATTAATGCAAACAAGCTAGTTGTTGAAGTGTATTTAATGCAAATGCAATGGATGGTAGAGGCCGCCATTACTATTTTTGCCTTATTTCTATCGACCTTGTGGTTGAGAAACTCAACCTCTTAAGCCAAGTTAGCGGTTCCCATGCCTTAAAGATGTTATATTAGACCTCATATTGGACTTTTAGGATGAGTAGGTTATAGGCTCATTAGGTATGTTGGGTTAGGCCTACCCATATCATTAGTCCATCTCACTCTATAGTGCGACCGTAACACATTCAAAGTTAGGAGTAGCATGATAAAGTTATGGTGAGTATTTTGAAGCAAATCAATGGAGCAAGAAAAGAATTTTTTAATCTTGACTAGGGTAACAAAGGCGGTAGCTGTTATAGGCAATTATGCGAATATTTATGCAGAGGCAATCGATGGTTACACAATTAAGAGATGGGTATTGATCAATTTAATCAGTTCATATTCTAAACTTGCCTATAAATAGTTGCTTTCACCATTCATTTTTTACTTTTACTACAATGCATTGAGATTGAGCATTGAGGCTTTGAGGTTGAGTCTTTAAACAATCTCCAGGTTTTAAATTTCCACCCCCTTTTTTCATAAGTCTTTTTCCTCTGCCATTTAAATTTCTTATTAATATTTTCTCATAGTATATCGAGTTGAAGTACCAATTTTGAGGTGACACGATACGTGGATGCCCCAACTAGTAGGGTAGACTCAGGTGAATTATCTAGTGGGATGTTGGGATTTGCTTGTGAGTTTGAGTTGGGCATGCTAGAGAAGGTGTTAGAAGTAGATGAGGGGATAGGTCCTTCTAAACTTGTAGTAGATGAAGTTGGGCCCTCCGAGCTTGTGGTCGAAGAGGTAGGGCCAACATAAGAAATTGATGAACTTTCTAGGTTGAAGGGTAGGCTATTCACAACTACTCATTATAGTGACATTGTGTCCACAATATTTTTAAATAACCTTAGGTCTATTAGGTCAAAGTATTATATACCCAATGAGTTCGAACAAATTAAGCTTAGGGCTATGGATAGAATGTATACTCCTCCCGAGAGGTGTATAACAATCTTTAAAGATACAATGAAGTGTGATCTTAAGTTCCCTTTAGTTGATTCTAAAGTCCTCCTATTGAGAGGTCTACAAGTCTATATAAGTTGACTCCTACCTAATTTGCTTCTCTTATGTATATAATTTTATTATACTACTGGCCATTTCTGACTTGCCGTTTCATAGGCTAACTTTAGCCATTTATTTCATTTTCCCATGTCCTGTAAGTTGGGATTCACTGGGGAGTTAGGATTCTACTATTTAATAGCTCGACCTCACATAAAGGTCTTTAGAACCCTATCATCACTTCATGGTCAGAAATGGAAAGAGAGGTATTTTTATATTTGATCCCTAAGCATTTTGAGAAAGTAGATGATGGGTAATGTTGAGCTGAATACAAAGGAGAACCTATCATGGAACATCTTTGTCCGAGATCTCCTTGAGTTTGGTGAAATGGATGCCTTTATATTTATAAGGGAGCAAAATTTAGTTCTAGCAAGATTGTAGATGGCCCGATTGAGATTACATGCCAATGCTCACGTAGGTAGAAACTAACTCTTGAGTTTTTGTAATTTGTTATTCATAGTTTGTAGAAACTAATATCTCTAATTGACACTTGTTTACCTTTTAGGTCAAGCAGTCATAAACTGTGCAATGTAGATAGCGATATGGAAACAACTAGAGGCACAACTGTTGGAATAGTGCCTAACAAGCTAATTAGATTGGCTTTGTAAAACTATTTAATTGTAAAATAATCTTGATTGAATGATATTCTTTATGTGGGTATCTTCATCTTATGCTTTATAATCCTTCACTAGCATTTGGATTAAGCCCTTAGATCACACTAGACTATGGGACTTAGTTATGAATTAGATAATAATCATGGAATAAGTTTTACATGATCATGATCTTAAACTTTTGAAATCGTCGGATCTTATGAGACAAGGCATCTAAGATCCAGATAGACTTGTAGTAATGATGCATAAATCTAAGGATTGTATGTTTCTCCATTCCATGAGCAATCCCATATAAGATATGATGCATATTAGTGGATGCTTGTTAGAGAATAGAGCATTGAAGACCCACTAAAGAATCCATTAGATAGTCATAGTGGCAAATTCTCTCACTTATGCTAGTATATATACTTAGTCCTTTGACCTAAAGATACATGTTAACTTTGTGTTTGGTTCTCATGCTTTGACTCTTTCTTGATCATTTAGTAGGCCGCTTAAGTAGAGATTGCACATGAGCCACTGGGTATAGAGGTTTGTGAGATCTAAGATGAAATTTGATTCCTCATATTTGTGAAGAGCTACATCTCCTATGTATTCTATAATGATTAATTCCAAGAAATCATTGTGCAAGGTAGTGTGACAATTTAGGAAAAGAGTTTTCCAACGATGAGGTCACTAGTTGTAACGCCCCTAACTTGAGATGGGTGCCTTAATCCAGGGTGCTACTATTCTCATAAACACCATCCACAATATATATATATATATATATATGAATGAATTTACATATACTAAGGGAAAAGTTCTTCATGCCATCAATTTCTAGCAATTTATACTTGTACAGCACTATTACATACAAAAAAATGCTACCAAAGTATACCATTACATAAAAGTCTTGATGGTTCTGTAGTATCTGATTACATTAGATAAAATTATATACAATATATACAACTGGTCTAGTCTCATAAAGCTCATATGTCCTTATCAGGGGAAAAGAACATACTGAACAATACAAACCACAAGTCCAAATGAATTAGTGAGTTGTAAGTGCATGAAAAACCCAATTATTTAGTGTGGCAATAAAATTTGAAATAGTGATTCAATGGATCTATAATAAATTGCAAGTAGTACATATCAAAATTGTTCTGGCAGACATACCACTTGAGAATACAGAATAAGCATGGCTACAACCCTCAGAACCAGCTGCGAATAGCAACAGTCATGATAGGTAACTCAATATAAAGTGTAGGTATGGGAAATAAAATGATAAGATGCATTAATCGATAAAGATTAAATATGTAGTATCTTTGTAAAATGTGCTATAAGTAATTTTTCTGCTTTGTCACCCAACTTTCATAAACATAAAAACCCTTATTCCCCTAGTCTCGAGTGATTAGATTAGATAATAAACTATATCTAGTAGGCATGGCTAGCTATATGCCTCGTCCCCCTACATCCAGCTACCTTCAGCTTGAAAGTTTGTGTAGCACTAAGGTTTAAATATTTTCAAAAACAAATTGAATAAACTAGCTCACAAAACTCCACAAGGACCTATACATGCATAAGATACAGATTTAGAAAGGGCAAATGCCTAGGTGAAAGTAGAAAATTCGAAGAGCAAGAGTTAAATTCTTCCCTATTGTTAAATGGGCTCTTCACAAGTGAAGTAGGAACACGACCATTTTTACCTTGGATAGAATTTTCCGTTTTACCTGAAATTTTAACTAGAACTCCTCAACCCTTTGAAGATTATATAGTCCAAATTTTAGGCTGATCCAAACTCTAGAGATACTCCAACTGGAGGCAAAAACTAGCTATCAAAAATAGCTCCAATCAAGAGCAAAAAGCAGCCAAACTAGATTACCTCTAATGCAAATGTCTATACACCAAATTAATGGCCTATTCTCTACAGAAAGGTTGGAATATCTGCAAAGAATGAGGGTAGAAAGTCCAAGAATATTATGGTAGAAGGAGGAGGGAGAAAGAGAGAGTGATGAGAGACTAACAACTTAGATTCCTACTACACAAATTGTTGGAAGAATATCACACAAAAATTGCTCACCTCATGCATCATATAGCTAGCCACTCACTATATCTATATATAGGAGTGGTCACACACCTCCTTTAGGGAGGTGATGCCAAGTGTCCCTTGCTTAGGTGGCTACTAACTTATGTGATTAGTGAATTTAATTGAAGCACCAATTTTATCTAATGAAATGTCTTACGTTAAATTATAATTCTTATTAAATGAACTCTTCATTTAATAATTCTCCCAAAACGTATCTCCCAAATTTAATTAAATTAACCACTTTAATTTAATTAATAATCGTTTGACTTAACTCTTAAGTCAAAATGTTTAATGTTTTAAGCTAATCAAAATTAATTTAAGGGATTAACTTAACCCTTAAATTAATTTTGACCAATTGATAGTCATGTGAAATCAATTAATTAACTTTTAATTAATTGATCTTAATTTAACTCTTAAATTAATTTGACCAATTTAACAATTATATTGATCAAACCAAAATGACTACAATTTTGCCTTCTCCAAAAAATGCTCGTGAATTTTCTAACTTTTAGAAAATTCTCATTCCTTCAGTAGACCATGTTATTGGCTTTTATGTTTGACCCATTAGGTTCTAATTCATTGGACATAGGTTGACTACTCTTTGTGACTTTTGGAATATCAAATATTCACTTTAGTTTAAACTCCTTTAAACTAAGCGACTAAATTCAATTAATCTTATTAATTGAAAAGTACCCAATCTCCATGGTCAATGTCCAACCTTAAGCCCATAGAGCCCAACTAATTAACCAAAATAAATGCTCTTGAAGAAACATTCTAGCATTACGCATACTATGTAAATACAGTCCTTCTGTCTCCTATCTTTTGAAAGAGACCTAGGGCAAGATATTTGTTTGCTTCCTAATAGCTTTAGTACTATATTTTTATTCTTAATGTTTGATTCCTTTTGTGACCTTATCTTTGCAAATGACTTCCCAAATTATCACATCATCTTGCATAAAAATTTCTTGGAATCGATCATTATAGAACACATAGGAGATGCACTTGTCTTTTGCAAAGATGAGGAGTTGGATTCTATCTTAGATCTCACAAACCTCCATGCCAAGTAGCTCATACCTAATCTCAACCTAAAAGACTCGCTAGGTGGTCAAAGAAGAGTCAAAGCATGAGGACTAGACACAAGGTCACTATGGACCCTCAAGTCAGAGGATTAATAATATGCTCTAGCGTAAGCAAGAGAACTAGCCATTATCAACTTAGCACTACAGCTATCTAGTGGATTTTCTTATAGGTCTTTAGTGCCTTATTCTCTAACAAGCATCCACCAACATGCACTCGTATCAAATATAGTTGCTCATGAAATGGAGGAATCTCCAACCCTTGATTGTTAGTGGAAGTCTATCTGGATCTTAGATGGCTTGTCTCACAAGATCATATGACTTAGAAGATTTAAGATCACGATCGTGTGAGACTTATTCCAAAATCACCACCTAGTACGTGATCAAGTCCCATAGTCTTGTGTGATCTAGGGGCTTAATCCAAATGCTAGTGAAGTAAATAAAGAGCATATGATGAAGATAGCTATATAAAGAATATTATTCAATCAAGATAATCTTACAATGAAATAGTTTGCAAGGCCAATCTCATTAGCTTGCAGGGTACTATTCCAATAATCTCCCACTTGCCATAAAGCCAATACCCTGTGGTCTTGAGACCTATCTTCATAAGATGTCCTCTAAAGACCTTTAGCTTTTAAAGGTCAATACGGTGGTTCTGCTATATTCGTTTCTGAGATAACTTTTATCCACTCAGTTGCCACCTTTATCAATTGATATCATATATCAATGATAATACATTTACTGTGTTTAGATCACTAGTGAGATCTTGGCTCAAGTCCTAAGTTGTCTTCAAAAGAAAATCATAGGTGCATGCACGCTAGGCACTACATCTAATTCTTAGATGAAGTTTTTATTCAAACACCTTCCTTTTTGGTTTTCAAAATCACAAAGTATTTCACCTTAGTGGTTATTTAGGCCATGGTGTCTAGTTGGAACTCTTCCAACACACCATGCCGCCATTAAGGTAAAACATGTATCCAAAAGTGGATATTAGGTCAACTATATTAGATTAGAAACTAATATCCAAAAACTCTTTAAGTTTCAATTCTCCATTGCCGTATACCAAAAATAAGTCTTTAGTTCTTCTCAAAGATTATTTTTACTGCTATTCAGTGACTCTCACTAGGATTAGATTGGAACCTACTCATAATACCTAGAGAGTGTGCCACATCTGGTCTAGTACATTGAACTGCATACATTATGCTTCCAATAGCGGAGGCATAAGGTATGTGAGACATTCTTAGTTTCTCTTCCTCATTTTTAGGGGCTATAGACTTCAAGAGATGAATGCCATGTCCCATGGGAAGGAATTCTCTCTTGGATTCTTCCATACTAAACCCTTATAGTATCTTGTTCAATGTACGGGATTTGGAAAAGCCCTAGCATCTTCTATAATCTATCTCTATGGATATATATTCCTAATATGTAGGATGTTTCTCCCAAATCCTTTATAGAGAATTGTGTAGATAATCATGCTTCAGTACACTCTAGCATTCCTACCTCATTCCCAATTAGAAAGATGTCATCAACATAAAGCACAATAAACTATACACTACTCCTACTAGCCTCTTGTGCACACTTAGTTCATACACTTTTTTAACAAAACCAAATGATTTGACTTTCTAATCAAAATGTATGTTCTAAGTTTCAGATGCTTGTTTGAGTCCTTAAATGGATCTCTGGAGTCTGTAAACCTTTTGCTTACTCCATTTGGATGTAAAACCTTATGGTTGTTTCATATGAATTCTTTCTTCAATACCTCCATTGAGGAGAGCTATTTTCACGTCTATTTGCCAAGCCTCATAATATGTGGTTATGCCAAATAAAATCTAAATAGACTTAGGTATAGTGATTGGTGAAAAGGTTTCCTCAAAACTAATATTGTGTCTTTGAGTATAATCTTTTACAACTAGCTACGCCTTAAAAGTCATCATTTCTTCATCTACTCTAAGCTTTTGTTTATATCCGATTAACCCATTTCATGAAGAAATCTAAACTTTTTGGGTTACTTCTTAATCTGATCTGACATTCTCAGAGGTTGTGTACTAGGCTCTTTGATATTTATTTATTTCTGCCACTTGTTAAATTTATTGATCATCTTAAACTTCACCAAGTTCAGTTACAATGCCTTTTCTATCTTACAAAAATTCCTTTTCCAAAAAGATGGTGTTCCTTGAAACAAACACATTTTGTCCTAAGGAATCATAATAGTAATAACCCATAAACTTTCTAGGGTATCCCACAAACTTGCACAAAGTGAATTTGCTATCCAACTTATCTCCCACTGTCTGTCTTACATAGGTGAGAGATCCCCAAACCTTGAGATATTGGTAAAAGGGTGCTTTGCTATGCCATATCTCATATGATGTTTTTAGCACCAACTTTGAGGGTACTATATTTAGTTACCTCGCTGCTGTTTCTAGGGCGTATCTCCAAAAGAATACAGGCACATCAGAAATGCATATCATGAAGCATACCATGTCCAACAAGGTACGATATCTCTTTTTGGCTACTCTATTAGGGTTTTTCAGGTGAAGTCCTTTAAAGATTCTCTTTTAGATAATCTAAGAATATGGTACTTATGTATTTTTCCTCTTGATCCAATCAAAAGACTTTAATACTAAGTCCTTTTTCGCTTTTCCACTTCATTCTTGTACTCTTTGAACTTTTCAAAGGCTTCAAACTTGTACTTCATAAGATCCACATGTCCGAATCGACTATAATAATCAGTAAGTGTGACAAAGTAAGAATAGCCTCCTCTCCCTCTAACTTTTAGTAGACCACAAACATCCATATGAATTAAATCCAAAGAATTTGTGGAGCACTTCGTTTATCTCACAAACGGAGCTTTGATCATTTTTTCCCTTCAAATAGGATCACAAGTAGGAAGTTCCTCAATACCACTAACATTTAGTGCTTTAAGAGCTTCCATCTTGTTCATCCTATTTTTTGGAGATATGTCCAAGTCTTATATGCCACATCATGGCATTTTCTTGGATATCTAATTTGCTTACTTAGTTGAAAGTGCATTAGTAATGTTTAAGAATCCAAGATGTACAATCTTATGTTAAGTGTACCATGAGCAATTAAAGAACTCATTCTTTAATACCTTCAATCTCCCATTTGATATAGCAGGATCAAAACGTTCACTATTAAAATAAGAATTGAAATAATATTCTCAACAATGGTACGTTATAACAAAGGTCTAATACAAGTATGAAGTTCTCTAAGTCTAGCTTATGGTATGCCTTTGGCTTTGTTCACAATTCTTGCTGCTTAGCCAAGGTGGTAGATCATATCCGCATCACTTGGTTTTATTCTTTATAACAACTTACAAAGAAAAGAACCACATGTGGTATCATAATATCCATGAGGAAGAATTTAACCTAAAATACACTTTAATAAAGTACATACCCTTCTTAAGGGTTGCAAGGTATTGCTTGCAATAGTGCTTCCAATGGCCTATTTTGCCAAAGTAGAAACAAATAATATCAACTATTTCCTCTATAATCTTCTTAACCCCTCTGGATGCTTTCATGGTTGTTTTCCCTTAGAGAAAGAACATTTCTTCCTTTTACCTCCCTTTGGCACTCTTAGGGCCCATAGACTTGGATAAGGAAACAAGTGTCAAGATTTACCTTTATCATGGTATTCTCCTTCTAGATCAACACTTTGATCAATAAAACCCGGTGAGAATGTGAGGATCAAATCCTCATGGAGATCATTGTCCATCACTACATTTAAGTAGAAGAAAAGCTTTTCCAAGCTTAATCATCTATTGACCATAGTTAATGACACATGACTTCCCATCAATCCTAGCTTGAAATGTCTCTTTTGACAATATAAACTTCTCATACCTCTTTTGCATTACAATTCATTGAAAATTTTAACTAAGATACCATTCATGTGTCCTTGAGACTTTTAAAGTTTGTAGATGCCATCATGAGATTAAGGGATAGGACAATCCTAAGCCCAACTTGTGAACTTTTCACGTATCTCTAGATCTATATTAATCCCAAAGGGATTAGGAGTACCATGATATAGGGCTTATATCCGCTTCTAGGAATCTAGAATGATCTTTGAGGTTAAGTCGATTGTAAAAGTTGGGCTAGTTAGTTAATTGGTTTCCAAAATAATGTTGAGTGAAATTATTAGCCATTCTTATGATTTCACAAATCATCATAGGTGAAAAAGAAAATATAAGTATATGATTGAATTTGATATTAAAAACATATTTATGGTCTTTCAAGTATATTTTCCTCCCAATATTTTATTAAATTCTTCACTCCCCAGAAGAATTCGGGAAATAAAATTTTCTAGTGAGAATCAAGACCCTAATGATTTACCAATAGACCTCTGTGATTGAGTGCCATCCATGAGTAATCAAAGAGTAAGTAACTTTGGCTAATTGCATCTTATGCAACTCTTGATGTATTTTGCCTCACTTTTCATATAGACCCACATAATTGTGTGTCATCTATACTACTAAGAGTTAAGTCCAAACCACCAATCATATTTTGATTCAAGACAGCATCATGAAATCCCCAATGACTGAGTGCTAATGTGTGAGGTTTCTTAAGTCAAAAGTGCATCTCATGCTAAGTGTATGCTCACAGCTTTCCTCCTAAATGTGACCCCTATAATCGAGTGCCATCATATAAAATTAGTAGCATTATCATGACATACACTATTGGTGGAAGGCTTGGATTAATTAAAACTCTTTTAATTTGTATCCATTTAGACTTGATGTTTGAAAACACTTAAACTTTCTAAGTAGAGGGTTTCTACTTGCACATACTCATCATTTTATCTTTTTATTTAGATTCTCTATATCCTAACTATGCATCACATACATAAATAGGATTTGAAAAGTATAAATAAGTAAATAGCCTAGCATACTTCTAGGATGGGATGACCATGAGCCTAACCAAGTGATACACTTAGAGCTATAGGTGCATCATTTCGGTTGATTTTAAGTAGGTTGAATTAAACTAAACTATTTCATGAGTGTATCCCACACATTTATGGGTCTACAAATGACCTTCATGCCTCCATTGGATGCATAGCTTCATGTATTATTTACAAAAATGGAAATCCTTATTCCTAGTGGTTCTACTCTCATAACTTTTACAAGATAGAACAAGAGGTATGAAAGCCCTATTTAATACAACCTATTTCAACAATTGAAATAAATAATTTCAATATTAGATGCTCATGATCATCCCCATTCATTCATCATTTATTCAATATTTAAATGAACAATAAATAAACTAAGAATTGACATTCAATTCCAATAATTAAGTGTTAATCAAATTAACATATAATTGATTATGCAAAAACAAGCATAACATTTATGCATCATATTTTTTCAGTATTTGGAGATCAACTTAAAGAAGTTTTAAAAGAAATTAAATGTGTCCAACACATTTTTGAGAGTTTGCACAACATTTGTGCAACCATTACGTGCGTTTCAACACCACCTCAGTTACTAAAGAAACCTAAAGAGATCAAAATTCACTCAAGATCAAACAAGGCACCGCTAGCCGAGGTAAGTTCAAGGTTGGGTAGCAACCAAATGGTCACAACCTTGCCAAGAGCAGCCAACTATTGGTAACACCCCTGTTTTAGGGTCAAGTGTGAACCAAACCTTTTTTGGATCAACTTTCGTACACCAAGATTTTTAGAACAACTTCTAAGCATCAAAACATAATATGGATAAAGATTTCAGATTAAAACATCTTTTAAAACTGAAATACCAAGTGCCCAAAGATGTTTGAAAAAGAAGCTTAAGCAAGAATCATATTCTTCAAAAATCTGCAATTATATCCCATCCTATTGGACCTGAAAATGACCAAAACAACTTAAGGTTTTAAGCTAGTCAAAATTAACTTAACCCTTAAATTAATTTTGACCAAATGAGAGTCATATGACATCAATTAATTAATGTTTAATTAATTAATCTTAATTTAACTCTTAAATTAATTTGATCAATTTAACAATTAAATTGATCAAACTAAAATGACTATAATTTTGCCTCCTCCAAAAAATGGTCATGAATTTTCTAACTTTTTGAAAATTCTCCTTCCTTCAATAAAATATGTCATTAGCTTTTATGTGTGACCCATTAGGTATTACCATTTATTAGACATGGGCTCACAACTCTTTGTGACTTTTGGAATATCAAATATTCTCTTTAGTTTAAACTCCTTTCAACTAAGCAACTCAATTCAATTAATCTCATTAATTGAAGCGTATCCAATCTCCATGGTTGATGTCCAACCTCAAGCCCATGGAGCCCAACTAATTAACCGAAATAAATACCCTTGAAGAACCATTCTAGCATTATGTGTACTATACAAATATGGTCTTTCCATCTCCTATCTCCTGAAAGAGACCTAAGGTAAGATATTTGTCGGCTTCGTAATTGCCTCGATACCATGTTTCTATTCTTAATGTTTGATTCCCTTTGTGACCTATCTTTGGAAACAACTTCCCAAATTGTCACATCACCTTGAGCAAGGATTTCATGAAATCGATCATTATAGAATATATAAGAGATGCACTTGCCCTTCACAATAATGAGGAATTGAATTCTATCTTGTATCTCACAAACCTCCATGCCAAGTAGCTCATACCTAATCACAATCCAAAAGAACTACTAGGTGGTTAAGAAAGAGTCAAAGCTTGAGGATCGGACACAAGGCCACCAAGGACCCTCAAGTCAGAGGATCAATAATATGCACTAGTGTAAGTAGGAGAACTAGCTACTACCGACTTGTCACTATGGCTATCTAGTGGATTCTTTGGCGTGTCTTTAGTGCTTTGTTCTCTAACAAGCACCCATTAACATATATCCGTATTGTATACAATTGCTCATGGAATGGAGAAATCTCTAACCTTAGGATTTATGCATCGTTAATGTAAGTCTATCCAGATCTTAGATACCTTATCTTATAAAATCCTATGACTTGGAAAATTTAAGATCACGATCGTGTGAGACATATTTCGTGATCACCACCCAGTGCGTGACCAAGTCCTATAGTCGTATGTGATCTATGGGCTTTATCTAAATATTAGTGAAGTAAATAAAGAGCATATGATGAAGATGGCTATATAAACAATATCATTCAATCAAGACTATCCTACAATGAAATAGTTTACAAAGCCAATCTCATTAGCTTGTAGGGTACTATTCTAATGCAACTAATTGTAGAGCTAGATGTAATTAGTGGGGTACTGACAGGGGATCGATCACCATCAATTTGTTTCATCTAGTCCATCCTAAACTAATCCCTGGGCCCATCTTTAAAGGTATTAGTAATCAGTATAGTATTAGTGACTTGTAATCAATGCCCAACAACATTTTATATAATATGTCACTACACTATAACAGCCAAAAATTGGATGCTCAAACAATCTTGACCTATTTCTATGAAACAGTTGTAGCTATGATGGATAATAGTATCTAATAGCATTTCAAATAACATATCAAGTCATTATATTGACTATCTTGCAACCAAGTTCGTCATTAGACTAGTTTCAAGACAAGATGGCAATATTTCAAAGTTATTTTCAGCTTCCACAACACAATTGCCAACTTTAGTTGAAGTGCTATAAATTAATATCAACAAAGTTCCTAGTGAGAAAGGGATGATGTAGAGTATTATTTTCATAAATATTTTATTTTCTAAAAACTCATGTACACACCTAGAACTTAATGATTTTAAACAAGAAAGAATCTCAAGTAAGTACAGCTTAACAACCATTGAAGAAGAGATAAAGTGTTGTATCAAGAATATTGTAGAAATCAAGGATCGATGAGTATTATAAAACAACAACAAGGGCAAATGGTTTCAATACAAATAGGAGCAGATAAGAGGGACATAATAACAACTATCTATGTTCTTTCCCTAGCAATAAAAGCTAACATAAGCTCACCCGATAGATTTTGTCAAACAACACCTTTTTAATTATCCATAGTATTTGCATTTTCTTCACCTAATTCATTAAACATGGAATCAAAATCTAATTCTAACTATATCACATTGCTCTTCAAATCATAAAATGCTTCTAGTATTAATATGATTAAACCACTTATCTTTCACAATTGAATTCCTATAGTTTGCATTTCAACCTTAAACCTCTTAATAATACCTATTTAATCCAATTCCACTTCTTAGGTTCAACTTAATCAAAACTAATCTTTACGTTCGTAATTGAATATCCAGTAACTCATAATCACTCACATTATTTGGGTTAAGGTTAACTCCCAGATTTGAGTTAGGTCAGACTTAAATTTGATTAATTTAGTGCAATTTAAATCAATAAAAAATTGAAATTTATCCAATTGGACCAAATTAAGTCTAATTTAAAGCCTAATTCTCGTCAAGACTCATTCAAAATAAATAAGGTATGATTTATCTTCTTGGCTACTCCATTATGTTAAGGTGTGCTGAGTGAAGTCTATTGAGTGAGAATCTCATTCTCCTTTAGATAATCCAAGAATTTGGTACTTAAGTATTCTCTTCCTTAATTCAATCGAAGAGCTTTAATACTAAGTTTGTTTTGCTTATCTACTTCATTTCTATACTTTTTGAACTTTTCAAAGGCTTTAAACTTGTACTTTATAAAATACACATGTTCATACCGACTATAGTCATTGGTGAAGGTGATGAAGTAAGAATGGCCGCCTTTCTGACTAACTTTTAGTAGGCTACAAATATCCATATGGATCAAATCCAAGAGATTGTGGAGTGCTCTATTTGTCCTACAAAAGGAGCCTTGGTCATTTTTCCCTTCAAACAAGATTCACAAGTAGAAAAGTCCTTAATGCCACTAATATTTAGTGCTTTGAGAGCTTCTAACTTGTTCATCCTATTTTTTTGAAGTATACCCAAGTCTTGAATGTGATATAATGGTATCTTCTTGGTTATCTAATTTCCTCTTACTTGATTGAATGTGCATTAGTGAAGGTTGGGAATCAAGTATATTAATCCATTAATTAATGTATCTTGAGTGATTAAAGAACTATTCTTTAATGCCTTTAGCTTCCCATTTAACATAGAAAAATCAAATCTTTCATTATCAAGAATGGGAATTGAAACTATGTTCTTAACAAACTAAGGTACATAATAAACTGGATTAAGTACAATGATTGTATTCTGCAAGTTTAACTTGATAGCGCCTTTGACCATGGAGGCAACTCTTACTTTCTTTCCTAAGCAGAGGATCATATCCCCTTCACAAAGGCTCTTTTTTCTTTCCATCCTCTGTAATGAATTACAAAAGTGAAAACTAAATGTGATATCAAATGCCTTTGAGGAAGAATTAATCGTCAAAAGCAGTCATCTTCTTCTTACCTCCCTTTCTTGGGCCCCTAGGGCTTTTCAACTTAGAGGACGAAGCAAGCATAAGAGGCTTTTCCTTTTTCATCATTGCCCTAACAATCACAAATATGTTCACCAATTTGTTAACCATAACTTCTTACTTGAACATATTAAAGTTCATAATGAATTGGTCGAATAATAGAGGTAATGACTGGAGGATCAAATCCATATATAGGTTATTATCCATAACCACATCAAGTTATCCAAGCTTCTTAATAAGTCCGATCATCTTAAGCTTGTGATCATGGACACTAGAACCTTCACTCATCCATGATCTAAAGAACTCCTTGACAAAGCAAACCTTTCATGTCTTGTTTATACACAATGCAACTCTTGTAGGTATTTGTAGATCTCACTTATATATCTCATATGCTTGTGAGTCCTTTGGAGCACATTAGTTATGGATGCCATCATAATATATCTCACTTATAAATCATCATCTATAAATTTAGTGAACAATTCATGAACCTCATTAGCGGGGTTATCACCTAATGTGTCTAATGTACATAGGTCCTTTTTTCAAAGTCCAAAATTATCTTAAGATTTCTCAACCAATCTTAGAAGTTAGACTTGGTGAGTTTATTGGCTTCCAAAATGCTTGTGAGTGGATTTTTAGCCATTTGTTTTGAAGATTTCAAAAATCTACAAGAGACAAAAAAAGCGTATTAGTATATGATTAAATATTGATATCAAAAACATGGTTATGGTCTTTTGAGCATGTTTTTCTCCCACTATTTTATCAAATCCTACACCCCAAGAAGAATTC
The DNA here is from genome assembly GCA_014898725.1 of Jacaranda copaia. Taxonomy (NCBI): domain Eukaryota; kingdom Viridiplantae; phylum Streptophyta; class Magnoliopsida; order Lamiales; family Bignoniaceae; genus Jacaranda; species Jacaranda copaia. The sequence continues at coordinate 157,889 of JACGDI010005716.1, forward strand.
AAGAAATCATATTTCCTTGTGAGAATTAACATTGTACGGATTTGTAAGTAGACTCCCATGATCGGATGTATATCCATAAACAATCCACAAGTAAGTAACTTTTGCCAATTGCGTCCTATGCAACTTTTGATATATTTTGCCTCACCTTTTCATGTAGATCCCCAAAATAAATGACCTTTACGTTACTTGGTGTTATGTCAACCCTACTAATCATTCCTTGATTTGAGATGAGCACCTCAACATCCCCGTGACCAAGTGTATAATATATGGGCATTCACAAATCAAAATGCATCATATGCTAAGTATTTGATCACGGTTTTCCACTAACGTATCACTCCTATGATTAGATATACATCACATAGAGATGGTAGCATTGCCATGCCACATACTATTGGAAGACGTTTTACATTAATTAAAACTCTTTTAATTTGCATCCATTTGACTCAATATTTGAAATACACTTAGACTTTCTAAGTAGAAGGTTTTTGATTTCAATGATCTCATTATTTTTTATCTTCTTATTTAGGTTTTCTCTATCCTAAACATACATCTCATATATCACTATGATATGGATAGCATAAATAAGTAAATACACCTAGCATGTTCTAGGATAGGATGACCATGAGCCTAACTAAATGATGCACTTAGAACCGTAGATGCATCACTCAATTAATTTTAAGTAGGTTGATTAAACTAAGCTATAATATGAGTGTATCTCCATACATTCATGGGTCTTCAAGCCCCTATGGATCTTTTTTGCTCCTTGCAATTTTTATGCGAGAAAAAAAATCTCACTCCTAGTAATTCTACTCTTATAACTTTTACAAGACAAAACAAGAGGTAAGCAAGCACCATTTAATACAACCCATTTCAATGACTAGAAATTAATAAAATCAATATTAAAAGGCTTATGATCATCCCCATTCATTCGTCATTCATTCAACACTTAAATGAGCAATAAATAAATCTAGAATTGACATTTAATTCCAATAATAAAATACTTATCTCATAAACAAATAATTGGTCAAGCATAACAATTATGCAATACGTAGGAGATTAACTTTAACAAGTTCTTAAAAGTAATAAAAATGTCAAACATAATTTTGGGAGCTTGCACAACACTTGTGCATCTATTAGATGTGATTTAAAATTGTTTCTAGTCACAAAATGAACTAAAATAAAGCTCAGAACTCACCCAACTCTAAACTACACACTACCAATCGAGGTGTATGGATGGCTGGGCTACAATTCTTAGTTATGGCCCTACCTTGTGTGCTGCCATGGCTGGCAGTTATCATGCTTCGCAGTTAAAGGCGAATCAAGCCACTTTTAGCTCAACTTTTGTGCACCAAAAACTCTAGAACATCTTCTAGACATTAAAACACATCTTATGGATGTAATTTTAGTGTTAAAACACCATTCAAAACTAAAATTTCAAGCCTCCAAACATGCATTCAAAATCAAGTTCAAGTGAGAATCATATTCTCCAAAAATCTCCAACATGACTCCAATCAAAGTGAATCCAAAAATGACCAAAACTATTTTAGCTATTCAACAACATGCTATATCAACATATAACATCAACTAATGCTAAATCAAAATTCAACATTGAAAGCTATGAATTAAAACATACTAATTATATGAATCAACTCTTAAAATATATAATAGCATGCTTTCAATTTATCAATCAAAGAGCCACATACAAAATCATCCAAGCCCTCCAATACATCATATGAATCAAGAATTTCATAATTTTGATCAATCTATCACTGAATCAATCAATCAAAAAAATCAAAATCATAGCAAGAATAAAGCTCCAATACTACTTGAAAGGCCAGAATAGCCCTAGGATCCAACAATTAAAACTTCAAGAACTAAAATTAACTAAACTACTCAAGCTGAAAAGAATCTAAACATGCTCATGATTCAGATTTAGGTAGAGAAATACCTTGATTAGCGCATTTCCAAGAAGAAAGTGAAGAACTCTTTTTCAATCTAGAATATGCCAAGCAGTAGCATAGTAGAAGTAATACAACTTTTACATGAGTCATACTAACCTAAAAATTCCAAAAACATTCCTACAGCTCCTCAACTCTTTGATGGATTGACTATAAATATTTCAGATAAAAAATCCTTCTGGATCTTCTGGAATAAAATCACCAAATTGCTGTTCCTCTAGGTAGATCTCCAAAGGTTTAGCAAACCATTTGTTTTTCCTCTATTGGAATGATCCACACACCAAAACAATTTCCAATCACTCTGCATAATTAGATAGAGATTGAGAGGAGAGATGAGAGGTAGCGGCCAATTTTAGGGATTAGAGAAGAAGAGAAATGTGAATTTTAACACTTGAGTGAACACCTTGAAGAATGGAGCGAAAATGTGAAAAAATCTAATTCTTCACTTGCAAGATGCATGTGCCGCCTACCTCACCTCTATATCTATACATAAAAGGAAAATGGTGTGATGCCAAGGTGGCATCATAGCTTCCTTAAGGTGGGGGATCACCAACTTGCTTGCAAGTTGGCAAATTGAAATCTAATTTCAAGCTAATTAAAATGTCACACCAAATGAACCTCTCAGTTGAATTTTCCCCCAAAAAGGAATCCTCTCAATTTAACACTTAAGCCAAGAAGCTTAACTCCTTAAGCTTAATATTGTTAACTTAACTCCTTAAGCTAACTTGACCAATTGATCATCACATTAACTCTTTAATTATTAATCTAATTTAACTCTTAAATTAGTTGATCAATTTAACGCCTAAATTAATCAAGCCAAGTAACGCTTCAATTTTTGGTCTCCCAAAAATTAGTCACTATGTAGTGAATTTTCTAACACTTAGAATGTTCCTCCATGCTTAAGCAAATGCTACTAAATTTTGTGTGTGAACTAATAGTTTCTACCACTCATTAGATATGGATTCACAACTCCTTGTGACTTTTGAATATCATATATTCATTTAAGTTTAAACTTTTTAAAACTAAATTAACTTAATTTAATTAATGTCCATTAATTGAAAAGTACCCAAGCTCTAAGATTGATGTCTAACGTCAAGCCCATGAAACCCAACTAATTGGCCAAAATGAATGCTTTTGGAGAACTATTATAGTTTTATGTATACCATGCAAATATGATTCTTCTATCTTCTATTTCACAAAAGAGGTCTAGGGTAAGATATTTGACAACTCCCTGATAGCCTCGATACTATGTCTCTATTACCAATGTTCGATTTCATTGGATGACCTCATGTTTAGAAAACTTCTTTTTGAAATTATCTCACCACTTTGTGCAAGAATTTCTTGGAATCGATCATTATAGAATATATAGGAATACACTCACTTAGAGCCATAGGTACACCACTTAGTTGATTTGAAGTGGCTAATTAAACCTAGCTATTATGTGAGAGTATCCTTATACATTCATGGATCGTCAAGCCTCCATTGGTCTTCTTTGCTCCTAGCAATATTTACAAGAGAAACAAATCCTTACTCCCAGTGATTCTACTCTCATAACTTTTACAAGATAAAATAAAGAGACATGCAAACCCCATTTAATATAACACTTTTCAACAACTTGAAACAAATAAAATCAATATTAAAGGCTCATGATCATCCCTATTCATTTATCATTCGTTCAGTAATTAAATGAATAATAAATAAATCATAAATTGACCTTCAATTCCAACAATTAAATGGTTATCTCATAAACAATTAATTGGCTAAGTATGAACAAGCATAACACTTATGCCTCATCATTGAAGATTAACTTTAACAAAATTTTAAAAGTGATAAAAAATGTTAAACATAATTTTGAGAACTTGCTCAATTCTTGTGCATTTATTGTGAGTGACTTAAAATACTTTTGGTCACTTAAGGAATGCAAAATTACGTTAAAACTCACCAAGAACCAAAAACAACCCACTATTGCCTAGCTTGAGCACACAACTGCACGGCAGGCTTGCTTGGCTTGGCTAGCACCCAACTAGGGTTGGCAACAGCCTTGTTTTCAAGGTTTAGTCTAAGTCAATGTGATTTTGGCTTTGATACCACTTGAAGTCAAGTGCAGCACTAGGATCCAATAATAAATCATAAAAATAGCTATATTAACTAGGCTACACTTGAAACCAAGGATCTAATCATGCTTCTAATTTATATTTGGATGAAGGATTACTTTGAATGCTCAAAAATCCAAGGAAAGGAGAAAGATCACTTTAACACTTGAAAGCAATCTTCCAGTGATGTAGTAGCAAGCTGAAAATAATTGCCCAACCAAATCATTTCTAAATTGGCTAAAATTTGAACAAAAGATCACCAAAAACACGATGAAGATCCTACAAAACCAGCCAAAGATCAATCAAGCAAGGCCTTCAAAAGATGCTCCAAAGCTATTGTCTTTGCAATGGATCTCCAAAAGCCAATCAATCCTAGTATCTTACTTCTAATGCCAAGTCCCCAATGGACAATCCAAATCTCTCCAAGATCAATTGGACAATTAAGGAAAGAATAGTGAAGGATTAAGACCAAATTTGAGAGAGAAAAGTGAAGAAAATGTGAAGTCACAACACATGAGAGAATCACATAAAATTGGAGTGGAAAATGGAATCTAACTTTTAAATGTGCAATGCATGCCTTGGCCGCCCACACTCTCTCCTATTTATAGGGAGGGAGGTGTGATGCAAGTTGGCATCACCTCCCATGAGATTGGCTCCAACTTGCCTTGCAAGTTGCATATCTGAAATTCTTAATTTCACTTTTATTTGAATTTTATTTGGGATCTTCATTTCACCTCATGAAATGCCATCCAAATAAATTCTAATGCACTCCAAATGAACTTTTTCATTTTGAATTTCCCTATAGATTAATTATTCATATTAATTAAATTAACCCCTTAATTTAATTAATTAACCTTAACTTAACTCTTTAAGCTAGAAGGTGTTAACTTAAATACTTAAGTTAACTTGACCTATTAATAGTCATGTGGCACCAATTAAATTTAATTTTTAATTTAATTGGTCTAATTTAACCCCTTAAATTATTTAGATTAGTTTAGCAATTAAATTGATCTAGCCAAAATGACCAACAATCTTATCAATCATTTCCCTTCAAAAATCAGTTAAAGTGGAATTTTCTAACTCTTAGAAAATTTCCTTCAACAAGTAGGACTTCCAATTGGCTTTTGTGTGTGACCTATTAAGTTCTACCATTTATTGGACATGAGCTCACAACTCTTATGACTTTAGAATATCAAAATAGTCACATTAGTTTAAATTTTTTAAAATAATGACTCAATCTAATTAATCTCTATTAAGTGAAGAGTACCCAATTTACACGATTGATGTCCAATCTCAAGCCCATGGAGTTCAAATAATTGTCTGAAATAAACATGCTTTTGGTGAACCATTCCAACTTGACACTTTCCATACAAATATTGCCCTCCCATCTTCTATTTCGCGAAAAAGCCCAGGGTAGGATATTTGTCAGCTCTCTAATAGCCTTGATACTATTTTTCTATTTCGAATCTTTGATTCACATTTATCACCTCATCTTTGAAATACTCCTTTTTTAAATTGCAATTACACCTTCCACAAGGATTTCTTAGAATTCATTAATGTAGAATATTTAGGAATGCACTAGCCTTTTACAATGATGAAGAGTCAAATCCCAACTTAGATCTCACAAACCTCGATGTCTAAGTGGCTCATATGCAACCTAAGCCCGAAAGACCTTCAAAGCATTCAAGGAAGAGTCAAAGTATGGAAACCTAAACACAAGGTTACCATGGAACATCAGGTCAAATGACTAATTATATGTATTAGCGTAAGCTAGAGAACTTGCAACTATAGCTATCTAGTGCATTCTCTAGACAAGTCTTCAATGAACTCGTTCTCTAATAAGCACCTACTAATATGCATCCATGTCTAGCATAGTTTTATAATGAAATAGAGTAATATCCCACCTTTGAATTTATGCATCATTAGTGCAAGTATATCTAAATCTTAGATGCTCTATGTTATAAGAATCTACGACTTAGAAGATTTAAGATTACGATCGTGTAAGACTTGTTTCATGATCACCACATAGTGCATGACCAAGTCTTATAGTCTTCTGTAATCTAAGCACTTCAACCAAATGCCATTGAAGTAAATATAAGCGTAAGATAGAGATGACCATATATAATGAACATCATTCAATCAACATTGTATCATAAGTGAAATCGTTTACATACTAATCTAATAGGCTGTAGGTCAATATTCTAATATTTATGTGCAAGGCTCTTGATGTTCACTTGTTTCTACTATTTGTGGGATTTGTTGATCAACTTGAACTTTATCTAGTTCAATGACATTGCCTTTTTTCTCTAATAGAAATTATTTTTCCAAAAAGTAGGTGTTCTTTGAAACAAACACTTTTTTTTATGAGGGATGACAGAAATAATAATCTAAAGACTCTCTTAGGTATCCCAGAAACTTGTACAAGATGGATCTAGCATCCAACTTGTCTCTCACTAGCCACTTGACGTAAGCGAGAAACCCTCAAACTCTTAAGAAATAGTAATAAGGTGCTTTGCCATATGATGTCATATGCAGTGTCTAACAAGGTATAGTTTCTACTTTCAGCTATTTTATTGTGTTGAGGTGCGCTAGGTAAAGTCCATTGTGAGAGAATCCTATTTTTCTTTAGATAATTCAAGAACTCTGTACTTAAGTATTCATCCCCTCCATCTGATCGAAGAGTTTTAATATTAGTCCCTTTTGCTTTCTACTTCATTCCTATACTCTTTGAACTTTTCAATAGTTTCAAACTTATACTTCATAAGCTATACATTGTCCAAACCGAGTATGATATTTGATGAAGGTGATGAATTATGAAAAGCTTTCGTTTGCACTAACTCTTAGCGGTTCACAAAAATTCATAGAGATCAATCCAAAGGACTTGTGGACTATTCCAATTATCCCATAAATGGAACCTTGATCATTTTTTCCTTTAAACAAGACTTATAATGAGAAAGATCCACAATGCCACTAATATTTAGTGCATTGAGAGTTTCTAACTTGTTTATCCTATTTTTAAAAATATGTACAAGTTGCACATGCCACAACATGGCATCTTCTTTGTTATCTAATTTCTATTTACTTAATTGAATGTGCATCAATGAAGGTTGAGAATCTAAAATGTACAATCTATTATTTAATGTACCTTGTGCAATTAAAAAATTATTACTTAATACTCTCAACTTCCCATTAGACATAGAAAAATCATATCCTTCATTATCCAATATGAGAATAGAAATAATGTTCTTAATAGAATTGAGTACATAGTAGCAACGATCAAGTACAATATAGAAATTTCCCAAGTCTAACTTGATTATGCCTTCGACCATGCTTGCAACTTTTGTTCCATTTCCAAAGCAGAGGATCATATCTCCTTCATTAAGACTTCTTCTTTTTTCCATCCCCTATAATAAATTACAAAGGTAAGAACTACATTAGTTATTGAACACCTATGAGAAAGAATTTATCATTAAGTGCACTTCAATAAAATACATACCCTTCCTAATGGTGCCAAAGTATTCCTTGCAATTCCTTTTCTAATGGCCTTTTTCACCATAATCGAAACAAGTGCCTTTGGCTTTAGCCATTTTCATTTTTTTGATTCCCCCCAAACCTTTCAAGGGTTTCTTTTTCTTAGTAGAAGAATTTTTGTTCTTTTTACCTCCCTTTCTAACACCTTTAGGGCCCTTAGACTTGGAGGAGGAAACAAGCATAAAAGGCTTATCTTTCTTCATCATCACCTTAGCAAACACCAATATATTGATCAATTCATTAATCATTGCTTCTTGCTTCATCATGTTGAAGTTCATAGTGAATTGTTTAAATAAGCTAGGCAATGATTGAAGGATCAAATCCACATAGAGCTCATTGTCTATGACAATGTATAATTGACCACGTTTCTTGATGAGATTGATCATCTTAAGGCCGTGGTCACAAACACTCGAGCCCTTATTCATTCTAGTCCTAAAGAGCTCATTAGATAATGAAAATCTTTTGTGTATTTCACACACCAATCCTTATAAGTGTAAATGGATCTCATGAGTAGTTTCATGTGCTCTTTATACTTTTGGAGCTCATTAGATATGGAAGTCTTCATGAGACATCTTGTTTGTAGATTAACATCCACAAACTTCATGAAAAGCTTCACATGCCTCTATGGTGGCATCATTGCCAATGGTGTCCGGTGGACTTTGATTAAGCACACAAGTTCTTTTTTTGGAATCTAGAATAATCTAGAGGTTTCTAAGCCAATCACATGAGTTAGCCATGATGAGTTTATTAGTTTCCAAAATCATGTTGAATGGATTCTTAGTCATATGATTTGAGATTTCAAAAATTACAAATAAGCAAATATGAGAGTATAAGTATGTGATTAAATATTGATATTGAAAACATGTTTATGGACTTTCAAGCATGTTTTCCTCCTATTTTATCAAATTTCTCACCCCATAGTAGAATTCAGGAAATCTTATTCCCTAGTGAGAATCAAAACACTAAGGACTTGTAAGTGGACCCTTGTGATGAGTGATATCCACAAACCCTTGTGATGAGTGATATCCACAAACAATCAAAAAGTTGCATCTCCATACAACCCTTAATATATTTTGCCTCTCTTTTCATGTAAATCCATGTGACATGAGCACTCTACATTACTAAGTGTTAAATCAGACCTATGATTCAAACTTTAATTCAAGACTACTCTATATCATGCCACATGATGTGAGTTAATGCTTGGGAAGCATCAAATCAAAGGTGCATCATATTTTAAATATATGATCACAGCTTTCTACCAAATTGTGACCCCCATGATAAGTGATATCACACAAAGATAGAACCATCATCATATCATATACTATAGGTAGAAGTAATGGATTAATTAAAACTCTTTTTAATTTGTATCTATTTTAACTTAATATTTGAAAACACATAGACTCTTCTAAGTGGAGGGTTTTTCTTGCTTGCAAAGATTTCATCAATTTTATTTTCTTATTTAGGTTTTCTATGTCTAAACCATGAATCTCATACACTAATAGGATATGGAAAGCATAAATAAGTAAATGAACCTAGCATCTCAATTATGACTATGAGATATGGAAAATGGATGTAAAGATCGCCTTCCTCAATGGAAACATTGAAGAGAAAATTTATATAAAGCAACCATAAGGTTTTACATCCAAAGGGAGTGAGCAAAAGGTTTGCAAACTCTAGAGATCCATTTATGGATTCAAGCAAGCGTCTTGAAGTTGGAACATATATTTTGATAATGCAGTCAAATCATTTAACTTTATCAAAAATGTGTATGGACCTTGTGTGTATACGAAGGAGAGTGGAAAAAGTGTACAATTTATTGTGCTTTATATCGATGAAATCCTTCTTATTGGAAATGAGATAGGTATGATAGCGTGTTCTAAGGTGTGGTTTTCTACTCAATTCTCAATAAAGGATTTAGGAAAAGTATTTTACGTATTAGGAATATGTATCTATAAAGACGGATCCAAGAGGATGCCAGGGCTATCCCAAACATGTACATTGACAAAATACTAAAATAGTTTGGTATGGAAGAATCCAAGAACAGGTTTCTTCCCATGGGACATGGTATTTGTCTCTCTAAGTCTATGGCCCCAAAAACTGAGACAAAGAGACAAAAGATGTCCTGTATGCCTTATGTGTTCGCTATAGGGGGCATTATGTACCCAGTTTAATATATAAGATCGAATGTGGCACATGCTCTAAATATTACGAGTAGGTTCTCATTCGATCCTAGTGAGAGTCACTAGATGGCCATAAAAATGATCCTTAAGTACTTAAGAAAGACTAAGAATTTTTTTTAGTGTACGGCAATGGAGAATTGAAACCTAAGAGGTTTTTGAATTCAAGTTTCCAATCCTATGTAGATGACTTGAAATCTATTTCTAGATTTATATTTTGTTTTAATGGAGATGTGATGAGTTGGAAAAGTTCCAAAAAGATAACACAGTCAACTCAACCACTAAGGCAGAATATATTACGGCTTTAGAAATTGCAAAGAAAGGTGTTTGGATAAAAAACATCATATAAGAGTTGGATATAGTGTCTAGCATGACTAAGCCTGTAGTTGTCTTATGTGACAATAATGGTGTGGTTCCACAAGCTAAGGAGCCAAGATCTCATTAATGATCCAAGCACATTTTGAGGTGATACCATTTGATCTGAGAGATCATAAGTAGAGGTGACATTTGAGTGGAAAAAATTACCTTAGAAGAGAATATAATAGATTCACTGACCAAACCCATATGGCGTAAGGTCTTTAAAGGACATCTTATGAAGATGGGTATCAAGACTATGGGGAATTAGCTTTAAGGCAAGTAAGAGATTATTGGAATAGTACCCCGCAAGCCAATTAGATTGGCATGTAAACTATTTTACTTGTGATACAATCTTGATTGAATAATATTTCTTATAAATAGCTATCTTCATCTTATGCTTTTATTTCTTCACTAGCATATGGTTGAAGCCCCTAAATCACACAAAACTATAGGAATTGGTCACGCACTAGGTGGTGATCATGGAATAAGTCTTGCATGGTCATGATCTTAAATATCCTAAATCATAGAATCTTATAAGACAGGGCATCTAAGATTCGAATGGTCTAGCACTAACAATGCATAATCTAATGGCTAGATGTTGCTCTATTCTATGAGAAAACCATATGTGATATAGGTGTATGTTAGTGGGTTCTTGTTAGAGAACAAGGCATTAGAGACTTGCCTAGAGAATCCATTAGATAGTCATAATGGCAAGTTTGTAGTGGTAAAGTTCCTTAGTTTACGCTAGTGTGTATAATTAGTTCTTCAACCTGAGGATCCATTATAACTTTATGTTTTGGTCTTTATGCTTTAACTCCATCTTAGCCACTTAGCGGGCGTTCTGATGGTGATTGGGCATGTGCTACTTAGATATGGAGGTTTATGAGATCCAAGATGGAATTCGACCCCTCATCTTTGTGAAAGGTGAGTACATCTCTTTTGCATTTTATGATGATCAATTCCTAAGAGTCCTTGGCCAAGGCAGTGTGATAATTTGGAAAAGGAGTTTTCCAAATATGAGGTCACAAATCAGAATCAAATATTAAAAATAGATGCATAGTATCGAGGTTATTAGGGAGCTAACAAATATCTTGCCCTAAGCCTCTTTGATGGAGATGTGAAATGGAAGGACCGTATCTACATGGTACATGTAGCACTAGAATGCTTCACTGAAAGCATCATTTGGCCAATTGTTGGGCTCCATGAGATTAAGGTTGCACATTGACCATGGAGATTGGATACTCATCAATTAATAGAGATTAATTAAATTGAGTCGGTTAGTTTAAAAGAGTTTAAACTAACATGACTATTTGATATTTTAAAGTTACAAAGGTTGTGAGCCCATGTCCAATGAGTGGCAGAACCTAATAAGTCACACACAAAAATCAATTGGCAATCCTAAATATAGAGGGGAATCTTCTAAGTGTTAGAAGGATTCCATGGTGGCCAAAAATTGAGGGAGTCTATTGAAATAATTTTTAATCATCTTAGCTTGAACAATTTAATTGTTAAATTGATCTAATTGATTTAAGGAGTTAAATTAAGATTAATTAAATTAAGTGTTAATTTAATTTGGTGCCTCATGACATTAATTAGTCAAGTTAACTTAAGGTCTTAAGTTAACAAGATCTAGCTTAAAAAGTTGAACTAGTAGACTTAAAGGTTAAGTCAAAGTTTAATTAAATTAAAGTATTTAATTTAATTAAAATGAAGAATAGATTTTGGAGGGAAAACTCAAATGAAATATTCATTTGGATCTGAATTAGAATTTAATTAGGTAGACATTTCATGAGATGAAATGTAGATTCCAAATTAAGTTCAAATTCAACACAAATTAACATGTAACTTGCAAGATGCTTGAAAGGTAGCATGTTTAAGTGGCACCCCCACCTTAAGGAGGGTGTGATGCCACCTTGGCATAACACCATCTCCACTCTATATATAGATATAGTGGAGGGGGCGGCCAACACATTATTCACACACCTATTTTGTGCATCTAAGAGTTAGATCCCAAATTCCCTCTAAAAGTGATTCTCTCATGAGTTGAGGCTTCACTCTCTTCTTCACCTCTTAAGGCTCTATTTTTCAGCCCCTTAAGGCTCTTTTTTTCCTTTATTCTTCCATCTAAATTTAGGGTAAAATGATTGTCAATTGGTGCGTGGACTTTGACATTAGAGGCAAGACGAATTTCAGATTGCTTGCTTTGGTGATCCTCTATTCCATCAGTGCGTTTATAGATTATTTTTGTGGCCTTTCTGAAGGATTTTGGCACTAAAATTTTTCTTGGACATTTTTCATTGAGTTGGTGAAATTTTGGTCCATATTTGGATCGAATCTAAGGTGATTTGCCTGATCAAAAGTTGATCACACTCTAATATGCTGGAAGCAGTCTGCCTTCAGGAATCAAAACTTTACTTTGAGTTTTTGGTTAGATTTTGCTTGAAAAGTAGCAATATGACCATAATTCATTATATAATAGTTATTTATATCCTTGTATTGGTGTAATCTAAGTTATATTTCAATTTTTAAATGTTTTAAGTTGGATTCTTAACATTACACCTCTTTCAGGTGGTATCGAAGCCTAATTTCATGTTATATTTTGGATTTTATTTTGATTGATTCATGTGATGAATTGATCTAGATCTTCAAAAATTTGATCTAAATCATAGATTGAAGTGTTTTGATGATGATTCTTGTGGCTCTTTTGGTGATGAATAGATATTATGCTAATACGTGTTTTATTTGTTAATTCATATGTTAGTGTAATTTGAATCATGATTTGCTAATGTTAAATATTGATTTATTGTTGGATTATTTTATATGTTGATATAGCATTTTTTGTTTGGCCTTAGTTCATTTTGGTCATTTTTAGATCCAATTGGATTACACATAATTGGAGATTTTTGGAGAATGTAATTCTCACTTTAATTTGATTTTTGAAGCATGTTTGAGCTCTTGTTTTTTCAGATTTTTAATTTTTTTTAAATCTAAAATTTCATCTATGTTGTGTGAATATAATGTTTAAAAGTTGTTCTAAAAGTTTGGTGCACAATAGATTGAGCAAAATAGAGCCAATTTGGCTAAGACTAATTGACCAAGCACATTGCTTAGCTTTTCTAGGCGCTAGCGAGTGGCAAGCGCACCATGTGTGTGCCTTCTACATGGAAGTGCCCCTAGCATGGGTGGGCAATGGCTTGCTCTTGGTCCAAGCAGTTTTGTGGCTTAATTTTGGTTCCCTTTTGTGACCAAAAGTGTATTGTTTCACATATAATGGATGTACAAGTGTTGTGCAAGCTCTCAAGTTTATGTTTGACATATTAATGTTATCTTAAATCTTGTTAAAATTAATCTCCAATTGATGCAAAAATAGGATACATAAATGTTATGCTTGTTTTTTGCTTGGCAAATTAATTGTTCATATGATAAACATTTAATTATTGGAATTGAATGTCAATTCTTGGTTTATTTGTTGTTCACTTAATTGTTGAATGAATGATGAATGAATGGGGATGATCATAAGCCTTTGACATTGATTTTATTTATTTCAAGTTGTTGAAATCGGTTGTATTAAGAGGGTGTTTGGCTAAACTTATTTTAAACATCTTATAAGCTCTTACATCTTATAAGATGTTTTTGAAACTTATAAAATGTTAGATCTTATTTTTAAAATAAGTTGTTGAAGTGTTTGGATAAAATAAGATTTGGAGCTTATAAGATGTTAATAAATGGCAATTTTGTAACTAAAATGATTAAATATGAAAGATCTTGTTAAGATCTTAAAAATAAGTTAGGGTCTCCTTACTATTTTTAAAAGAGCTTATAAGCTCCTAACATCCTATTTTAGGATCTTATAAGTTCTTTTTTTAAAAAAATTACCAAACACTTTCCACTAATTTATAAGCTCTTAAACATCTTATAAGATGTTTTGAAGAGCTTATAAGCTCATCCAAACACTCTCTAAATGAGGCTTGCATACCTCTTATTCTACTATGTAAAATTCTTTTGTAAACGTTGTAATGAGCAAAGAAGACCCAAGAAGGCTTAAAGACCCATGAATGTATATAGATACACTCATGTGATAGGCTAGTTTAATCCACCCCACTTAAAATCAACTAGGTGATACACATATAGCTCTAACTGCATCACTTGGTTAGGTTCATGATCATCCCACCTTAGAAGCATGCTAGGTACATTTACTAATTTATGCTTTTCATATCCTATTGATGTATGTGATGCATGGATTAGGATATAGAAAACCTAAATAAGAAGATAAAATTGGTGAGATCTTGGCAAGCAAGTTTAAAATCCCCTCACTTAGAATGTCTATATGTTTTCAAATATTAAGTCAAAATAGATATAAATTAAAAGGAGTTTTAATTGATCCATAACTTTTACCAATAGTATATGCCATGACGATGCTACCGAATTTAAGTGATGGCACTCAAACACGGGGATCACATTTAGGAGGAAAGTTGTGAGCATATACTTAGCATATGATGTACTTTTGACTTGAGGCTTCCTATACATTGGCACTCGATCATAGGGGATGTTATAGAGCAGTCTTGAATCAAAGATTGATTGGTAGGTTCAACTTAACAATTAGTAATATAGATATAGCATGAGTCATGGGTCTACATGAAAAATGAAGAAAAATATATCAAAAGTTGCATATGATGCAATTAGCAAGTGTTGCTTATACTTAAATTGTTCATGGATGGCACTTGGTCACTGGCAAGTCTTTAGAGTCTTGATTGTCATTACGAAGTATGATTTTCCAAATTCTTCTAGGAGGTGAAGGATTTGATAAAATAGTGGGAGAAAAACATGCTTGAAAGACCATAAACATGTTTTCATAAATATCACTATTCAATCACATGCTTATATTCTCTTTATCGCCTTTTGTAGATTTATGAAATCTTCAAACTCAAAATGACTAAGAATCTACTCATAATAATTTTGAAAACCAATAAACTAATGAGGCCTAATTTCCATGATTGGTTGAGAAACCTTAAAATAGTGCTTGATTTCGAAAAGAGTTCTTATGTTCTTGATCAAAGTCCACTAAAAACTATTAGCGATGACATCACCAATGAGGCCTGTGAATTGTTCACAAAGTTTGTGGATGATGATCTATAAATAGGTGTCTTATAATGGAAACTATGTCTAATGAGTAGCAAAAGTCTCATGAGCATATGAAATATGCAAAAGAGATCTATGCATACCTACAAAAGTTATATGGTGTCCAAACTAAACAAGAACAGTTTACTTTGATCAAGGAACTCTTTAGATGTAGAATGACTGAGAGTATGAGTGTCCTTGATCATGGGCTTAAAATGATTATTCTCATTGAAAAACTTGGACAACTTGATGTGATCATGGATAATGATCTCTATATGGATTTGATCCTATAGTCATTGCTAGGTACATTCAACTAATTCACTATGAACATTAATATGTCCAAGCATGAGGTAACAATTAATAAATTGGTGAACCTGTTAGTTACTATTGAGGCAACTATGAAAAGGGAAAAGCCTCTTATGCTTGTATTTTTTTGTAGGTCTAAAGGCCTTCATGGTCCAAGAAAAGCGGGTAAGAGGAAGAAAAGTACTTTCTCAAAAAGGAAGCAATCCTTGAAAGGTTTGGGGGAGTTAAGAAGAAAAAAGAGGATAAGACCGATCCTACATGTTTCCATTATGGCAAAAAATGGCATTGGAGAAGAAATTGCAAAGTTTATCTTGCAACCCTTAAGAAAGGTATGTATATGATTGAAGTGTTTTTAATGACTAATTCTTCCTCATGGATATTTGATACCGCATGTGGTTCTTACCTTTGTAATTCATTACAGGGGTTGGAAAGAAGAAAAAGTTTTAATGAAGGGAATATGATCTTCCATCTTAGAAATGGAGCAAGAGTTTGCCGCTACAGTCTAAGGCATACTCAAGTTGAACTTCAGAGATTTTATGATTGTACCTAATCCTTATTTTTTTGTGCCGAGTCTTATGAAGAATATATTTTCAATTCCCGTTTTGGATAAGGATATGATTTTTCAATATCTAATGGGAAATTGAAGGTATTAAATAACGGTTCTTTAATTGCTCAAGGTACATTGAATAATAGATTGTGCATATTAGATTCTCAAAAACTAATAATGCATATTCAAACAAGTAAAAGAAAGCTAAACATCCAAGATGTCATTCTATGGCATGCAAGACTTGGTCATATCTCTAAAAATAGGATAAACAAAATAGAAGCTCTCAAAGCACTAAATGTTAATAGCATTAAGGAACTTCTAATTTGTGAGTCTTATTTAAAAGGAAAAATGACCAAGGCTTCTTTTGTGGGACAATTAGAGCAAAGCACAAGTCTTTTAGATTTAATTTATATGGATGTGTGTGATCTACTAAAAGTTAGTGCATGAGGTGGCTATTCTTACTTCATCACCTTAACCGATAACCACACTTGATTCAGACATGTTTATTTTATAAAGTACAAGTTTGAAGCTTTTGAAAAGTTCAAAGAGTATAGGTGTGAAGTAGAAAAACAAAAGGGACTTAGTATTAAAACTCTTCTATTAGATCAAGAAAGAGAATACTTAAGTACTGAATTCTTGGATTACTTAAAAAATAATAGAATTCTCTCTCAATGGACTTCACCCAGCATGCCCCAACTCAATAGAGTAGCCGAGAGGAGAAATCATACCTTGTTAGACATGGTTTGTTCCATGATGAGTTTCTACGATATACCTATATCCTTTTAGGGATTCATCTTATAAATGGTGACAAGGCTACTAAATAGAGTACCCTTTAAGGTCGTGCCAAAAATGCTACATGAGATATGGTATGGCAAAGTACCCTTTTACCATTTCTTAAGGGTTTGGGGCTGTCCTACAAACATGAATAGGTTAGTGGGAGACAAGTTGGATAGTCGATCCTCCTTGTGCAAGTTTATGGGGTACCCTTGTGCAAGTCTAAAGGTTATTACTTTTATGATCTCTCATAACAAAAGGTGTTTGTCTAAAGGAACACCACCTTTTTGGAAAAGGAATTTCTATTAGATAAGATAGGCATTGTTGTTGAACTTGATGAAATTAAAGATGGTCAACAAATCTCACAAGTGGTGGAAACAAGTAGTAAGCTTTACCCACAACCTCTACGTTAATTAGACCGAATCAAGAAGCAACCCAAAAGATTTGGATTTCTTCATGAAATGAGCTAATTGGATATAGATCAAAAGACTTATGAGAAAGCTATGTTGGAATAGATTCGGGACATTGGCTTGAAGCCATGAGATTTGAAATAGACTCCATGCATTACAATAAAGTATGGACTTTGGTAGATCCATAGAAGAGAATTATTCTCATTGGTTGCAAGTAGATCTATAAGAAAAAGTTTGGAGTTGATAGAGAGATTACAACCTTTAAGGCATGACTAATGACAAAAGGTTATACTTAAAGACCCAGTATTGATTTTAAGGAAACCTTTTCACCAGTTGCAAGGCCTAAGTCCATTCAGATTCTACTTGCCACATATTATGACTATGAGATATGACAAATGGATATGGAAGTTACCCTTATTAATGACAACATTAAAGAGGAAATTTATATACAGCAACCATAAGATTTTACATCTAAAAGGAGTAAGCAAAAGGTTTGCCAATTCCAAAATCCATTTATGGACTCAAGCAAGCATCTCAAGTTGGAACATATGTTTTGATAATGCAGTCAAATCATTTGCCTTTATTAAAAATGTGTATGAACCTTATGTGTATAAGAAGGTAAATGGAAATAGTGTACAGTTTATTGTGCTTTATGTCAATGATATCCTTCTCATTGGAAACGAGATAGGTATGTTAAAGTGTACTAAAGTGTGGTTATCTACTCAATTCTCAATGAAGGATTTGGGATAAACATCCTACATTTTAGGAATATACATCTATAGAGATAGATCCACAAGGATGCTAGGGCTATCTCAAACTATATATATTGACAAAATACTAAATCAGTTTAGTAAGAAAGAATCTAAGAAATAATTTCTTCCCATGAGACATGGTATTCGTCTCTCTAAGTCTATGGCCCTAAAAACTAAGGTGGAGAGACAAAAGATGTCTTATATACATTATACGCCTTCTATAAGAAGCATAATGTATGTAGTTCAATGTATAAGACCAAATGTGGCACATGCTCTAAGTGTTATGAATAAGTTTCAATTCAATCTCATTGAAAGTCATTTAATGGCCATAAAAATAATTGTTAAGTACTTAAGAAAGACTAAGGAATTATTTATAGTATACGACAATGGAAAATTGAAACCTAAGGGGTTTTCGGATTCAAGTTTCCAATCTAATATAGATAACTTGAAATCCAATTTTAAAATTATATTTACTTTAATGGTAGTGCAATAAGTTAGAAAAGTTCCAAACAAGACACCATGGATGACTTAACTACTAAGGTAGAATAAATTACGACTTCAGAAGCTACAAAAGAAGATATTGGGATCAAAAACTTTATCCAAGAGTTGGATGTAGTGCTTAGCATGACTAAGCCTACAGCTGTCTTCTATGACAACAATGGTGCAGTTGCACAAGCTAAGGAGCCAAGATCTCATCAACGTTCCAAGCACATTTTGAGGTGATGCTAGTTGATCCAAAAGATCATAGGTAGTGGTGACATTCAAGTGGAAAGAGTTTCCTGATGAGAGAACATAGAAGATCTACTAACTAAACCTCTATCGCAAAAGGTCTTTGAAGAACATCTTATGAAGATGGGTCTCAAGATTATGGGGAATTAGTTTTAGGGCAAGTAGGAGATTGTTGGAACAATGCCCCGCAAGCTAATTAGATTGGCATGTAAACTCTTTCACTTTTGATGTAATCCTGATTGAATGATATTTATTTTAAATGGTCATCTTCATCTTATGCTTTTATTTCTTCACTAGCATATGGTTGAAGCCCCTAAATCACATAAAACTATAGGACTTGATCGCGCGCTAAGTGGTGATCATGGAATAATTCTTCCACAATTGTGATCTTAAATATCCCAAGTTATAGAATCTTATGAGACAGGGCATCTAAGATCAGATAGACTAGTACTAACGACACATAATCTAATAGTTGGATGTTGCTCTATTCCATGAGCAAACCATATGAGATATGAATACATGTTAGTGGGAGCTTGTTAGAGAACAAGGCACTGGAGACCCATCCAAAGAATCTACTAGATAGTCGTAGTGACAAGTCTGTAGTGGCTAAGTTCTCTAGCTTATGCTGGTGCATATAATTAGTCCTTTAACCTAAAGATCCATTGTAACCCTATGTTTAGGTTCTCATGTTTTAACTCTATCTTGGCTACTTAGTGGGTGTTCTGGTGATGATTAGACATGAACTATTTAAACATAGAGGTTATGAGATACAAGATGGGATCCAACTTCTCATCTTTGTGAAGGGCAAGTACATCTCCTATGCATTCTATGATGATTGATTCCTAAGAGTCCTTGGGTAAGGCAGTGTGACAATTTAGAAAAGGAATTTTCCAAAAGTGAGGTCACAAATTAGAATCGAACATTAAAAATATTGAGCCTCTTTTATGGAGATAGGAGACATAAGGACCATATTTGCATAGTCTACGTAGAGCCAGAATGGTTCACCAAAAGAATCATTTGGCCGATTATTGGGCTCCATGAGACTGAGGTTGGACATAGACCATGGAGATTAGATACTCTTTAATTAATAGAGATTAATTGAATTGAGTCGATTAGTTTAAAAGAGTTTAAACTAATGTGAATATATGATATTCTAAAGTTATAAAGGTTGTGAGCCTATGTCCAAAGAGCGGTAGAACCTAATGGGTCACACATAAAAGTCAATTGGCAATCCTAAATATTGTGGGGAATCTTCTAAGTGTTAGAAGTATTCCATGGTAGTAGAAAATTAAGGGAGTCTATTGACGTAATCTTTAGTTATCACGGCTTGATCAATTTAATTGTTAAGTTGATCTAATTAATTTAAGGAGTTAAATTAAGACCAATTAACTTAAGTTTTAATTTTATTTTTTATCTCATTGCTATTAATTAGTCAAGTTAATTTAAGATGTTAAGTTATCAAGATCTAGCTTAAAAAGTTAAGCTAGTTGACTTAAAGGTTAAGTGAAATTTTAATTAAATTAAAGCATTTAATTTAATAAAAATTAAGAATATTTTTTGGAGGGAAATCTCAAATGAAATTTCATTTGGAGCTGAATTAGATTTTAATTAGGTAGACATTTCATAAGATGAAATATGGATTCCAAATTAAATTCAAATTCAACACAAATTAACATGCAACTTGCAAAATGGCATGCATAGGTGGAATCCCCACCTTAAGGAGGGTGTGATGCCACCTTGACATCACACCATCTCCACTCTTTATATAGGTATAGACGAGGGGCGGCTAGCATATTATTCACTCACACATTTTGTGTATCTAAAAGTTAGATCCTAAATTTCCTCCAAAAGTGATTCTCTCAAGAGTTGAGGCTTCACTCTCTTCTTCACCTCCCTCACCATTTTTAGTCCCTACCAGCTCTCTTTATCCTTGATTCTTCCAACTAAATTTAGGAGAAAAGGATTGTCAATTGGTGTGTGAACTTTGACATTAGAAGCAAGACAAATTTTGGATTGCTTGCTTTAGTGATCCTCTATTCCAGCAGTGAGTTTTTGGATCCTATTCGAGGTCTTGCCAAAAGATTTTGGTGCTGAAATTTTTATTGGACATTCATCATCGAGTTGGTGAAATTTAGGTCCAGATTTGGCTTGAATCAAAGCTCTACTTTGAATTTTTGGTTAGATTTTGCTTGCAAGGTAACAAAATTACCTTAATCCATTATATAACCATGATTTATATCCTTGGATTGATGTAATCTAACTTAGATTTTAGTTTTTAAATATTTTAAGTTGGATCCTTAGCATTACATCTCTTTCAATCATGTTGTAAAAATGATTTGGAAGAAGGATAAGTACCTTGATTTCTCAAAAATCCAATATAGAATCAAGAAAATCCCAAACAATTCGAAGCTATCTCCAGTCGGTGCAGTTGAATTTTGGTAATTTTTGCCCAAGCAAACTACCTCTCTCCAACACCTTGAAGAATGTACAATAAAAATTTTAGGAAGATCAAAAATTGGAAAGTGCTCTAAATGTGCCTCCAAATAAACTTGCCTGTAGTGGATCTCCAAAGAGTGAAGCTATCCAAATATCTTACCTTTAATAAGATCCACACACTATAGGAAAGCTCCAATCAAGCCTTAGTCAGCTGAAAAACCATGGAATGAAGAAAATGACAAAGGCCGATTTGAGGAAGGAGGGTGAAGAAGAAAAGTTTGAAACTTCAACACATGAGTGGATCACACTTTTGAAGGGAAAAAGTGACCCTAGCATGAAATGCTTACTTTAGCTGCCTATTCTCTTATTTATAAAGATAGAGGTGTGATGCAAGTTGGCATCTCACCTCCCATGAGGTTGGCACCAACTAAGCAAGATAAGCGATATGTGAAATGTGAATTTCACTTGCATTTGAATTTTATTCAATTGGAGAATACTTAAGTATCGAATTCTTGAATTATGTAAAAGAGAATGGGATTCTCTCTCAATGGACTCTACCCAACATACCCTAACATAATGGAGTAGCCAAGAGGAGAAATTGTATCATGTTGGACATGGTACACTCCATGATGAGCTTCTTCAATGTGCCTATATCCTTTTGAGGATACCCCTTTATAACAGCATCAAAGTTACTAAATGTAGTATCTTCAAAGTCTGTGCCAAAGATACTGCGTGAGATGTGGCATGGAAAAGTACCCACT
The DNA here is from genome assembly GCA_014898725.1 of Jacaranda copaia. NCBI lineage: Eukaryota > Viridiplantae > Streptophyta > Magnoliopsida > Lamiales > Bignoniaceae > Jacaranda > Jacaranda copaia. Next base: position 179,838 of record JACGDI010005716.1, read on the forward strand.
TACCAATATCTTAAAGTTTAGGGATCTCCCGCATACGTGAGATGGATAGTAAGAGATAAGTTGGATAGTAGATCCATTTTGTGCAAGTTTGTAGGATACCTAAGAGAATCTTTGCATTATTACTTTCAAGATCCCTTGTAACAAAAGATGTTTTATTTTGAGAAATGCCCTTTTTTTGGAAAAGAAATTTCTATAAGATAGAGAAAACATTATTATTAAACTTGGTGATATTTAAGATGATCATCAAATCCCACAAGCAGTAGAAATAAATAAATATCAAAGAGCCTTACACACAAAGAATGTTGAACCAAATCAAGAAGCAACCTAAAAAGTTTGGATTTCTTTGTGAGATAGGTCAATGGAATAATGATTCAAAGACCTGTGAGAAAACTATGTTGGACATAGACTTGGGATATTAGCTAGATGCCATAAAATTCGAAACAGACTCCATGTACTCCAATAAAGTATAGACTTTGATAGATCTATTGGAGGGAATAGTTCTCGTTGGTTGTAAGTGGGTCTATAAGCAAAAACTAGGAGTCAATGGAGAGATGATGGCCTTTAAAGCACAATTAGTGGCAAAAAGTTACACTAAAAGACTCGATATTGATTTTGAGAAAACTTTTGCATCGATTGCAATACCTAAGTCTATTAAGATTTTACTTGTTATAGTTGCACAATGACTATGAGGCATGGCAAATGGATGTGAAAACTGCTTTCCTCAATAGAGACATTAAAAAAGGATTTATGTAGAGCAACTACAAGGTTTTACATCCAAAGGGAGCGAGCAAAAGGTTTGCAAACTCTAGAGATCTATTTATGGACTCAAATAGGCGTCCCAAATTTGGAACATACGTTTTGATTAGAAAGTCAAATCATTTGGCTTTGTTAAAAATGTGTATGAACTATATATGTATAAAAGGTTAGTGACAGTAGTATACAGTTTATTATGCTTTATGTCAATGACATTCTTCTCATTAAAAATGAGAGAGAAATGTTAGAGTGTACTAAAGTGTGGTCATCTACTCAATACTCCATGATGGATTTGGGGAAAGTGTCCTATGTATTAGAAATACATATCTATATAGATATTTGGGAGAATGCTGGAGCTATCCCAACACCATATATTAAAAAAAATACTAAAGAAGTTTAGTATTGAAGAATCTAAAAAGAGATATCTGCTCATGGGATATGGCATTCATTTCTCTAAGTCTATGATCCCTAAGACAGAGTAAGAAAAATGAAGAATGTCTCTCATACCTTATGCTTCTTCTATTGGGAGCATAATGTATGCAGTTCAATGTACAAGACCGAATGTGGCATACTCACCCAAGCATTAAGAGTAGGTTCCAATCCAATCTCAATGAAAGTTACTAGATGGTTGTAAAAATTATCCTTAAGTACTTGAGAAGGAGTAAGGACTTGTTTTTGGTATTCGACAATGGAGAATTGAAACTCAAGGGATTTTTGGATTCAAGTTTCCAATCTGATGTAGATAACCTAGAATCCAATTCTAAATTTTCATTTTTCCTTAATGGTAGCAATGTGAGTTGGAAAATTTCTAACAAGACACCATGGCCAAGGCAACCACTAAGGTGAAATAATTTGTGGTTTTGGAAGCTGCAAACGAAGGTGTTAAGATGAAAAACTTTATCCAATATTTGGATGTAGTGCCTAGCATGTATAAGCTTATAATTATCTTTGGAACATAATTTAGGACTTGAGCCAAGATCTCATTAAGTGATCAAAACACAATAAATGCATTATCATTTGATATATAATATCAATTAAAAGAGGTGATAAGTAAGCGGATAAAATTACCTTAGAAGAGAATACAGCATAATCATTGTCTAAACCCCTAAATGCTAATGGTCTTTGAAGGACATCTTGAGAAGATGGATCTCAAGGTTAAGGGGAATTAGCTTTAGGGCAAATGGGAGATTGTTGGAATAGTGCCCCGCAAGCTAATTAAATTGGCCTTGTAAATTATTTTATTGTAAGACAATCTTGATTGAACAATATCATTGTATGGCCATTTTCATTTTATGCTCTTTATTTACTTCACTTGCATTTGGATGAAGCCCCTAGGTCACACAAAACTATGTGACTTGGTTACGCACTTGGTGGTGATCATGCAATAAGTCTTACACGATCATAATATTAAATCATCTAAGTCATAAATCCTACGAGATATGGCATCTAAGATTCAGATAGCTTTGCACTAACAATGCATAAATCTAAGGGTTGGATGTTGCTCTGCTGCATGAGCAATTCCATATGAGATATGGATGCATGTTAGTGGGTGTTTGTTAGATAACAAGATGGTTAAGATCCACCCGTGGAATCTATTAGATAGCCTCATTAGCAAGTTGGTAGTTACAAGCTCTCTTGCTTATGCTAGTCCATATTATCAGTCCTTTGACCTGAGGATCCATGACAACCTTTTATTTGGCTCTTATGCTTTGACTCTTCCTTAGTCATTTAGCGAGCTACTTGGGTAGAGATTGGGCATGAGCTGTTGGATATGAAAGTTTATGAGATCTAAATAGAATCTGACTCCTCATCTTTGTGAAAGGTGAGTACATCTCCTATGTGTTCTATAATGATAGATTCCAAGAAATCCTTGTACAAAGTGATGTGAAAATTTGGAAAGGCATTTCCAAAGATGAGCTCACAAAGGGAATCGATCATTGAGAATAAAAGTATGATATCGAGGCTATTAGGGAATCGACAAACATCTTGTCATAGGCCTTTTTCAACAGACAGGAGATGGAAAGACCTTATTTGCATGGTATATGTAATGCTAGAATGGTTCTTCAAGAGCATTTATTTCAGCTAATTAGTTGGGCTCGATGAGTTTGAGATTGGACGTCAACCATGGAGATTGGGTACTCTTTAATTAATGAGATTAATTAAATTGCGTTGCTTAATTTAAAGGAGTTTAAACTAATATGAATATTTGATGTTACAAAAGTCATAAGGAGTTGTGGGATCATGTCCAATGAATGGTAGAATATAATAGGTCACACACAAAAGTCAATAACATGACCTATTGAAAAAAGGGGAATTTTCTAAAAGTTAGAAAATTCATGACCGATTTTGGAGGAGGTGAAATCGTAGTTATTTTAGCTTGATCAATTTAAATGTTAAATTGATCAAATTAATTTAAAAGTTAATTAATTGATGTCCCATGACTATCTGTTTGTTAAATTAATTTAAGAGTTAAATTAATTTTGACTAGTTTAAAGAGTTAAGCACTTTGACTTAAGAGTTAAGTAAAAGTATTATTAATTAAATTAAAGTGTTTAATTTAATTAAATTGGAGAGTTAATTTTGGAAAGAATAATTTATTGAAGAGTTCATTTAATGTGGAATTGGAATTTAATTGGAAGACATTTCTTAAGATGAAATATAAGCTTTAATTAATATTTTTATTCACTAAGCACTAAAGGTCAGTAGCCACCTTAGCATGGACACTTAGCACCACCTACTTGAGGATGGTATGTGACCACACAAAATCCCACTCCTATATAAAGATATTGGATAGGATGGCCGGCCAGTTGGTTTTGTGCATGCTAGGTGTGATTATTCTCCCAACAACCTTGTAATGGGTATCTAATTTGTTAGCTTCCCATTATTCTCTCTAACTCTCTCCATCTTCCACATCCATATTCCCAGCCTTTCCTCTCATATTCTCTATAGATATCTACAGCCATATTTTAGAAAATAGGTCATAGTTATGGTGTGTGGACTATTTCATTAGAAATAAAATGTTTAGGTTGCTGTTGCTCTTGTTGAAATTGTTTCTAGCAGCCTCTTTCAATGAGTTCTAGGAGACCTTCTAGTGTTCTGATTGGGATGATTTTTGAGCTATAGAATCCTAAATGGGTTGAGACATTCCAAAAAAAAATTGTATTAAAAGGAAGAGTCTAGCTTGGGGAAAACCAATGGTGAATCGACTACGTTAGTGAGAAGCTTCTTCAACCGTTCAAGAGAGTTTTTCTTGCTTTTTGAATTTTTTGTTTTCACCTAAGTATTTTTGTTCTCTAAATTTGATTCCTATGCATATCTTGATCCGTGGGGATGTGTGTTGGCTAGTTACATTCATGTTTTTTAAAAATATTTGGATCCTAGTGTCATACATACTTTCATAACAGTGATTTTTGGAGGCCTATCAACAAAGGCCAATTTCAAAAGCCCTTATAAGTAATGGTGAAAATTTTAATAGCCCATCATATAATAAATTTTTGTTGTATGTGTAAAGAGTTAATTAAAATTAACTAGCTAATTTCATATTTTTATAAAAAGTAAATTAAATTAAAATTTTGATGAAAATTTGTAGCTCTTCAAACCTTTTTATCTCTAGAAAAAGGTCTCACTTACTTCACTACAATCTACACACCTCACTTGAAATCGCATCGAAAATTCATCAATTTGTTAGGCTTTCTTCTTTAATTTCCAATATGTTTTGCAATTTCAATTGGAAATCAAACTTGTGCTCTCAAGTTCATTGCTGCAAAATCCAACAAAGTCACGAGCTAAGAATTTCTTCTTCAATCAAAATCTATGCAAGTGATAGAGGAGACCAAAAATTGCCTTTCTTAAGTAACGCAGTGAAGTGAATCATAGTTTAATTTATCTAGCTTCTAGTATAGCTATCAAGATTAGGATTTACATTCTTGGTATTTGTTTTCTTTTTGTCTAGAGTTATTTATGATTTTCATTTGTTTTAACTAATGAGTGTTAAGTTGACACTTAAATCTTCAAGTAAAAATGTTGAAAAGGTTTGTGATATGGTTCTAATTTGTCAAATAGAAGTATAACAAGTTTTCTGGTTTCTTTTTTTATGCTTTGAGATAAAGTTAGTAGTTTGTGTGTGAGATTTTTTGATTGTAGTGTAGTAAATATATTTCATTTGATATTTAGCTTTACGAAGAGAAGGAAAAGCTACTAACTAATCAATTTGAGCACTTGAAGACATTAGTTTATATTGGTGATATATGAAAGCAAGTTACGGCACTAAGATCCAATTATCAAAACTTCAAAAGCATGAAATTAACTAGTGTTTACAAGCATACCAAGTATCAAATCATGTTAGGAATTCAAATTTGGTGAGAGCATTACCTTGAAAATGAAATCCAAGGACAGACCTGTGAACTCTTCACAATTCCAGAAACTATCTACAACTACCGCAACTAGAAGAGTGTGAAAATTGCCCAACCAAAACTCCTTCAAAAATTCCCAAAACAAAAATTTTGGATCTTTTGAATGCCTTTAAAAACTCATTGTAAACAATTGGATCAAAATTCTCTTTGGAACTCCCTGGAGAAAATCACCAAATCGGACTCTAAGCAGGTGGATTTTCAAAACAAGCAAACTCCCTTGTTTGCTTCTATTGTTATAATTCACACACCAATTAAATCTTCCAAAATCTCCAATCTATAAGAAAGGAGATTTGTTATGGAGTAGACCAATTTTAGATAGGGAAGAAGAAAAAAAGAGCAAAACTTTCAACATATGAATGCAATGCTTGTAAGAGGTTTTTGAAAGGAATTGTGATAGAATCTGACTCTTCACAGGTGGTGTGAGCTACTAAATTCCCTCACCTCTATATCTACATATAGATGAAGGATGGTGTGATGCCAACTTGGCTACAAACCTTCCTCAAGAGGGGTGGGTGGCCACTTGCTTGTCAAGTTGGCAAGTAAGAATCTCAAATCACATTTGAATTTTTCCTCCAAAATTTATTCTTTCCATTAATTAAATTAAACCTTTTAATTTAATTAATTAACTTTTGCTTTAACTCTTAAGTCAAACTAGCTTAACACTTAAGCTTAATTTGCTAACTTAACTATTTAAGTTATCTTGACCAATTGATGGCCATATTGGCACCAAATAATTAACTTATTAATTATTATTCTAATTTAACTCCTTAAATTAATTGATTAATTTAACACTTAAATTAATCAAGTAAAAAATAACCTTGCAAATTAGCACCTTAAAATTGGTCCACTAGGAGTTAGTTTTCTAACATTTAGAAAATTTTCTCCATCAATTAGGAAGTTAATTAGCTTTTGTATGTGACTTAATAGATTCTACCATTCATTGAATATGGGCTCACAACTCTTTGTGACTTTTGAATGTCTTATATTCATTTTAGTTTAAAACGTCTTTTAAACTAATCAACTCAATTCAATTAATCTCAAAAATTGAAGGGTATCTAATCTTCATGATCGATATCCATTCTCAAGCCCATGGAGCCCAACTAATTGGTCAAAATGAATATTTTGGAGAACCATCATAGCTCTATGCATTCTATGCAAATACGCTCATTCCATCTCTTATCTCTTAAAAAAGACTAAAAGCAAGATATTTTTCAGTTTCCTAGTACCCTCGATGCTATCTCTCTATTCTCAATGGTTGATCCCTTTGTGTAACCTCTTTTTTGAAAAACTTCTTTTCCAAATTATCACACCATCTTGTACAAGAATTTTAGGAAATCGATCATTATAGAATATATATAGAAAATGCACCCGCCCTGCACAGCAGCGAGGAGTCGGATTCCTTCTTGGATCTCACAAACGTCCATGCCAAGTAGCTCATATCCAATCTCAATTTAAAAGACCTATTAGGAGGTCAAGAAAGAGTCAAAGTATGAGGACTGGACATAAAATTACCGTGGATTCTCAGGTTAGAAGACTAATAATATGTACTAGCATAAGTGAGAGAATTAGCTACTACCAACTTGCCACTATGGCTATCTAGTGGATTCTTCAATAGGTCTTTAGTGTCTTGTTCTCTAACAAGCACCTACTAACATGCATCTGTATCTCATATAGTTTTTCATTGAATTGAGCAATATCCAACTCTTGGATTTATGTATTGTTAATGCAAGTCTATCCAGATATTAGATACCTCATCTCTTTAGATCCTATGATTTGGAAGATTTGAGATCACAATCATATGAGACTCATTCCATGGTTACCAAACCAAGTCCCGCAATCATAAGTAATCTAAGGACTTCATTCAAATGTGAGTAAAGTAAAATAAAGCATAAAATGAAGGTGACCATATAAAAATATCACTCAATCATAATTGTTTTATAAGTAAATAGCTTTTACAAGGTCAATACCATTGGCTTGCAACTATTCCAACAATATATTGGGGCCAAGGGGCTCAACTAAGCACACAAAAAAAGGTATGTTCTAGCCTATTTTGTCTTATTCTGGGAAATTATTGCTTTTCCGTGGAAGAGCAAATTGAAATCATAGGATTCGTGTTTTATCCTTCATGTTTTGTTATGAAAATTCAAGCGTTAGTGTTGAAAATTATCTAGTTAGACTTGAACTAAGGAATATGTTCTAGTATTCTGCCAAACTAAGAAATATCATAACAAAAGAAAAGTGTAGGTATAATCAACGTACTGCGCTTGAGAACTTGCTGCCTTATAGGCTATGATATTTACTAGTTTTGGAAATCTTTGTAATCAATGGCGTATTAGAAATATAAGTAATTAAATCTAGTAAATCTTGTTCTGCATAATCCATATAAGAACAAAGAGATTATAGTTGAGGAATTGGGTCTAGTTGCTTTAGGAACGCAAAGTGGCACGAGAGATGAGAATGACATCTAGGCCAATGCTATTGCTGCGAGTTTTTCTGGTTTATAAATTAATTACCATGAATTGTACTGACTGTATATTACTACTAAATGTTATTGAAGAAGAAGGTTGAGGTTATGTCATTTTATATTGAGTGGTAAGAATAGGTGCTGGGATGAGAGTTGAGTTAGAGTTGGGAAAATTTGGGATAATGGAGAGCTGGGGATTGAAGTGTTGCTTGTTGTGATTTAGAGAGGGGTCTTTTATATTTTAAATAAGTTCATGGATGATATGCATCACCACCCAAGCATGAAGGTTGAGAAGCCATGCTTGCAACTATTTTAGAATTTATATTTAAATTGTAGCTTATTTGATATCAGTATATCAATATACCATAACCAATGCACTATTTTGCTAACATGTCACTTCATTTCTTGTTTTCATTTGCTTTTACCAAAGTAGAATTTCTCATTCTCATCTCAGATATAGTTTTGTTTTCAAATGTAATTTCTTGATAAACAAACATGGAATCCCATAAAACATTGCTTATCTTACGCAATTCTTGAAAGTTTTCAGTTAGGAACTCCCCAATCACATATAAGCCTAGTAGCACTTCATCACTTAATTTTACCAAATAAAAAGATTTGCTCTTCTTTTGGTATATTTTACCCGTCCAACCTGCATTGTTTCTCTCCATGTTACTTGCATGAATCATCATTTTACCTTTAAAAAAGTTTTGGCCTCTTATAATTTTTCAAGCCTTTGATATGTTTTTCTTTCCATTAGTGGTCGTACTAAGCTATTCTTCTATTTTTTCTTGGACTCTCAGTAATATTAGCTAGATACTTTGTGCAAAAGCGCGTGAAAATTGCTTGCATTCAAGGCTTTCTATTCTTTTTTTTTTCTTTTCTATTTTTAACTCTATTTTTCTTCTCTATATACACTTATTTATTTGTTTTGTACCTGGTGGGATGTAGATGTGAGATTAGTACATGCGCTAAGGGCTGTCTAACAACTTTACAAGAAATAACATAGTAAAAAAAAATGAAGAAAATGATAGTAATATTTGTCTACTTTATTTTAGATATGAATGAGCAATGATATTGTGTAGATTATCAAAAAACTTTGAACTCTTGTAAAGGTCATATCATTCCTCTCCCATCTGTTCGTGTTCAATAAGCTGAGTGACTTGTGTTTACTTGTAAAGGCCCACATAGAAAACAAGCTATCTCGAATAATGTAAAAGAGATAAGCTAACAAGTTACTTTTGTACCTTTGAACCCTGGGTATCTAGTAGTCTCTCTGCCTTGCTATCTAGACAGTGAGTTTTATATTGGAGTAATATATTTTCGATTGCCTAGCATGACCTAGTTGAATGATTTCTGGTGTTTGGTTTTATGATATAAAATGTTGTCTTTTCTGGTCTCTTCGAGGCATTGAGATTTAGGGGGCATTTACAGAGGGTAGCTTCTTAGATGAATCTGTCAAGTAGATTGGCATGCAAAATCTGTCCAGCCTTTGTCACTTATGGATGTCGAACGATGTAGATTGTGCAGTGAAATTTTCTAGATCTATTATAGCAATAATATTCGGATCAATCCAAGTTTCATGTGCTAAAATGGAGTTAGTTTCTTCCTTCCAAATTCTTCGCACCATATTAGAATGCAATCATATCATTATTCTAAATACCTTTGTTCCTCCTTTTTAATTCGTGCCCCCTTATTCCTTTATTTCAAATAGAAGAAATTTTGGTGGGGGTGTTTTTAATGGTCACTGACATGAGTTGCATCATCCTAGTTCGAAGTTATCTATTGTTTCAAGTTGGGAAAGAAAAAGCTTAAACCTGTGATCAACTTACAGCACGGACACAAGTATTTCTCTTTCATTCTTATCTTCCATGTCTATATTCCTGATTTGAGTAATGCTGTGGCAGGGCTTTGCCTATAATCGTTAATCATAAGTTTGTGATGTTATTGAGTCTTTAGTATTCAGAATAATATAACTATAGAGTAGCATGGATATGCGTTGAGGAACACTTGGGAATAACTGGATTTTGTATCAGTTTTGCCTTTTACTTGATGGCTTTAGATTATAAATAGCATCATAGGTTCTATCAATTAATTTGGTTGTTTGGGTCCATATATATTGCATTTTGTTATCCTATTATAATCCACATATAAGAGGAACATCTGTTTATTCAAACTAACATTGGTTTCTCATGCATTCTGATAGTTACTTTTTGCTATTCATATTTTGTTCTTTTACTAGAGAATTGAAGCATCAAGGTTGCCGGAGTCAAAGAGCATACAGACACACATGAATTTTGTCTATAGGTATAACATGGCACACTCTTCCAAGATTTGAAAATTCTAGTGAAAAAGGAATTCAGAAAATTTTTGAATGTTACAGTGTAATTGATGGTTGGCATAGGCAGTTCATATGCATGTTCTGTAAGGTTCCCTTTTCTTTGTTGCTTTTGAATACTAAGTTGTGATGAGAACTTCGAAGTGTTAGGAGACGTTTCTCCTTTTGATTATGCATTTCTGGATCCGTTTAAAAGATTGAAAACAAACTTTAAAATGTTTTCTATTTTTTCTTATTTTCCTTTTCTTCTCTTTTTCACTTCTATCCTTCTAGCTCGACATGAGGGTACGCTGCAGGTTATGCTTCTATTAAATTGTTTGTTGACATGAAACCTCAGTTATAGACTTAGAGCTGGCACATCTACTAAAGTAACTCAGAAAGTAGGCATGTCACTCATTTTCATAGCCCAAGTTAGTTATACGACAAGCTGACAAAAAATGTTGCCCTCTTGATTAACTGCAAGGACAATTTGACTGGGTTTCCTGGAAGCTAGATTTAGACAGCTGGTGGCCTTTATCTCTTATTTTCTTTTTGTCAATAGTTCTTTGCATGTCTTGCTTGTTTAATGTTGTTTGTTGTTGCCCCATCACCAGATGCATATAACTACTTAATTTGCTGTTGTTTCTTCTTAACGGTATAAATCTTGAAAGTTGAATGATTTTTCATTTCAAACAATTCCTTACGAATTCTTGGAGGAGCACTAGCTTTCCAGTATGGTGCTAAAACACAGAAGAAACGTTGGAGTTCAGATGTGGTCCAATCCCTCTATGAGTCTCAAGAAGAAGGGCTCCTAAAAGCTTGGTTTCCCAAATGTTGTATGGTTATCAGAATTTGTAATTGTTGCAGGGTATATGACTCAATACTTTTCTATGATATCCCTTTCGAGGCATTTGACGGATTAGTGCCCTTTTTGGTATAAGATTTAAAGGCTTTTTTCTATTCAAAACCCTCAAAAATAAGAAAAGTGGCTTTAAGAATAGCCCTAAATAGAGAATATTTGCTTCCATTAGTTTCATATAGAGGCAATTCATATAATTGCCTCCATACAAAGATACAGATCAGATCTTATATAAAGAAAACTTTCCTTCACCGGTGCTTTCACTTCTCAGGATGGACGAACTTCGATACCCATGCTTTAGGTTCAAATGATGACAGTCCTCTCCTTGTGGATCACACCTGCTTCAATCTTGATTTTTGATTTTTACACTATATAGTCGTTCAATCTTGATTTTTGATTTTTACACTATATAGTCGTTTGCTAGGAGAAGCAATCTTGGCTCCCTTTTGTGCCTAGTCTTCACTGTATAGTTATCCTCTATTTGTGAATCTCTTGTACCCAACTTCTTTGTATCTAATGCACAGGCTGGGGTCTTTGCCTTAGCCCCCTCATTTTCTAAACATATATATATATATATATATGTGTGTGTGTGTGTGTTTATAATTGCCTCCATATGTATTAGAGGCAAAAAAGTTTGTCCACTTATACTAGTATAATAGTAGTATTATAATAGTAAAATCATACCATATAGTACTTTTTTCCCTCAATATTTCTAGTCATGAAGAATTGCAAAACGTCAAAAACAATACAAGCAAATTATTTGGTCAATATATCACTTAATTCCCATACTAAACAAGATAATTTATGGAACCAAGAAAATGCAAAACATCAAAAAAAGAAAAAGGAAATTAATAATAATAGTGCAGTACAAAGTGATCATTTGATTAAATATATCACTGAATCGCCGTTATGCTCTTATACACATATTTGTTGCTTCTAAAAACTGAACCAAACTGCTTTTCTATTTTTCTCGACGCAATAATATTTGCAGGGAAATGAAAGCTAGCTACCTCCCATTCTCTCAAACTTGGTGGTGGTGACATTACAGTATTGCGAGTGTGGCAATTCACTCAACTTCCCTAGCCTTGTCTCATAGTATTCAAGGTGCTCCATCCTACCAAGGAAGGAATTAAGCGAAAAATACATCATTGTCCTAAATGCAAATCTATCAATATAGTTTTTAGGGAATATATATATATATATATATATAACAAATGCTTAAATTAATAAAACACACGACATGATTATTACCAGTACGCTAGGCATTGGAATGGCGCATACTTGTCATAGACTTGTGCAATAACCTCTGCCGCAGTTGTCTTGTTTAGTTTTGCCCTTCCATGGACCTGAAGAGATTATTTAATACAAAGATTGAAAAAAGTATTCAATTTACTTGGACGGAGAAGAAATTAAATTAAAGGACATGACATGTAGTACCGAAGCGATCAGTTAACTCTCTCTTTCTCTCTCTCTCTCTCTATATATATATATATATGTATATATATTATGAATTAATAAATGACATGAAATTAAATTAAATTAAATTTACCTCTTCTAAATGCTTGATAGTCTCAGTATCCACAGGAATCTCTTGGTAAAACCCAATGCACATCATAACATTTGCAACAGTAAAGGGGCCAAAACCTTTTATCGTTAGTAGCCGTTGGCGAAGCAATTCAGGAGACATTTGGCGTTCAAAATCATCCAAGTTGAGGCTTCCATTGTCAATACTTCGTGCTACTTGCAGAATGATTGATGCTCTATATCCTAAGTTGCAGTGTTTATTCAAAGACTTGTCGTCTAAACAAGCTATTTCTTTCGGACTTGGAAAGTTTCCCATCAATTCACACTCTATTGAATCGTCAACGCTTGATCGCTTCCTCTTCCGAGTACTCTTCTTTCCAGTACTGGAAAAGAATTTTTGTTGGAGATCACACAGCGCTCGAGCCATTTCCAGAGACCTCGCCCATCTAATATATATATATATATATATATATGTGCACACACAAGCAATTGATAAATAAACGAATAAAATTAATTAATTGTATTATATTATAAGATATATATATATATATATATATAGAATTAATCAATTAACTTACGGAGAACAGCAGAGGAGAATAGACTTGATAATGTCCTCGAATAAGCTTGGGGAACGAAAAATGCGAGCAAAGCCTACCTTCTTTGCTTTGGGATGAGCTCTGTGAAACTCCTCCACCATCATCTCATCTTTTGCAGAAATTCGCAACATCCGTCTCACTTGACCCTATATATGTGTACCGTACTTAATTTGTTCAAGAATAGGTAATAGGAAATGGATTGATGAGAAATTAACATATATATATATATATATACACACTTCAAATGCGCGCATATAATTAAATTAAATGCATGACGACATGTATATATACATATATATATATATATAATACGACCGACTTCTGTACCTGTATGACATGTTGTTGTTCAGAAGAAAGTGGCAGCAGTGTTTGATGATGAAGCAGTGCAATTAGAAGAAAATTTTTATTCCGAGGTTGAGTTATGGAAACGGTTACAGAGGAGGAGTTGTCATCAAGTCGCAAAGGACGCATGAGGGATTTTTTCGATGACATCCAACGGTTAGGAGCCATCATGAAGAATCCATGGTTGCATACTGCCTTCTCCAGATTGAAAGTCTCTGCAACTGGCACCATCATTTTCCCATAAACTTAATTGCACCACATTTTTGTTTCTATCCCCCCCTGCGAAAGATAATATATATATATATATACACACATATGATTGTCAGTCTAACTTTATATTCTTAATTTCTTTTATATTCTAGACACTCAATCTAATTACCCATCAAGAAAGCTTACATTTCAACAGCCTAGCCTCTCATTTTCTACTATCACTTTAGCTTTTCTTAATTAATCTTCACTTTGATATTTGCAAAAGCACTTTAAGTAAGTACGTCTTGCCAACAATGAAAATGCAAAAGCAATATTCATATTTTCCATCATAAGAAATAGTCTCCTTCCACTTCCACTATAATCACCGCCTTATAAACTTTAAAAACATCTCATAAAATGTAGAAACTTATAAGACTTTTCAAATAAGATTAGCCAAACACCCTTTAAATCAAATATACAATTTAATAAGAAACCACTATTAAAATACACAATGAAGTAGAACTTGAACCCAATATCTTATCCCAATTAAACATATAAAGATTAACAAGGAACTAGTATTGAAATAAATACATGCTCTCATATGAGCGACTTGAACACAAGATGTCTTCTTTCCTTTTTTCCAACTATTTTTCTATTTGTTTCTTAATAATTTTTTTTTTCATACCATATCTGTATTATGTCTTCAACGTACAATTTTTATTACTTCAACCAAGTCAAATATGAATCGCCTTAACAGCACATCCCCACAACCCCAAAACAAAGAGAGTGTTTATGGAGCCAAGAAAAATTGCAAAACATCAATAAAAGTTACAAATACATTTGGTCAGTATATCATTAAATCCCCACGTATGATAAACAATACGACACGAAGAAGAATTGCAAATTAAATATCAGAAAGCAATACAAATTAGGCATGCATTTATCATATATGTTGAGCATTGTTCTATCCAATTTCACGATCTAAAATATCTAAATATTTTATTCTATTCAAATAAAAATCAAGGGTCGAGCACCCTTCTAACAATTTTGAATCTTGTCGTCTGTAAGAAGACAAACCACAACCATGTAAACAATGACTTGAACAACTTCACCAACTTCATGAGAGATCTTAGGTTCAATTCTGACCCTTTCATTTTTCTTTCTAGCTAGATACATCACAACAACCTACATTTCCATACGGCTGCCATCATCATCAGCCAGCCATTTCTAAATTAATATACTTTTTTATGTATATAATATATCACATATATATATATATATATATACTGACCTGTGAAATTCGAAAATCTCTACTCTCCAGGTTGGACAATAACAATTTAATTTGGAGTTGATGAATTAATAACCATATATAGAAAGGGCTGGCTGGCTGGCTGGCTGGCTGGCTGGCTGGCTTTGATACAGAGTAGAGACTAGAGAGAGCTGCAGCCTAAATTAATAGATAATATCAGTAATAATATTATTGAAACAGGACACGAAAGAAGAAAAAATAAAACTCCATCTCTTCCATAAACGAACACAAAAGTAATTAAATACAATTAATTCGATTCACCTCTCTTCCAAAAATTGGTACTTAACTATTACAGCCTCATCAAGCCAAGGGTGCCGACAAGAGGAGTACTATATATATATGTATGTATACTCATCGATGTATCTATCGCCTATCGGCCTGCAATATTGGTATGTAAACCAAAGCTAATTTTGCAGTTTCTTTGATTCACCAAATTCAACTACTTATGGCATCTTAATTACGTTCGGACCAAAAAACAAGGGAAAATTTTAAGACAATCTCTTCGGGTTGTACTTGACTTTTCGGTTTCTTTCTAGTAAAACTATATTATTCAAAACTTAATTGTTAAAATTAATTAATCTTCAAAATGTATTCTACATATGAACATGTGTAATTATTATATGTGGCTATTAGTACAAAAACTAATTAATTATTTAATCTTTTTTTACCTGAGTAGCTAGTAATCTGTATAAAATCTCAATATAAGTTACAATGATTTTAACATGGATCATTTTTCCTTACGAAGAAGAAGCGATTAGAGAGCCTAAATTATTCTTTTGTTACTCCATCAAATCAGCTATTAAATATCGATTATTTCCATGTACAATATATATATATATGCATATTTTGTTGCTCAGTAAATTTCCTTGATTAGTTGTCTTCACACGAATGGGAAAAGATTCTTGGACATGATTGGTTGATATGATATATGTTTCACTACAACAAAAGCATATTTTTAGGGGCATATTTAAAAATATCCACTAAGGATACTTTAAGTAGGCCATTAAAAAATTACTGTATTTGTATATATTAATTTGGTTCTGGAGGCGTATGCACAAAGGCCCATCTAAGAATAGCCCATAATAATAGCCATTTTTGGAGGCCTACCTACAAAGACCTAATTCAATTAGCCCAAAAAACTAACAACAAAAATTGTAATGATCGGTCATGTAATATATTTTTATTTTATCTATCAATAGTTAATTAAAATTAATTAATTCTATATATTTATAAAAAATAAATCAAATTAACATTTTACTAAATCAGTCGCTCATCTCTGCTCACCTCAAGAAAAGGCTCACTTACTGCAAATCACATAGAAAATCTATTAATTCATCACGCTTTCATCTTCAATTTTCAACATCTTCCATGATTCTAGTTGGAAATCCTTCAAAATTGGTCGCTGTACAAGTTCGTTGTTGCAAAATTCAATAAAATTGCAAGCCACGGATTTTCTACTTCAATCCGTGTAAGTGATAAAGGAGACCAAAAATTAGCTTCCTTAAGTGAAATAATAAGTTGAATCTTAGTGATTTACATTCTAAGTATTTTTTTTTTAGTTTCTAGTCTAATCTCTCTACATTCATCCAATTAGGATTTTTTGGCCAAGTACTTTGTTAGGTTATTGAGAAACTTAGAATGGGAAGCCATATTTTGTGAAGCCTAACTACTAAAATTGAACTTAAAAAATATGTGATTATGATGCTGCCTTGCATTGAGCAATCTATATGATATGGGATAACACAGTAGGCCCAATAGGCCCAACATCAAATGAGACAACCCAGGGGGCCCAACAGTAACTCTATTTGGTCAACCTGTATCGACCTCACCTGGTAGAGTCTGCAGTCAACCCGTATCAACCTCAGGACCACTCCAGAAGTTCGAATATTCGAGTCTGATCAACATATATCGACCTCAAGACCCACTCCGGTGTTAACTTGAATCCTTACTGTGTTTGTTAGTCTGACAGGCTGCATGCCCCCGCATTAATGACACGTGACGACCAGTACAACCACTACCACCAACTCTGACAACTCTGATAACCTTGCCAACAACTTTGGCAGAGACGTGCCTCCACTGGCATTGTTTATTCAGGAAAATAGAAGATTTAGCCACCTAGCACAATACCGAGATCTAGACATGGAATGACCCCCAACCCCCTAGCAAAGACAAAGGCCAGTACACCTGATAAGGGTATTTGAGTTAAATCGCACCTACAGAAAGCTATAAATACTCCAGGCCCAACCACACTCAAGGTAATGTCCCATACACTACAAGCTTTATATTTTCTATATTCTGTTCGATCTATCCATCTCGACTAAAACTAACTTAAGTGTCGGAGTACCTTAGCCGAGGGCACCTCTGCTAGTTTAACGTGTGTTGTGATTGCAGATCTCAAGTTCAAAGCTATATACAATCCTGAGTACTCGACCTCCCAAGTCGAATTACTAGTAGCACAACCCTCATTTTCTCTATGCGCAGCTTTCAGCAGCATCACAATGTTTGCTGAGAATTGAGTTACAAGTAAAAAATTTATGGTTAAGGATGGTTGAAAGTGCAAAACGTTAACTTATATAATTTGGTAGTTTGGCTTTGTTTGCTTATTTTTTGCTTGTAAATCTAGCTCACCAAAATTGGATATACAGTTTATTTTACTATATTTGGTTCAATGCTATCAATAGTTGCTTGCTTAATTGGAATTTAAATATATCAATATTTTGTATTTACATACGATATATGGGAAAATTCTCTTAGAGCTTCAATTTTGCATGCTTTGCTTACGTCTTTAAGCTTTAAAATTATTCTTTCTTTAATCATTCTATGTTGCGTTATTTGCTATTTGATATATCATAGCTAATGAGTGACGTAGCAGCTTTGAGTGCCTTGATATGGATAATATACATAAGTTATGGTCTCATAATTGGTTTATGACATGATTTTGTTTGCCAGGATAAGTGGAAAACATTAATCTACTCAACAAGATCATACACTCAGCAAAGGTAGGGTGAGCTATACCTCAGGAACTCCAGGATAGTATTGATTGCCCATGCTTGTTGTTCACAATAGCAGCTCAAATCCTAGTCGAATATTTGCTGCCTTCTCTGAAAAAGTAACTTGTTAGTGAAAAAGGGACAAATGGGTCGTTTAGGTATGGTGTTTATCTCTTTGTATTTCACTAATATATTTAAGTTCCATATTGACATCTCTTTGCATTGAGTAATTACAAGTAGTTATTTTTCTGGTGCTTTGAATTGCAATTGTTGTGGAGCATTGGGAAAGAAGACAAAAGTAACTGTAAAGATCCTTTTATTTTTGGACACTTTCAAGTACATTAGTTAAATTCTATTTGTGTTGGTTTTTTTAAAATCTATACATTTGCTAAAAAGGCAGCTAGGGGAATGTCTATGAGAACTCGTTTCATAACTTGCACCTTAGAGCTTGAGCTATCCATATTTTGTGGAACAATCAATGGCTTTCTAATCAAATTTAGCTTATGTTATATATAAGCAACCAAAATTGCAAATGGGAATCACTTTATTGTGCATGAAGGAAATACATGCATTAATTTTCTATTGTAATCAACTGCTTCTTTCAGTATTCCTTCTGCCTTTTGGAATCATATTTTGTTTCTTCATATGTTTGTTTGTAATACTTTTCACAAATGAATTTTTCCTCCACAGATAAAGTAACATTTATTTATAGAATAGAATTGGATGATAGAATTAGGCTTTGCTAACTTACAATCGCAAAACTTGGGTTGCTTTTGGGTTATCTATATTGGGCTTAGCATGTGAAGTTAAGCCTTATCAGCATTTTGATTTTGTATTATTGATTTCTTAATATTTAGGTAATGATGAAAACTTTCTTTTCTTTTTTTTTATGATTTTTCTAAAAAATATTTATTTCTAGTTCTCCATTGAGTTTTGTTATAATCACAATTGTGCTTAACTTTTGCTTCAATGAAGATAAACACATACAAATGTATTGTGTACGTTTTTCCTTATCAATTTTAACTCTCAAATTTTATGTTTTTGGACTGGCTATAATCTTAGATTGTATTATTACTCTATATCTTTTGTATTCTAAAAGATATTTTTCTTATTGATTGAAAAAAAAATAAAAGAAATGACATGTTTGACATAAATGTGCCAAAACACTTGTTGTGCTTCATTCATCAATTTATTAGTTAATTTGGGTTTTGATTTCTAAAATGAATAGTTTGAGTTGAATCTAACTCACACACTTTGATGCCAAAATAACTATTTGCTTTAGCATAAAATTCCTTTTTAAAGCTTCCATTTGTTCATTTTTCAAAAGTTATAGACTAGGTTGCTTTAATTTTTTGTTAAGAAAATTCTTTTTCCATTCCTGTGGCTAATATGGGTAACTTTTTCCTATTAGATATAGGAATGTGGAATTTTTAGATAGATGTATTCTTTACATATCTTATGCATGCATAAGCTTAAGTAAGAAAATATAATTTGCACATGTAAATTGCTCCTCGCCATCTTCTTTTGATCAAAAGATTGGTAATTTTAGATCCAATGTGACCAATAGATCTTCTGTTAACATGTGGACAGATATTTTCTAGTCCGTAGCAAGTAGTGTATTTATCAACAAATTGTAATAGGAGACACCCGATAACATACTCTTTGCTTTTAATAACTTAAACTTCATTTCATAATATTTTTGTTTGTATCCCCTCAGATATTTGGATTTGGAGATAGTGGAGATTAAGCTGTGTGACGTCTTGATTACTCCAATTTGTCAAGTCTAGATGAAGAGCAACGCAAAGCATATTAAGATAGTTGATAATATGGCTCCAAATCTATCATCTAAAATATTTTACGGGGACAGTGTGAGGCTTTAACAAGTCTTGGCTATTTTCTTGCTAATATCAGTTACTTTCACACCAAGTGGGGCTAGCTTGGTGTTGTAGCAACTTTGACCAATGATTCTTTAGGGAAATCTATTAAGCTTGACCATTTGGAATTTAGGTAGAATCACAAACTAGTTTTACAAAATTTTCTTTTTTATGCTCAAAGTTAAAAATTGTTATGGTTCCATGTTACACTCATGTAGTTTAGTTACACACAAAATGCATTGTAGTACAAGTTAATAGTTAAGGGTACCCTGGCAAGTCTATATTAAATTAGCCTCTTCTACAATTTAGTTGTCAAGGTAATCAGTTACTTAAGTTGGCATTTGGGTACATTTTGGTCATGGAGCGACACTAAATGCATGTAAATCTTCTAACCATGTAAATAAGATGATCAACAGTTCTCATGAGTGACCATCCCAAATAACCATTAGGAAAGAACATATTCTCTTTCCATAATTTAAGATTTTTTTCTTATTATCTTTGAGATTATTGCCAACCAAAGAAAAGGAGAAAAAACAAAAGGTTAGCAGCGAGCTAGCTGCAATATTCATTTATCACCATCTTAGCACATAACCAGAACAATATTATATGTAGCCCTTCACACAACATTTGTTTCATATTTTTCTTGTAGGAAGAAAAGATGAGTTTGATAGTTGGAGATGTAGTAGACTACAAGGGATTCCCAACTAAAAGGTCAAAAACTGGTGGTTGGATACCAGCTGCGCTTATCCTAGGTTTGTTTAACTTTGAGCTAGACTGCTTTGTCAAAAATTAAGAATTTTCTTCCATTTGCTTTTCTTATCATGCCCAGAATTATATGTGGTATTTTTGTAATATGCTTGTTAATGGAGCTAGTCAGTTTTTTCTCAACCATGCACATAGATATTGAAGTAACTTATTTTTATTGGATGGTTTTGCTAGCTTGCTGATTTATCGAGAATCTGCAGTAGCTGATGTGGCTGAAAAGATTGAGGCTATAAAATGACTAGTAGGGTGTGAAGATAGCTTTCATTTTCCTAAAACTATTGGATTTCTGCTTGGATTGGTTGAATAAAAGGGTTGCAAATCCAGTATTAGGCATGGGGTATTACTTTGGAGAGAAGATTTTAGTTTTACTTAGCAAAGAATCTAAGTGTGTATTTTTTACAAAATGTAGATAAATTGTACGATCAGTTTTTGAAAATGAATATTATAAGTTGAAGTAAATGTTGATTGAATTCTTCTGGAGATATTTCAACTAGAGGATTGTATTAGTTGATAAAAATTACAATTGTATGGTTATTAGAAATGTTGTTGTAATGTTTGTAGGGTATGATTGAATACATATCTATGTTTTTTCTTTCGAGGCACATGATTGATAAGTGTCTTTTTTTATATAGTATTTCGAGGCTTTTTTCTATCTAAACCTTTCAAAAATAAGAAATGGAGGCTTTAATAGTAGCCCCTAAATGGAGAAAAATGCCTCCATTGACTTCATATAGGGGCAATCCATATAATTGCCTTTATATTTTTCATGACCGCAACTATGGAGGTTTTATACAAAATTGCCTCCATACATATTAGAGGCAATTTTTAAGCATTTAGAGGCAAAAAACTTGCCTCCATATATTACTATTGTAGTAGTGTTTATCAAACCCATTAATTTAGCTAAACTAGGATTAAATAATAGTTTCTTAATTTAAGTTTAAAATTTTTGAAAATATTTATAAGCTTATAAGTTTGCAGTTAAAGATAGAAAACTTTTTACCTTCCTTTGTTCCTTCACCTCTATGCAGTGATTCTCTTAAAAAGCTAACATTTGTCTTTAATTACAAACATTTTATACATAATTTTCAATTATATTTTATCTTTCATTATTATGATTATTTGATCTTTATTACATTCCTAATTATTTTTAAGTCTTAAATTTATTCCCAATAATATAATATATGAGTCTCTCAATTTCATTATATTGTTTTATTATTGTAGTTGATATTTCAGCAAACTCCTCATAATCAAGTCTTTTCTATTAATCATTGAAATAGAGAATCAATAAAATATGCCATATCAAAATTGCATAAATAAAGATCTTATTATTTTTAGTAAGAGTTTTTTTAATAGAATAAGGCGAAAATTATTTGGAAATTAATGTTTTTCAGATCGTCAATCTATTTTAATTTGTTTTCATTATGCACAACTATATATATAGAGAGAGATGCATTGGTAAGTCCCAAAGGCAACAATTGATATTCACTCTTTACTACTACTACTACTAATAATAATAATAATAATTGCTAACTATTACATTTGTTGTTGGTTTTTGGTGAGCAACAACTGATCGTTAATAGTTTTTGCCTTAACTTTCAACTTAGATTATTTTGGAGTTATTCATATTTTGTACCTCTGTTTATGAAAATCAGATTAATAAGTTCAAGTTTACAATGCACCGTGCAAAATTAGTTTTTACTACTTAATGAACCTAATATTTCTTAACCAAGGTAGTGCTACCAACTAGAAAAAGTCATTCAAAGGTTGAGAAAACTAAATGTGCCTCTTTTATAATTTATCATATGCTTGTTATTTTGCTAATAATAATTTGTGAAACCTAATTTGGAGAATTTGATGAAGGCTGGTTAGGATATTACCTTACTCAAGTATGAACATAATTAAAATATCAAGGTATAGACCCACAAGCATTACAAATAATATCATTAGTATAGATATGATTTATATCCACAAATTATCTATGTATATATTCTATGCCCAAGAATTAAAACTAATCTTAATTCCCAAATTTAATTTATTAATTTAAAACTTATCTATACTAAGATTAAATGTATGCGGATATGAAAAATTAAGTTTGGAAGCATGAAAAAGTAAAAATGGACTAGAAGGTTGAATACATTAAATAAATGAATGAATAAGAAGGTTAGAAAATTTGATTGATTAAACCTACTAAGCCTACTAAAAATTGACTATAAGGACAATTCAATAATGATGCTGCTTGGAAATGGAGTTGGATTCTATCTAAAAGATAGCAATATTCTACTGCCATTGATTCTTGAGTCATTATTGATCAAATTTGAAGTAAATTTTATCTTATATATGTATGATGATAAATATATTACCGTTGTTTGATCCTATTTTTGTTGTAAATATTTGTTCGCCTATGCAATATTAATCCTTGATTCACGTAATACTCTTGATAGTTTATTTTGTCTCCTCTTCGGTAATTCTTGAACTATACCTACTTGAGGCTCTTATCTGTTTGAAATTATTGAGTTTTGGGTGTGTACATGAATTTTGATAAATTAAATTATTTGTACAAATAATACTCCACATCGCTCTTGTTTATATTGATTTATAGCACTTCATTTGAAATTGGCGATTGTGTAGAGAAAGCTAAAAATAATTTCTAAACATCGCCATGTTGTTCTGAAAACTAGCCTGGCACTGAATTATTTGTTTGTTAGCTAACATGGCAACTTGATATATTATTTGAAATGTTGTTGGACATACTAACATGAATAAATATTACCCTTGGGGGTAGACCTTGGGATGGGTTATGAAAGTCAGCTAGGTGGGACAAACTGTGGTGACAGATCTATTGGCCGATACCTGTACATAATGTACACAACCCAGTCTCATAGCTAGCTGAAGGTATTTATTTATGAACTAGTAAGGCATATAGCTAGCCATGCCTACCAATTGTTTGTTTGTCTAAGCTGATCACTCAAAAATTGGAAAAATAAGGATTTCCATATCTTCAAAAGTGGAGCAACAAGGTAGGAAAACCACCAATAGCTTTTACTTGAAAATGTTTGCTAAATTGTCATTGGTTAATTTCTCTATGTGAAATTTATGCTTTAAAGCTCAAATATCAGTGAAGTTTCATCACTGGTATGGGACGGTGGTGAGATAAACTACCTATAATTTTGATTGAAACTTTCTCTCGCAATTTTTGGGCTTTTTATTGCCTCTATATGTCTCTTGCATAATAGTTGAGAAATTGTCATTTTGTTATCACTACTAAACTATCTCACTAAGTCAATCAAACTTACGTTATTTTGTTGATATTTTTTGTTCTTCACCCCAGATGAGAACAAGTGATAAAGACAAACTAACTTGGGTGATACATAAGGTAATGAGGGTGATAGGAGTGCTAAGTATGGTTTGAGATGTCTCAACTTCTGGTTGTACCTTTGTCGGAGGTTTGTTGTAAAAATTAACTATTTCAAATTTTTGAGACATATATTTTCAATTATTCAGAACACTTGTGGTATGGTGTTTAAGTAGCGCTTTTGATGGAAGCATGCACCTCCTGGTCGGGGCATTACACACAGTAGTCAATTACATGACCTATTAAATAAAGGAGAATTTTCTACAAGTTAGAAAATTCATGACCGAATTTATAGGAGGCAAAAATTGTAGTCATTTTGACTTGATCAATTTAAGTGTTAAATTAGTCAAATTAATTTAAGAGTTAAACTAATTTTGAGTAGCTAGGAGTTAAGCACTTTGACTTAGGAGTTAAGCCAAAGGATTGTTAATTAAATTAAAGTATCTAATTTAATTAAATTGAAATGTTAATTTGGATGGAATTATTAAATAAAGGGTTCATTTAATATGGAATTAGAATTCATTTGGAAAACATTTCATGAGATGAAATGTGAATTCCAAATGACATTCTAGTTCACTTATTGCCAATTGTTATTGGCCACCTTGGCATGGACATGTGGCACCCCCTCATCGAAGATGGTGTGTAAACACACATCATCCTTCTTCTATATATAGATATAGGACGGTGGGTAGCTACAATGCATAAGAATAGCAAGGCGTGAATTATTCTCCTAATAACACAACAAACTTGGTTAGTAGGTATCTAATAGTTAGATTCTCCAAAATTCTCCCCAACCTCCCTTATCTTCCACCTCCATTTTCCAAACCTTTTTTGCTCCATTTCTCTACAAATATCTCTAGCCATTTTGTAGAGAAAAGGTTTTTGCATTAGTGTGTGGACTATTTCATTAGAGGTAAATTGTTTGCGTTGCTATTACTCTCATTGAAGCAGTTTCTAACAGCCAATTCCAATGAGTTTTGGGGGATCTTTTAGTGTTCTGATCAAGTTAAAAGTATGACTGTACAATCCTCAAGGGGTTGAAACATTCCAATAAAATGTTCAGCTTAAAAGGAGGAATTTGACCTTGTGAAATCAGGTGGTGTTTCTGCTGTGCTAGTGAGGAGACACCTTCAAAAGTTGAAGAGCATTTTCTCTT
This sequence comes from Jacaranda copaia, assembly GCA_014898725.1. NCBI lineage: Eukaryota > Viridiplantae > Streptophyta > Magnoliopsida > Lamiales > Bignoniaceae > Jacaranda > Jacaranda copaia. The sequence goes on from JACGDI010005716.1 coordinate 204,737, forward strand.
GTTCCTTAATTTTTAGTTTCAAGGTATTTCCCTTTCCAAATCTGAATCCTATGCATGTCTAGATCATTGTGGATGTGTGTGGGCTAGTTCTATTTAGTTTTTTTGAAAATATTTGGATCCTAGTGCCACACATACCTTCTCCCAATTAGTTCATTCATTCATCGGACATAGGCTCACAACTCATTGTGAAATTTTGAATATTATTAAAATATTCACATTAGCTTAAACTCATTTAAACTAATAACTTTTTTAATTAATCTCCATTAATGGAAAAGTACCCAATCTCTATAGTCGATGTCTAGTAACAAGCCTATGGAGCCCAACTAATCGGATGAATAAATATGTCTTGATGAACCATTCCAACTCTATACTTGCCATGCAAATATGGTCCTTCCATCTCTTATCTCCTAAAAGAAGCCTAGGGCAAGTTATTTGTTGACTCCAGAATAGCCTTGATAACTATGTTTCTAATTCCAATGTTCAATTTTCCTTTATAACCTTAGCTTTCGAAAATTCATTTTTCAAATTGTCATTCTACTTTATGCAAGGATTTTATAGAATCAATCATTATAGAATACATAGGAGATGCGCTCGTCCTTCACAACAATAAGGAGATAGATCCCATCTTTATCTCATAAACCTCCATATCTAAGTAGCTTATACCAAATCTCAACCCAGATAAGCTATGTGGTTGGTGAAGAGTCAAAGTATGAGGACCTCAACACAAAGTTATTATGGACCTTCAGGTCAAAGGACTAATTATATGTACTAGTGTAAGTTGGAAAACTTGCCACTCTGACTATCTAATGGATACTCTATGCGGGTCTTTTATGAACTTATTCTCTAACAAGCACCTACTAATATGCTTCAATGTTTAACATGAATTGCTTATGAAACGGAGCAATATCTAACTCCTAGGATTTATACATCGTTAGTGTAAGTCTATCCAAAGCTTAGACACACCGTCTCATAAGATTCTATGACTTGAACTATTTAAAATCATGACCGTAGAGATTTATTTCATAATCACCACACAGTATGTGACCAAGTCCCATAGTCTTGTGTAATTTAGGGGATACAACTAAATGTTAGTGAAGTAAAATAAGCATAAAACAAAAATGGCCATTTTAAAAGAATATCATTCAATCAAGATTATGTCATAAGTGAAATAGTTTACATGTCAATCCAATTTGTTTTGGAGCACTAATCCAATAGAAACTAGTTCAATTTTTGTCAGCTTTTCAACCAAAAGGTCCATTTAAAAATTTTGGATGGAATTCCATCAAATTTGCGATAGATTTTTTTAATTTTTTTTCCCAATGGCATTTCAAGGCAATTTTTATGAAATCTTATTTTTTTTATTAATAAATTTAATGATAATTTTTAATAGAGATTCCTCAAATTTTCATCGATAATTTAATTTTTTTAATTAATTCTTTAATTTTTATTTAATTACACCTCTAACTTCTTGCAGAGTGGAACCATGCAGTACCAGACACGAGATAGATCTTCCAAAGAACAAGGCATACATCTTGTATTTAAAATCCTATAGAAGTACAAAACAACAAAAATACAAATAACTAAAAAATATACTTTAAGAAAAACATAATCTTATAAATCTCAAAATATAATAATTCTTCATTATAAAAATATGGAAAAAGGAATCCAATTTATTAGCTAGCAGCATTACCACCAAAGTCAAAATAGTCATCAGCATCACCATGATAATCTTCCTAAGGCAAACATTATAAATGTAAGTCAATTTGCCCTTAACATGTATCAATACAAAACTGGAGAAAAAAAAAAACAAGAAGTCAAAGGAATTAATGGATCCACATATCCATATAATACATTGCGTCCCATATAACTTTAAAACATGCAAACAATCAAAAGCCAACGAGAACAAATGGTAAGGCTCTGCCTTTCCCCCAATTCCCATCCTCCTTCCTGCCCTCCAATTTTACCTAAAATACACACCTTACACATGATTGATGTTCATAGAAATAGGACATTTGTAACATAATGGATATTATTTGAAAAAGGGATACTAACCTCTAATAGTAAAGAAATAGTTACAAATTCACTCGACACGATTATTATAAGTGCAAACTCTAATAATATATTAAATAAAAAATATACCCTATATAATTGAAACAATTTAAAACCTAAAGTACACCCTAACTATTTGAAACAAATTTAATCCTAATAATAAATTAAATGAACAATTTAACCTATTTAATTGAACAATTTGCAAACAATTGGATACTAAATTGAACCTTAAACTATTTCAAATGAGTTCAAACTTTAATATAATATTAAATGAACAACATAACCTAACTAATTGAATAATTTATCAAAATTTAATACTAAATTAAAATCTAACTAGTTGAAAGTAAATTCAAATCCTAATAATATATTGAATAATATAACCTCACTAATTGAACAATTTACAAAAGTTCACCTTAAATTCAGCGATCACAAATGGAAATAAATTCAAGCCCTAATTCATCCTAATTTACCCCATTAAAATGCTATAATTAAAACAACTCAAATTCTACATAAATAAAATTAATACATTCTAACACCCCTAAAAATTCAATATGGAAAATATTTATTTGCAAACAATTGGAAACATTATACATAAAATTGCTTATAACATGATAAATTTTGTACATATACTAACATCTCTAAAATTAATATAAAATCTCATATATTAACACTAACATACCTAAAATTTAATATATAATATATAAATAATTTAATTGGGTATAATCTAAATATAAATAATGTAATACATAACACATAAAAATGAAAAAAAAGGGGCTAATCGGAGACTAACCTCACAATGGTGATGATGGTGGTGACGAGGTTGGGAAGACACGACAGCGGCAGAGAGGCATGGGGATGGTGGAACAACGATAGGAATATCTCAATGATGGTAGGAATGGTGTAGAGAACATGTGGTGATGGGAAAAATGGGTGAGGAAAGGGACAACAGCGGCAACGATGATGGAAATGGACAAGGAAGCGATGGAGATTAGAGATTGGAGATTGGGGAGAGAGGAAAAAAATACAGAAAAAAATGGGAAAAAATGCTATGGCACCTAAATATATTAAGTTTTCAGGCATCACAATTAAAATTTTCTTTTTAAAATAATTCAAATTTTCAACAAAATTTTCATCAAAAATTCCATTGAATAAGAATTTTTGTCGAATTTTCGATAGAGATGTCATCGCATATGTTCACACTAAGTTCTCGCCAAATGCCCTCCAAATTTTTTGATGCTTTTTTGGGGAATAACTTTTTATTCCATGGGATTATGCTAGAAATCCTTAGGAAATTTTTGAGAAAAACTTTTCATCTAAAACTTTTGTCTAAAAGAAAATTTTTTTTGTAGTGTGAGCACCTGCTCTAGGTGCACTTTTTTTGGGTTCCATGTGGGGCATTTTCATTGATGTGAGTGAACTTGGACATTGTACTACAATAAGTTGAGTGTTGATATTATTGATGAATACAAAACTCTATCTTTCTTGTAGTAAGGGTCATATGACCATTGCTAAATAATTGTGAAGCCACAGAGGGGTAAGAAAAATTTCTTTGGATTAAGATTTATGTCTAAGGGGATGTTTAAAGCATTCGTCAGGAGCATTTAGGGGAGTTTTTGAATTAAAGTGTAGCAAAAAGATCCAAGTTATAAAGCAAAAATAGCTAAATAAAAACTTGACCATACTTTATCCAAGGATCTAATCATGTTATTAAGACGGATTTAGTTGTGGAAAAATATCCTGATCACTAATATCCAAGGTAGAAATAGATGATAAGAGTGAACATGTCAAAACTATTAATCCTGGCACAATAGAGAACCGACAACAATTTCCCAAGCAAATCACCTCTAATTGAGCTGAAATTTGGATAGCAACTATTGGAATCATGCCCTGCAAGCCAATGAGATTAGCTTTGTAAACTATTTCACTCGTGGTACAATCTTGATTGAATAATATTCTTTATATGGTTATCTTCATCTTATGCATTATTTCACTTTACTAGCATTTGACTGAAGCCCTTAGATCATCTATGACTGTAGGACTTAGTTTGTTGACCATGGAATACGTCTCACATGGTTATGATGTTAAATCTTCCACATCATAGGATCTTATGAGATGGGGTACCTAAGATTTGGATAGACTTGCACTAACGATGCATAAATCTAAGGGTTGGAGATTGCTCCATTCCATGAGCAACTATATGAGATATGGGTGCATGTTAGTAGGTTCTTGTTAGAGAATAAAGCACTGAAGACCTACCAAAGAATCCACTAGATAGCCGTAATGGTAAGTCAGTAGTAGCAAGTTCTCCTACTTACGCCAGTGTATATTATTAGTCCTTTGACTTGAGGATTCATGGTAGTCTTGTGTCCGTTCCTTATACTTTAACTCATCTTTGACCACTTGGCGAGTTGTTTAAGCTGGGATTGGGTATGAACTACTTGGCATGGAGGTTTGTGAGATCCAAGATGGAATCCAACTTCTCACTGTTGTGAAGGGCAAGTATATCTCCTATGTGTTCTATGATTATCAGTTCCAAAAATCCTTGCGTAAAGTGGTTTATCAATTTGGAAATGGAGTTTTCCAAAGGTGAGGTCCCACAACAGAGATCAAACATTAAGAATAGAGATATAATATCAAAGCTATTAGAGAGCCAACAAATATCTTGCCCTAGGCCTCTTTCGAGAGATAGGAGATGAAACGACTATATTTGCATTGCACGCGTAGAGCAATATTGATTCTTTAGAATATTCATTTTACCCAATTAGTTGGGCTCCATAGGCTTGAAGTTGGATATCAACCATGGAGATTGGGTACTCTTCAATTAATGAGATTTAGTTGAATTGAATCAATTAGTTTAAAATGAGTTTAAAATAGAATAAGTAAAGATATTCAAAAGTTATAAGGAGTTGTGAGCCCATGTCCAATGTATAGTAGAACCTATTAGGTCACACACAAAATCCAATTAGCTTTCTAATTAATAAGGAGAATTTTTTGAGGTGTTAGAAAATGGTGTCTCCTAGTGGACTAATTTTTGGAGCCAATTTTGAGGGTCAATTTTGGCTTGATTAATTTAAGTATTAAATTAATCAACTAATTAAGAGTTATATTAGACCAATAATTAAGGAGTTAATTATTTGGTGCCAACATGACTATCAATTGGCCAAGTTAATTTAAAGAGTTAAGTTAATGAATTTAGCTTAAAGAGTTAAGCTAGTTTGACTTAAAGAGTTAAGTCAAAGAATAATTAATTAAATTAAAGAGTTTAATTTGATTAATTAAGGAAGAATGAATTTTGGAGGGAAGACTCAAATGAGATTTGATATGGCATCATAATTAATTTGAAATGAAATTCCAAATGTAATTAAGATGCAAATGAAATTCAAATGAAATTTGGATTCAAATTTTGCCACCTAAACAACCCCACTTAGCTACCTCCCCTCATGCATTATGTGATGCCAACTTCACATCACATATTTTCAGCCTCTATATATAGATATAGAGAGAGGAGGTCGTGCATATCACATTTGGTATGAAGAATTAGATTCTTCATTTCCTTCCAAAATATTTGCAAGCTAGCATTTCATGTGTTGAAAGCTAAGCTTCTTTCTTTATCTTCCTACCCTAAATTTGGCCTCCATCATCACTAGATCTATGTTCTTATTCCAACCAAAAAGACTAGAGATCTAGGAAGATCTCATTGGTGTGTGGACTTTTTCAATAGTGGCAATGTGTGTGACTTGCTCAATTTTTGGAGATTCATCTACGCGAGGTCCAACTTTGAAATTTTCTATAGGAGATAGCCAATCGACCTAAAATTTTAACTAGAATTTATCCAAGGTTTTGGATATCTCCATATATTTTTTCATAATTTTTGGAGGTGATTGGGTAGGGTAATTGTCACAATCATCTTGCTACGCCACTGGAAAATAGATCCCGTAATCAGTGAAGTGTTCACTTGATTCTCTTTGGATTTTCTCATCAAGGTAATCCTCTAACTATATCTGAATCATAGGCATGATTAGATCCTTGATTAGCTTGTAGGCACTAGTTACTTTCATATTTTGAAGTTTTGATATTAGATCCTAGTACCTTACTAGCCTTCAGCAACACCTCAACACCTTTGAGGATCTCCAATAAAATTTTTCACAAAAAACAATCGGGAAGGCCTCCAAAATGGCTTCCAAACTTTTTGCACTATAGTAAATCTACAAGGGAAAAGCTCCCCAAGCATGAAGCCTCTAATGCTACTATCCACACACCCAAGGAAAGCTCCAATCTTCCACTAATTAGCTAGATCACTAGAGGAAGAAAAAGTGAGAAAGCCGAAATTTATGGAGAGAAAGGTGAGCAATGTGTGAAACTTCAACACATGAGTGGATCACACTTTTGGAGAAAAAAATGGAATCTTAGCATGAATTCTCCAAATGGCCGGCCACCTCCTCTATTTATAGAGTTTGAGGTGTGATGCAAGTTGGCATCATACCCTCCATGAGGTGTGTTGCCAACTAGGCAACCCACTTACATGTGAAATGTGAATTTCACTTGCATTTGAATTTAATTTGAAATCTTTATTTCATCTCATGAAATATCATTCAAATTAATTATAAATGCACCTTAAATGAACTCCTTTATTCAAATTTCCCTCAAAATAATATTCCTTACATTAATTAAATCAACTCTTTAATTTAATTAATTGGTCTTAAGTTAACTCCTTAAGTTATCTAGCTTAACTCTTCAAGCTAAAAGGTGTTAATTTAACTCCTTAAGTTAACTTGACTAGTTGATTATCATATGGCACCAATTGAATTAACTCCTTAATTAATTGGTTAAATTTAAATCCTTAGTTTATTTTAATCAATTTAACAATTAAAACAATTAAGCTAATATGAATAAAAATTAGACAACTAATTTATCTCCACAAAAATAGTCACACTGAATTTTCTATTTCTCCGAAAATTCTTTCTATTAAATAGAACTTACTTCAGATTTTTAAGTGTGACCCATTAGGTTCTCCCATTCATTAGACATGCGCTCACAAAAATTGTTATATTTTGAATATTGAAATATTTGCATTAGTTTAAACTCTTTTAAACTAATAACTCATTGAATTAATCTCTATTAGTTGAAAAGTACCCAATCTCCATGGTCGATGTCTAGATTTAAACTCATGGAGCATAAATAATTGGTTGAAATGAATATGCTCTTAGCTAACCATTCTAGATTTACACTTACCATGCAAATACAGTCCTTCTATCTACTATCTACTAAAAGAGGCTTAAGGTAAGTTACTTGTTGATTCCCTAATAGCCTCAATAACTATGTTTCTATTCTTAATATTTGATTCTGATTTATCACCTCATCCTTGAAAAACTCTTTTTCCAAATTTTCATACTACCTTTGCAAAAACTCCTCGAAATTGATCATTATAGAATATATAAGAGATGTACTTACTATTCATAGCGATCAAGAGATGGATCCCATTTTAGATCTCACAAACCTTTATGTCTAAGAAACTCACACCCAATCTCAACTTGGATGACCTATTAAGTGGTCAAGGAAGAGTCAAGGTATGAGGTCCTAAATGCAAGGTTACCATGGATCCTTAGGTGTAAGGACTAATTACATGCACTAGCATAAGTTAGAGAACTTACCACTACTAGCTTGCCACAATGGCTATCTAGTGGATTCTCTGGGTAGGCATTTAGTGAACTTGTTCTCTAATAAACACTCATTAACATGCATCTATATCTAGCATGGATTGCTCATGAAACAGAGCAATATCTAACTTCTTGGATTTATGTATTGTTGTGCAAATCCATCCAAATCTTAAATATGCTGTCTCATAAGATTCTATAACTTAGAATATTTTAAGATCACGATCATGTAAAAATTATTTCATGATCACCACCAAGTGTGTGACCAAGTCCCGTAGTTATGTGTGATTTAAAGGCTTCAATCAATTACTCGTGAAAAAAAACAAGCATAAGATGAAGATGGCCATTTTTTATGAATATCATTCAATCAAGAATGTATCATAAGTGAAATAGTTAACATGCCAATCTAATTGACTATAGGGCACTATTCCAACAAATCGCCACTTGCCCTAAAGCCAATTTCCCATAGTCATAAGATCGATCTTCTCAAGATGTCCATCAAAGACTTTTTACATTAGGGGTTCAGTTAGTGAAACTGCTATATTCTTTTTTGAGGCTACCCTCTTGACTCAAATGTCGCCACTATTAATGATTTCACAGATCAAGTGATATTATCTCAAAATTTTCTTAGATCGCTGTTAAGATCTTGGTTCTTTAGCTTGTGCAACTACTCCGTTGTTGTCATAGAAGATAAATACAGATTTGGAAATGCTAGGTACTACACCCAACTCTTTGATAAAGTTTTTCATCTAAACACCTTTCTTTATAACTTTCAAAGCTTTAATATAATCTACCTCTATGGAGGAATCAGCTATCATGTCTTCTTTGAAACTTTTCCAACTCACTACACTGCTATTAAGGAAAAATATAAATCCAAAAATGGATTTTAGGTCATCTACATTAGATTTGAAAAAAGAATCCAAAAACCTCTCAAGTTTTAATTTTCCATTGCCGTATACCAAAAATAAATCCTTAGTCCTTCTCAAGAACTTAAGGATTACTTTAATGGCTTTCTAGTGACATTCACCATGGTCGAATTGAAAGTGGCTTGTAACACTTAGAGCGTGTGTTTCATCCAACCTTGTACATTAAATAACATACATTATGCTCCCAACAGTAGACACATAAGGCATATGGGTCATTCTATTCTCTCGTCATCATTAGTCTTAGGGGCCATAGACTTGGAGAGATGATGACCGTGTCCCATAGAGATAAATCCCTTCTTAGGTTTTTCCATACTAGACTCTTTAGTATCTTGTCAATGTACGATGCTTAGCAAAGCTCAAGCATCCTCCTTGATCTATCTCTATAGATACATATTCCTAATGCATAAGATGCTTCTCTTAAAGTATTCATGGAGAATTATAGATAACCATACTTTAGTATACTTTAACATTTCTCTATCATTCCCAGTGAGAAGAATGTCGTTGACATAAAGCACAATAAAGTTATGCTACTTCCATTAGTCTTTTTGTACACACAAGGTTCATACATATTTTTGACAAAGCCAAACAATTTGACTATCTTATCAAAAAATATGTTCCAATTTTGGGATGCCTGTTTGAGTTCTCAAATGGATCTCTCGAGTTTGCAAACTTCTTGCTCACTCTCTTTACATGTAAAACCTTGTGGTTGCTTCATATACATTTCTTCATCAATATTTTCATTGAGGATAGTATTTTTCACATTCATTTGCAATATCTCATGGTCATTGATCCTTTTCATGTTGAGAAGTTGAATTCCTAAACTGAACTATCAATTCGATCCATGTTCACATGAGTTTTGAAAAAAGTATATAGGTTGCGAAATTTACCAAACATCGCTACTTTACATTGATTGTAGTTCCTATTGATTTTTATTTATGTTTTTTTTTTCTTAAAATTAGTGGTCACATTGGGAAAATAGAGAAAAAGGATTTCGAAATATCCGTTCACCATGAGCTATTACCTTGAAATAAGTTTGATATTAATTGCTTGATTGCTTATTTTTCATAGTAAATTAGAAAATTAATTGAAATGTTGTTGAACATGTTACACAATATTCACTATACCTTTGGGGATAGGCCCTGAGATCGGTTTTGAAAGACAACCAAGTGGAACGGACCAACGGTGGCTGGTATTTGGCTGATGACCCATTGTTATAATCCTATTTCATAGCTAGTTGGAGGTAATTGTCTACAATTAGGATAAGGTATGCATCTAACCATGCCTAATACATGTTTACTTGTCCGAGCCAATCACTCAAAACTTGGAGGTGAAGGCTTGTGTAGCACTAGGATCCAATAATCAAAACTTAAAAAATTGAAATTAACTAGGCTAAACAAGTTAAAAGGATTGAAATATGATAATGATTCAGATTTAGGAATAAAATTACCTGGATTTGCTAAAATCCAAGGAGATAATGAAGAACTCTTTTTCAATCCAAAAACTGGCACACAGCCAGCGCAGCCAATTCTGATCTATATTTGACTAGGCAAATCAACTCTAAGTTGAGTAAAACTTACATCGAAAGATCACCCACTCCTTGAGGTATCTTCAGGACAAAAATCACTCCAATCATAATTTAGAAAGTCCTCCAAAGAGGGGATTGAATAATATTTTTGGTATCATTTTACTAAGCGAGTATATTTATAAGAAAGGAACTTGAGGGGCAAAGGATCATTTTGGGGTAATTTGTATTTTAGTCCATATGTATGGTTGAGATTTATATAACATTGTTATTTCAAAGTGATTGACATTTCAACCATAGGATTCATAGGTATGACCACATTGTGGTATTTGAAAAAGAGACAAGAGATAATTCCAATTTAAATTAATGATTGATGCACATATGTGTTCATGATTCAGATATCCAGAGGACCTGGTGTATTAATAGTGAAAGAGTTTACTTCTAATTGCAAGATGACAACAGAAAAGAAAGGGAGGAAAGTTTTCTATCCAAATGAAGGTATGGTGAAGGCACATTGTGAACTTGAGGAAAAAAGAATAATGTTAGTTAGGAGATATAAAAGAGCATATATGGTTGGTACTTGAAGGCAAGGGTAGCACTAGGATCCATTAATTAAAACTTCAAAAGCTAAAATTAACTAGACTACTAAAGCTACCAAGGATCTAAACATGCTATAAATTTAGATTTGGTATGAGAATTTCCTTGAATTGTTAATTTCCAAGGAGAAAATGGTGAACTCTTCATCAACCAAAAATCTGCCAGAAATCGGCACAATAGAGAAACAGCAACTTTTGCTTGGCTTATAGATCTAAAATTCACTAAATTAAATATGGATATTTTCCACTTAATTATTAAGATTATGTGAAAAATTTATATGAAAAATATATTTGCTTCTCCTTAGAAAAATTCGCCAAAATTTCTGCTTTGCACTATGGATCTCCAAGGTAAACAAACCAAGTGTATTGCCTTTATTGATATGATCCACACACCAATTGAACTTCCAATTTCTCCTCACATTTATTTGGATAAAGAGAGGATAAAATATATGGTGGAGGCCGATTTTGAGATAAGGGAACAGTAGAAAGCAAAGCTTTGACACATGACGCAATACTCAGAGAGAGAGAGAGAGAGAGAGTTTTGGAGGGAAATGGGAAAGATTTTAATCTTCACAAATGGTGTGAATGGCTGAATTCCCCCACCTCTATATCTATATATAGAAGGAGAAAAGCGTGATGCCAACTTGGCATCATGCCTTCCTCAAAGGAGGGGGCGGTCACTTGGTTGTTAAGGTGGCAAGTTTGAATTTTGAATCATATTTGAATTTTATGTGCATTTTAGTCTATTTGAAAATCTAATTTCAAATTAATTAAAATGCCAACTCAAATGAACTCTTCATTTGAATTTTCCCTCCAAAGTATATTCTTCTTATATAATAAATAAAACACTTTAATTTAATTAATTAACCTTTGACTTAACTTTTAAGTTAACAAGCTTAACTTTTAAGCTTAATTTTATTAACTTAACTCTTTAAGTTAACTTTGATCAATCGATGATCAAATGGCACCAAACAATTAACTCTTTAATTACTATTCTAATTTAACTCCTTAACTTAATTGATTAATTTAACACTTAAATTAATCAAGCCAAAATTGATCATCAAATCAATCACCTCAAAATTGGTCCACTAAGAGAGAATATTCTAACTCTTAGAAAAATTTCTCCACCAATTAGGAATCTAATTGGATTTTGCATATGACCCAATAGGTTTTACCATTCATTGGACATGGACTCACAACTCCTTGTGACTTCTGAATATTTTATATTCATTTTAGTTTAAAGCACTTTTAAACTAATCGACTCGATTTAATTAATCTCATTAATTAAAGAGTACCTAGTCTTTATGGTCGATGTCCAACCTTAAGTCCATAGAGTCCAACTAATTAGCCAAAATGAATACTCTCGGCAAACTATTATAGCTATACGTGCACTATACAAATACGGTCCTTCTGTCTCTTATCTCTTGAAAGAGTCCTTGGTCAAGATATTTGTCAACTCCCTAATAGCCTCAATACTATGTCTTTATTTTTGCTGTTCAATTCTATTTTATGACCTCATCTTTGAAAAACTCATTTTCCAAATTGTCACACCACATTGCGTAAGGATTTTTTGGAATCAATCATTATAGAATACATAGAAGATGCACTCACTCTTCAAAAAGATGAAGAGTCAGATTCCATCTTGGATATCACAAACCTCCATGCCAAGTAGCTCATACCCAATCTCAACTTGAACTTCACACTAAGTGACCAAGGAAGTATTAAAGCGTGAGGATTGGACACAAGGTTACCATGAACCCTACGGTTAAAGGACTAATAATATATACTAGCATAAGTTGGGGAACTTGCCATTATAGTTATCTAGTGCATTTTTTGGGTGGGCCTTCAGTGCTTTGTTCTTTAACAAGCACCTACCAATATACACTTATATCTCATATGGTCACTCATGGAGTGGAGCGATATCCAACTGTTAGGTTTATGTATCATTAGTGGAAGTTTATCTAAATCTTAGATGTCTTATCTCATAAGATCTTATAACCTGAAAGATTTAAGATTATGACTGTGTAAAACTTATTTCATGGTCACCAAACCAAGTCCCATAATCATGAGTGATTTAAGAGCTTTATCCAAATGCTAGTAAAGTAAATATAAGCATAAGATAAAGAGAATCATTTTAATGAATATCATTCAATCAAAATTGTATCATTAATAAAATAGTTTACACACCAATCTAATTAACTTGTGGGGCATTATTCCAACAATATTGAAATTTTAAAGGAAAATATCATGTGGCATACAAAAATCAAGAAAGAAAATTTTAGCGTAATTAGATAGAAATGATGGGATAAACAGAGTTGGCAATGAATTCTTAATCCAGAAAGATATTAATGAAGGATGAGGGCTTTAATTTGGATGAGACCTAATTAATTATCAAAATCAAAAGATATAAGACATTAAATGAAAAATAAAGGATAAAGATCCACATATGGAGATGAGAACTCAAACCTTGACAACAAAAAATTAGGATCTTAAATTATGAAGGTTGAAACAACATTTAAAGCTTGAATAAGTATATCTAGAATAAGCTTGAAACAATATTTAATTGATTATGTTATCGCATATCCATGTATTAAACATGACTGCACAAACCTTATTGATGCTATATCAAATGTAGTAAGTTTTTCTCATCATGAATTAAAGCAATCATTTAGATTAATTGAAAATTCTAATTTTTTTGAGAATAAGATTATTTTATACATACATTGATAGAACTGTATGTAAAGCCCATGTATAGATGAAATTAGATGTATTAAACAAACTCCACAATATCTTTCATTACATTTTGGTATCTCGTACCTTCAGGAATGAAATGGTAACTCTGACATTGATCTGATAATCAATATGTTTAATAAAGAAAATCTCAATGTTCTTAACAACTAGATAAACATGTATACGTATATAGAAGCTTGCATAAGAACGTAAATGTGTGAACTGACTCGAATGCTAGAAAAAAATTTCTTTTGTTCAAGTGTCTTATGGTCTACAATAGCATATCAACCTTGCCATTATTTGGAAATGTTTTAGGTTCTATGCCACAAGTTAAATTGACCTAGGCCCATTTTCTAAAGCTAAAATTTAGACATACCAAAAACAAATATTAACAGAAAATATTAATTAGGCTTAATCATATGTTGATTACGTTATAGTGAATAGTGGCCAATTAACCAAACAAACAAGATCTAACCCCACAAAGAGAGCATTCTAACTATAAATATATAAGTAAATATAGATGATGGCACCAATTTCTTACATTAAGCTCATGAATAAATTCTAAAATAAAAAGGCATAGCAGTTAAGCTGGTCACTTTAAGAGTATTATAAAAGATTTTAAGGGAAAACATCTCGTGTACTTTCTTCAATTTCATTCATCCAAGTTTATGAGAAGATTAGCAATTGAACATAATGACAATGATTAAAAAAATAAAGAATGTCATGAACCTTCTAAGTATTGAGAAATGACCATGTATCATTGATAAGGACTTCTGGGAGAACAATAGGTACTGGATGGGCCTCTCTTAAGAAAGGATTTAGGTACTATTGCTATAGTGCCTCGCAAGTCAACTAGATTAGCATGTAAACTATTTCACTTGTGACACAATCTTAATTAAATGATATTTATTATAAATGGCCATCTTCATCTTATGCTTACTTTACTTCACTAACATTTTGTTGAAGCCCTTAGATAATATAAGAGTACAAACTTGGTCATGCACTGGACGGTGATTATAAAATAGGTCTTACACAGTCATGATTTTAATTCTTCCAAATCATAGGATCTTATGCGATAGGGCATCTAAGATCCAAATAAACTTCTACTAATGATGCATAAATCCTAACAAGTTCACCGAAGGCCACCCGGAGAATCTACTAGATAGCTACAGTAGCAAGTCAGTGGTGGCAAGTTCTCTAACTTACGCTAGTGCATATAATTAGTCATTTGACCTAAAGATCTATGGTAACCTTATGTTTAGGTCCTCATGCTTTAACTCTTCCTTGATCACTTAAAGGGTCTTTCGAGCTGAGCTTAAGTATGAGCTATTTAGACATAGAGGTTTGTGCAATCCAAGATTGGATCCAACTACTCGTCGTTGTGAAAGGTAAGTGTATCTCCTATATATTTTATAACATTTTATTCCATGAAATCCTTGCACAAAGTAGTATGAAAATTTGGAAAAAGAGTTTTTCAAAGATGAGGTCATAAAGGAAAATCAAATATTGGGAATAGAAATATAGTATCAAGGCTATTAGGGTGCCTGCAAATATCTTACCATAGGCCTCTTTTGGGAGTAGGAGATGGAAGGACTATATTTGTATAGTAAGCATAAAGCTAAAATGGTTCTCGAAGAGTATTCATTTTAGCCAATTTGTTAGGCTCCATGGGCTTGAGGATAGACATCAACCATAGAGATTGGATACTCTTCAATTATTGAAATTAATTGAATTAAGTCATTAGTTTAAAAGAGTTTAGACTCATGTGAATATTTTGATATTCTATAAATCACAAGAGTTGTGAGCCCATGTCTAGTGAATGGTAGAACCTAATAGGTCACACACAAAAGTCAATTGAAAATCCTAATTGATAAAGGGAAATTTTCTAAGAGTTAGAAAGATTCCACCTTGACCAATTTTTGTAGGGAGATGGTTAACTAGATTGTTAGTTATTTGGCTTAATCAATTTAATTGTTAAATTGATCTAAAAAATTTATGGAGTTAAATTAGTTTAATTAAATTAAGTATTTAATTTAAAAGTTAATTACACTTTGCCATCCAAACTATTCAATTTTTTACACTTAGCCTCCTAAACTTTTTTTCTTTATACTCGACCATCTAAACTTTGTATTTTTTTACATGATGCCATATATTGTCTAGTGTAAAGCAAAAAATTTTAGGAGGCAAAGTGTAAAAAATTAAATACTTCAGATGGCAAAGTGTAATTAACCCTTAATTTAATTAGTGCCATGTGACTATCAATTGGTTAAGTTAACTTAATGAGTTAAGTTAACAACAGCTAGCTTAAATATTTAAGCTAATTAACTTAAGAGTTAAGTCAAAGGTTAATTAATTTAATTAAATTGAAGAATTTATTTTGGAGGGAAAAATTTAAATACAACACAAATTCACATGCAGCTTGCTTGCAAGTTGGCACCAACCATAAGGATGGTATGATGCCACCTAAGCATCACACCTTCTCTCCATCTATATATAGATATAGAGGGTGGGCAGCCAAAGCATATGTGATTACACAAGCATTTTAAATCTAATTGTTAGATTCATTTTTCCCCTCAATTTTGCATATGTTGCCTCATGTGTTAAAGCTTCACATTTTTCTTTATCTCCTAGCTCCAAAATCAACCTCCATCCTAGCTCATCTCTCTTTTGTTTTCCAGCTGACATTAGATAGAATTGGATTGTCCATTAGTGTGTGGATCTTGACATTAGAGGCAAAACACAGATTGCTTGCTTTTTGGAGGTCCTCTGTTTGGGCAGAAACTTGGAGGCATTTCTGGAGTGGCTTTCCATTTTTTGATTTGGCTGAATTTTTTATAAAGGTTCAACAAGGTGTTGGTGATCTTGTAACTAAATTTTAGCTAACTCCGAGGTGATTTGGTTGGACAAAAGTTGCCTATAAGCTGCTATGTGAGGAAGAGGCTGCATTGAAGAGTTTAAGCAACTCTTCATCTCTTTGGTTGCAATTGGCTATCTACATAATTTTCTTATCTAAATCCATTTTAGTAGCATGAATTAGACCCTTGGGGAGGTGTAATCAAGTTTGATTTTAGTTTTTAATTAATTTAATTGGATCCTTTATTAACACATTTTTTCAAGTGGAATCAAAGCTTAAATTCATGCTTTAATTTGGATTTTTGATTGACTAATTCATGTGATGGTTTGATCTAGATCTCCAAATACTTGATCCAATCTATGGAATGGAGTGTATGGATGATGATGCATTAGCTCCTGTAGACATATTAAATTTTTGATCAATTGAGAAGTGACATGTGCAAATAATATATTAAATATTAATTTAAAATTTTCTATTTAAATTTTAGGATGTCTTAAATTTAATTCCAAAATACAAATAGTTAATTTTAATTAATAATTTAGTATTTATTTTATATTCAAATCAAATATTGACATGTATCAAAGATAAAGTGTCTGTATCTACAAACTAATCAAATTAAAGATATTTGACATTTATATTATCCTTTAATGTTTGATATTAGCAAATCAAATATATCCCAAATTATCTCTTGATATTTGATATTATCTTATCAAAGAGATAACCTTTGAAGACTAAAGTCAATCTAGAAGTCTTCCTTTGAGCACCTATATAAAAGTGTGATTCCAGCTCATTTGACACAATACAAATTCCAATAGATGAGAGAAACTTGAAAGGAGTCCAGCAATTCTCTCAACAAATTTCATGGAGATCCATGATGTTTAAGGCGCTCTTTGCAAAACTCATATATTTTTATTGTTTGATTCGAGATTAAGGTGTGTCACCCTCGAATTGGCATTATTTTTATTCAAGGAGATCCATGACATTTAAGTTGTTCTTTGCGGAACTCATATATTTTTGGCGTTTGATTCGAGATCAAGGTGTGAAGCCCTTGAATTGGCGTTAATTTTTATTCAAGAAGATCCACGACGTTCAAGGTGTTCTTTGCAAAACTTATATATTTTTGGCATTTGATTTGAGATTAAAGGGTGAAACCCTCAAGTTGAAGTTATTTTTATTCAAGTCAAATTTAAGGGAGATTCACAATGTTTAAGGTATTTTTCGCAAAGCTTATTAAATTTAAGATTTTATTTGGAAAGAAAGAATCAGAGGATTAAATTAAAGATAGAATCCATAGTTGATTAATTGATTTATTTTGAATTTATTTGTACAATTTTTCTTGTTTTGTAATTTTGATTTTTGCAGACAAGAAAATTTATTACAAATTTTGGCAAGCCTAATGAGACCATCTCTACCTCTCATCTCTTTCCTTCATCAAAGATTGAAGTATCATGGCCACCAACAAGACTGTTGCATCGAAGATGACTACCTTAGATTCCATAAATACTAGAGGAAGAAGTGTTGGTGTCAACACATGAACTATGTCCAAAAAGTCGCAATCATCTTCAGAGGTAAATCTTTCACTTGAAGTTATGGAGAAGGTTCTATTATCTGACGGCGCATCTGCATTGAAAGTTCCTAGTATCCCCCCCTCTTCGTATGGCCAGGAGTGAAAAAAATACTTTTCTTATGTTTGGGGGCTTGGAGAGTTTAACATTCTAAGGGGGTGGTGAAGGGGGCAAGTGGAAATGCTAGGGAACTAAACACCTAATTGACCCAACACTTTTATTCAAGACCTAGTCAATTTTGGACAAATAGAGGCCTCAATTTTGGTCAAGGAGAGGTATCTGGGGTTAGCTGGCCTATCATCGGTTGAACTCAACTTGCCCGCGGGTGATCAGCCAAGTAACGAACTTTGTCGAATGTGATAATTATAAATTTCAATCTTTTTGCTCGATTTTGATGATTTTTGTTGTCTTCTATTGGAAGATCGAGAAGAAATGATAGCCCATAGTCAAGTAGAGGCTGTAGCAAGAGCACAGAGAAATGATGAGCAACATCAAGTGGCTGCTCGATAAGAGGCCCCTACAGCAAAGCCTGCCCTCTCAACTCGATCAACAAGTGGAGCATTGAGGAGTATGTTTGAAGCAGCCCCATGAGTTAAGGCAAAAGATAAATGACTAACTAGAGAAGCTTGACACCCAAGAAAATAGTGAGCAATAAGGGCAAGTCGAAAGTGGTGATAGGCCATGACTTGTTTGGCAAGCGTGGCGATTTGGTGCTATTTCAACTTCCACAACTAGAATCACCCCATTTTGGCCTAACACCACCATGGAGGTAATTGATTCCACCTTCATTATACAATCAGGGATAATGGGCTCTAATGTGCTTAAATAGATAATGACCTGGTTCTTTTTTGCGGACCAACGAAAATCCATGGGCCTGAGTTAAGTTAGCATTCTCAAGACTCTATCCTACCACAAAAATATGGTAAGTGTGAGGTTGACTATTTCTCATCAAGCTATTCTTGTTTCAAAAAGTTATATTGTTCACTGATACTTTGTGTTTCAAATGAGCCAACTAGGCTATCATTTTTATCGCCGATCAAAGCTGGCTATGACAGATTGCAAAAAGCTGCGAAAGGAAAGGGGTATAGAGACCCTTAAAGTTTAGCTCGAGCCTTCCCAGCTCTGGTTTGACTAGTTGACAAAGGAGGTAGCTGACCTCCAGGAGTAATTAAATGTAAAGGATCAACAGGTAGCGCAAACAGTCGATGGGAGGAGTCGAATGGACTTCGTGCTAAAGAAGGCTCACTTGGACATACAAGCAAGCTACTTCTCTGGTCAATTAGCCATCCGTTCAGATGCACTTGAGGAAGCTTGAGTAGCCTTCTCATGACAGCTCTCCATGATGTAGCAGGAAGCAGTGGAATAATTTCTACCGAGCTCGGCCTTTCAAGATGCAAGTGAGGTTTTATCCATTGATGATACTCATGGTGCATGCCACAAGGTTATAAAACAACTCGAGTGTTTGGGCTATACTTTTTGAGCTAAAGATAAAAGCAAGATAAGCCGTACCCTAGATGAGAAGCTGCAGCCCTATCAAAAGTTTGAGGAAGGTGCAGTCGATAGGAGTAGTGAGAAAGATACAGCAACAAATGCTCCCATCAAGCCCTTGACTAATGCCCAATAGAAATAAGCTAAAGTTGAGGCTAGGCTGGCTGAGTTGGCAAGTAAATTTGCCTTTGTTGAGGACCTTGCCTTCCAATTGAGAGAGGAGCAGGTCGATGTTGCACAGTGTGTGCTACACTCAACTAATTTCATGAGCGATGTCGTAGGGCCTTCACAACCAGCCTAAGCCATTTGACCACTCGTATCAGCAATGCTGGAGCCAAATCAAGATTGGAAGGAAGGTGACCAAGCCAAGTCCAGCTAGACTTAATCGCTGAACTCTCTACTATTATTACTACTTTTAATCTCTTCTTCATTTTTTTTGTAATAGCAATGTCATTGTAATAACTATTTTTATGAATGACAATATCATTTTGATATCTCTCTTGTTCAATGAGATCAATTTCATAGCTTTCTTGTCAAATACCATTTAATGTTGTGATTGTATAGGTGAATAGTTCACAGCCAAATTAGCTATCAAGATAGTTATTCAAAAAATCCAACAACTTTGTCAGCAATTTTGGTTGTGTTGAGAGACACATGATCTTGCCAAAGTGCATTTATAGTTTATTTTCACAGTAAATAATTTGCCAAAGCACATTTACAAACTGTATAGTTGATTTTCATTATTTTATGGTCAACTTATTGATCGACTACTGGGTTGATTATATAGTTTGCACTAAAAAACCTTAAGTTGGTAACATGTAGCTATTTTAAGTCGACGACATGGTTAACTTAGAACTTTGGTTTGGCAGCGTGATGTTGTTTTTGCGTCAACTACAAGGTCGACTTAAAACTTTTAAGTAATAGCATGGAGCTGCTCGTTCATTAACTATGGAATCGACTTGAAACTTTTGTGTTGCAACATGAAGTTGCATGTGCGTCAGCTATGAGGTTAACTTTAAACTCGAATGGCAACATGTAACTATTTGTTCGTCGACTATAGGGTTGACTTGAAACTTTAATGTGACAGCATGAAGCTGTTTATTCGTTGACTATGGGATCAACTTGAAACTTTGAGTGGCAACATATAGTTGTTTGTTCGTCGACTATAGGGTCAACTTGAAACTTAAGTGGTAGTGTGAAGCTACTTGTTCACCGACTGTGAGGTCAACTTGAAATTTGGAATGGTGTGAGGTAGATACGGCTATGACAATGCAAACAAATGGTAGCAGTGTTGCTAGAACTTTATTTATATCATAGAATATGAAGATGATTACAATATACTTTCATATGTAGAATTTCTTCAAGTTGATGGCATTCCATGGGCAAAAGAGCTCATCCCCATCCCTATTAGCAAGTTGGTAAATGTTATGCTTTGATACCTTTGCCACAGTATAGGGTCCCTCACATTTCAGGTTGAGTTTTCCAATATTTTTAGATACGTCCACTTTTTTGAGAACAAAGTCTTCAACTTTAAAACGACACAGCTTGACCCATTTGTTATAGCTCTCTACCATCTTTGACTTGTAGCACTGCATGGTGTTGTAAGCTTCTTACCTTCGCTCATCGATAGTCTCGAGGTTGAGCTTTCTTTCTGCTGTGTTTCTTAGTGGGTGGAAGTGAATAACTCAAGCTATATGTTGAATGAGTTCTTAGGGGATGACTGCCTCAAACCCATAGACCAGACTATAATGGATATAACTAGTAGCTATTTAGGGAGTTGTCTTGTATGCCCACAACACTCTTGGGAGGTCATCTACCCAACTGGACCCAATATCTTGTATCTTAGCTTTCAAATGGTCGAGGATCATTTGTTTGTCACCTCTATCTGATCATTCAACTAAGGATTACCTACTAAAGTAAAGTGCTGGGTGATTCCCAAAGCTTTGCACCAACTTCTGGTACTTCTACTTTGGAACTGAGTTCCATTGTCTAGAATAAGGATCTTAGGTAGGTTCAAACAACAGATGATGTTTTTTCAGATGAAACTCTTGATGGTTGCATTGGTTATCTTTAGGACAGCTTCAGCCTCGACCAACTTGGTAAAATATTTGACCACCATGATTATGAACTTTTGTTAACCTGTTAACTTTAGCAGTAAGCCTAAAATATCAATCTCCCATTGGTTAAATGGCTAAGAAATTTGGACATTGACCATGGGCGCGGCGGATTGATGTGGTAGGTATAAATGAACTTGGCATGATGTATATTTTTTAGCAAAATCTACAAAGTCTTTCAGTAGTATTGGCCAAAAGTATTCATACCTAATTATTTTATGTGCAAAGGATCTTTCCTTAAAATAGTTCCTACACATGCCTGCATGGATATCCTGCAATACTTCATGAGTTTGGTTGGGATCCAAGCACCTTTAGTACAGTCCAGAGATCAACCTTTTATACAATTAGCCATGCTCGTTCAATGCAAACTTGGTAACTTGTCCTTGAAGGCATTGAGTCTAATTCTTATCTTCGAGGACTGTGCCTTAACTCAAGTGGAGTTTTATTGGATCCTACCATGAAAGTACTGTCTCCTCAATGCTCCCTACTAGGTTCTCCTTGAGTGGGTCAATTGATGGCCTATCAACAATCAAAAATGTTATTGTCTTTTCTTTTGTGCCCTCGATTAAGCTAGAAAATTTGTACAAGGCATCCACACACTCATTCTCAAATCGAGGTACCTGACTAAGGATAAACTTTTGCAATGACTGCTATAATTTTTTAGTCTCCATTAGGTACCAACTCATCGTGGAATCCTTAGCCTCAAAATTTACCACAACCTATTCTGCTACCATCCAGGAATTCATGATTGCATCCATGTGCTTGATGCCTTGATTGAGTGCTATCCTCATTCCAACGAGAAGAGCTTCATATTCTGCCTCATTATTAGTAATTATGTAGTCGAGCTTGATCGTAAAATCATACTCCTCCACTACTGGGGAATGAAGAGCCACTCTTGTTCCCCCTTAAGATATAGTTGAAGGTCCATCAATGTGTAAAGTCCAATGTGTAAAATATGGATACAGCTTTTGAGTCGCGGTGACCAGTGCCAAGGAAAATTTCTTGATCTTCAAGTAGTTATACTCTAGTCCTTAGAGTGACTTACTGTAGTAGTAAACTGGTTGATGGCTTCCATCTCTAGTCGAGACCAAGATTAAGTTGATTGACATTTTTGAAATAGCTAAATATATATGAAGGACCTCTCTGAGTTTAGGTTTTGCAAGGATTGGGGGCGAGGATAGTTACTATTTTAACTCGAGCAATGCTTAATCATACTATATTCATTCTATTGGAAACCTAACTTCTTGCAATTCCTGAGAATTTTGAAGAAAGGCAAGCTCTTATCTGCCAATCTTATGATAAATCAATCGAGGGCAATAATCCTTCCAACCAGCCACTATACATCTCTAACTGTTTGAAGAGAGGTGATGTCCAAAATGACCTGAATCTTCTATGGATTGGCCTCAATACCCCATTGACTGACCATATAGCCTAGAAATTTACTTTTTTGAATCCCAAACATATACTTATTTGGATTTAGCTTTAGACCAAATGTTCTCAAAATAGCAATGTGTGATTGAGGTCGAGCAAATAGTCATATGCCTTTTACATCTTTACAATCATGTTATCGACGTACACCTCCATCAACTCGTTTATTTTATTTTTGAACATAAAGTTGACTAGCCTTTGGTAAGTTGCTGCAGCATTTTTCAAACTAAAAGGCATGATCAAAAAGCAATAAACTCCATTGTGAACCACAAATGAAGTTTTATCCCTATCCTCAAGGACCATGAATATTCGATGATAGCCTTGAAATGCTTCCATCATACTCAATAACTTGCAACTGGTAGTAGAATCTACTAGTAAATCTATTCGAGGTAGGGGGTAAGGATCTTTAAGGCAAGCTTTATTCAAATATGTGAAATCATTACATATGTGCCATTGTCCCTCATTCTTTAGGACAAGTACAATATTACAAAGCTAAGATGGATATTGAATCTCTACAATGTAACCTGCATCTAAGAGTTTCCTAACTTTTATTTTGATGATTTGGGTCCTCTTGACATTAAACGTCCTCGTCTTTTGCTTGATTAGCTTGTATAATAGGTCAACATTGAAGTGATGCAAAATCACACTATAGTCGATTCCCTAGATTTTAGATGCTTTTTAAGTAAAGATATCAATAATTTATCTCAAGAAATCGACCATAAGGCATTCCAGGTAGGGGCCCATATTTATACCAATTTGAGTTATCTTGTCGGGGTTCCCTTGTTCTAACTTAACAATTTTGAATTCCCCTATGAGCTCCACTTAACTATATTCCAACTATCTCTTCTTGTGAGCTTGGACCTCTTTAGGTGCTACTACAAAGGCGTTCTCCAAGGTCTTCAGTTGGGGTCGAGTCTTTTACTCGCTTAACTTAATCAAAATGTTGTAACACCTCCAAGCTTCCTTGATGTTACATAGCAATTCATCTATGCCTGCCAGGGTTGAAAATTTGATCTCCATGTGATAGGTCAAGATAATTGCACAAAAATCATTGAGGGCTGGTGGACCAATTATAACATTATAAGCAAATAGGACGTCAACTAGTAAATAGTTCAGCATCAAAATCTTTCTTCAAGATGCCTCTCCAATTGATATTGATAGATTAATAGACCTTTTTGGAATAATTTCTAACCCCCCATACCCAACCAAAGGGTTAAGCATAAGTTTAAACTTCAATTGCCCCAAGCTCATTCTTTTCAAAGTGGAGAGGAAGATGATGTTAGCTGAGCTGTCATTATTAACCAAAACCTTTCTCACTTTAAAGTTGGCAATCACGATAGAGACTACCATAGGAAAATCAGTTTTGTGATTGATATTCTTTCTTTTGAGGTGGACCAAGTTGCTGTTAGTGAAAGAAATGGGCTCTACGCTTGTCGATAAATAGAAAGTTATTTCGACTGATGAAGCTTTGGTTAACTCTAGCCTCCTTTAAGTTTGCCTTCTTACTGATTTTGAGTCCCTCCCAGTGGGATCTCTCATGATCATATCGACTACTCCTTGAATGGTTGGGTGGTCTTCATGGGCAGGTTTCTTTCCTTTGTCCTCCCTCGTCAAATGGACCAACCTTTCTCTACAAAGAGTCTGGTCAATTTTTCCCCCTTCAATATATGTGTCTATGGCCAGATATTTCTTGAGATGGCCCTATCTAATAAACCTCTCAATTTCATATAGGAGATTAAAGTATTCATCTATGTCATGCCCCTTTTGTTTATTAAAGTGGTGGTACTTCTTTAATTTTTTTATTGCTTCAGTCTCCATCAACTTCCTCAATTTCTAGAGGATATTGTCATGCTAAATAGAAAATAGGACCCCTCTCCTCGAAATATTTTGTTAGGTGTAGTCATGGAAGCATTTTATTAGAGATTGACCTCTTTCTCTATGTTTTTTGTCATCTCTCTCCCTATTTTTATTTTTATCAACCTCAGAGATTCTAAACTATAGTTTGTTCATCTCCTCTTGGGTCATATATCTCTCCACCAGGTCGAGCAATTCCTCCATCGATCTAGAGCACTCTCGCACCACTGCATTGGTGTATTCTTTATACCTAAGTCTCAAGAATAGCACATCGATAGAAACTCAATCTTGGGATTATCTATATTTAGGACATTCATGTTGAACCTTGTAAAGAAGTCATGAAGAGACTTCCACTTATTCTTCTTGATAGTGTAGAGGTGAGCATAGGGGAGTTTCACCTTTTTTTGACTGGTGAACTGGTCCAGGAATTTATCACAAACTGATCATAGAAGTATACCAATAAGGGCTCTAGTTTAACAAACCAATCGAGCTCCATACCCTAGAATGTGGTCACTAGCATCTTGGTATGGATGTACTCGTTGTGCCTATGCAGCTACATCAGATGCTTAAACTGCATCAAGTGCTCATTAGGGTCTGTTGAGCTATCATATCTTGGAAGTCTGGTTGAGACCTTGGCATTAACAGTAATGCACTCATCGATAATCTCCTAGATAAATGGGAAGCCTCTTTCTCAATAAGACCTTTGGAGGCCCTTTAGGTTGGGTGTCCTCTCGATATTTCTTCTCAAGATCTCATTGAGGCATCTATTTAGTTGATGCATTTCGTGGGAATATCTTCCGACTCCTCCTGATTAGCTTGGGTAGCATTTTAATCAAAATAGCATCTCACGTGTTTGGCCCTATTGTGCTACGGGACTCAAATAGGTTGGGCTGCTTAATTTGTAGATTTATCCACTTCTTCATATTAGTTGTGTCTAGAATGTTCAACCCCATCACACTATTAGGCTCGATTTGGTTGAGCATGGTGGTCTACAGAGTTAGTAATTTCTTCTCTTAGCTCTGGTTACCCCTTCTCTCCCTAGAGGCATCTAGGGCTAGCATCTCATTTGGTTGGTGGCCACTTAAACTCTTGGTGACCATAACTATCTCAAAAAAACCTCTTCTCTAGTGGAAGTAGTTGCAATGTTGCTCTGCCAGTGGGGGCTAGCATGGTGGTATGTCTGTTTAATGCAGTGGAAAGTTAAACAGAGATTTGGATAAAGATCTGTTCACTTATCTGCTACATCAATTGAGGCATGGTTAATGTAACAACTTGCTTCTATGGGGTACTGGGGCCTAGAGCGTGCAAACCTTGCTGGGGCAGAAAGGAAAGTAGAGATGCTGACCTTCTATTATCCTCCTTCTCAGATGTGGGTCTTTTTATGTTCACAATTTCTCTAATTGCAATTTCAAGTTTCCCATAGATGGTGCTAAAATGATAAAGTTGAAAGTGTATTTAGTGAATAGGGTGGTGTTTGGGCTGATTTGACCAAGGAAGTCAAATGATCCAATAGTGGTATTCTTCAAGGACTGAGATCTAGAACCAAAAGTAAATGTTAAACTAGCCGAGTTACCCCTGATGAAGGCACTCTAATGCTCAAGTTAGCTCTAGTCGAAATGAGAAAATTGAACAGAAGAGTAAGAGCGTATAGTTTATATGGCATTACTTGGAGAATGGCTGGCAATGAGGTATTTATAGCCTTTTCCTAGTAGGTGATATGTCTAAGATGCCCTTATCAAGCATAGTGGGCTCTTGTCCTTGCTTGGGGGTTATTGGTCATATCCAATCCTAACACTATTCTAGGTGGCATCATCTCTTACTTTTAGGGTAAATAGTACTCTGAGGGTATGCCTCCCTACTAGAGTTGGTGGCATAGGCTATATTGGGTAGCACGTGCCATTAATAAGGAGGCACGTTGCTCCAGAGTATTAAATACTGCAAGAATATTAGTTAGCACTGGAGTGAGCACTTTGATCGACAATCATCGAATAGGCAAGGCATTTGACCAGAGGAATGGTTGAATAAACAAGATGGCTTGAAGCCTTCTATTGGGTATGGTAGATAACACTCTACTCAACCAGGCGATTGTGGTCGAGTGATCCAGCGTAGTTGGGTCCAGAAGCAACATTGGGCTGTGCATATTAAGTGGGCCTGGGGCCCCTCTCTATGGTTCATAGCTTATTGGGCTAGGCCTGTTGGGCTATCCCATATCAATGCCTAAGTTATTGAAGTCATAAAATGGCATCTTCTTATTGGAATAGTACCCTGTAAGCCAATTACATTGGTCATGTAAACTACTTTATTGTAAGACAATCTTAATTGGATAATATTCATTTTATGGCCATCTTCATCTTTTGCTCTTTATAGATTACACATGGCTATGAGATTTAGTCACGCATTGAGTGATGATCATAGAATAAGTCTTACATAGTCGTGATCTTAAATCTTCCAAGTCATAGAATTTTATGAGACAAGGCATCTAAGATCTGAATAGACTTGCATTAATGATACAAAAATCTAAAGGTTGGAGATTGCTCCATTCCAAGAGCAACCATATGAGATATGGGTGCTTTTTGGAGAACAAAATACTGAAGAACTACGGAAGAATCCACTAGATAGTTGTAGTGGCAAGTTGGTAGTAGTTAGTTCTCCCGCTTACGTTAGTACATATTATTAGTTCTTTGACCTAAGGATCCATGATAACCTTGTGTTTGATCCTTATACTTTGTCTCTTCCTTGACCACCTAGTGAGTCTTTTGGGTTGATATAAGGTATGAGCTACTGCATAGACATTTGTGAGATCCAAGATGGAATCCAACTCCTCATCTTTCTGAAAGGTGAGTGCATCTCCTATGTGTTCTATAATGATTGATTCCAAGAAATCCTTGCATAAGGAGATGTGATAATTTAGGAAAGTGTTTCTAAAGATGAGGTCACAAAGAGAATCAAACATTAAGAATCAAAGAATAGTATCAAAGCTATTAAATAGCCGATCAATATCTTGCCCTAGGCCTCTTTTGGGAGATAAGAGACAGAAGAATTGTATTTTCATGGTACACATAATGCTAGAATGATTCTTCAAGATCATTCATTTCAACCAATTAGTTGGGCTCCATGGGCTTGAGGTTGGACATCAACCATGGAGATTGAGTACTCTTCAATTAATGAGATTAATTGAATTGAGTTACTTAGTTTAAAAGAGTTTAAACTAAAGTGAATATTTGATATTCCAAAACTCACAAAGAGTTGTGAGCCCATGTCCAATGAATGGTAAAACCTAATGGGTCACACACAAAAAGCCAATGACATGGTCTATTGAAAGAAGGAGAATTTTCTAAGAGCTAAAAAATTCATGACTGATTTTTTGAGAAGGTAAAATTGTAATCAGTTTAGCTTGATCAATTTAATTGTTAAATAGGTCAAATTAATTTAAGATTTTAATTAAGATTAATTAATTAAAGATTAATTAATTTATGTTGCATGACTATCAATTGGTCAAAATTAATTTAAGGGTTAAGTTAATTTTGACTAGCTTATATTGTTAAGTGCTTTGACTTAAGAGTTAAGACAAATGATTATTAACTAAATTCAAGTGTTTAATTTAATTAAGTTGTATAGATAATTTTTGGAAGAATTACTAAATAAAGATTTCATTTAATAACAATTAGAATTTAATTACAAAGACATTTCATTAAACGAAATTTGTGTTTCAAACAAATTCACTAATTACTAGTTAATGGCTACCTAAGCAAGGGACACTTGGCATCACCTTCTTGTGGGAGGTGTGTGACCACTCCTATATATGGATATGGTAGAGTGGTTGGATAGATGTATGTAAGGTATGCATATTTTGTGTGATTTTCTCCGAACAATATTGTATAGTGGGAATCTAAGTTGTTAGCCTCCTAATATTCTCTACAATTCCTTCCCTCTTTCCACCTCAATATTCCCAGACTTCCTCCTTTCATTATCTGCTGATATTCCATCCATTATATAGAGAATAGGCCATATATTTGGTGTGTGGATGTTTACATTAGAGGCAATCTGTTTTGGTTGCTTTTGCTCTTGACTAGAGCAGTTTCTAGTGGCTGGTTTTTGCTTCTTCTAGGAGTACCTATAGTGTTCTAATTAGTCTAAAATTTGTACTGAAGAATCTTCAAGGAGTTGACGAGTTCCATGAAAAATTTCAGCTAAAATGGAGGAGTCCATCTTAGGAAAAATCAGTGGTGATTCTACTACGCCAATGAAGAACCAGTTTGACGGTTGAAGAGAGTTTCTTGCTCTCTAAATTTTCTGCTTCAACCTAGGTATTTTCCTCTTATAATTCTAAATCATATGCATGTATTGATCCATTTGGTGTTGTGTGGGCTAGTTTATTCAGTTTTTGTTTAAAATATTTGGATCCTAGTGACACATAAACCTTCAAGTCATATCAGAGCCATATTTATGCATAGATTTGGATTTTACTTGGCTTAGGTGATTGGTTCTTGTGAAGAACTGATCGAAATAACCATATACTCAATCCATATGATGGGTTGGAGTGTATGGATGATCTTTCTTGTGGCTTCTTGATTGAAGGATTAAATTATGCTATTGTGCGCTTTAATTGGTAAATCATATGATAGGCATGTTTTGATTCATTTTTCTAATTTTAAATTTTGATTTGGCATTGGTGAATGTTATATTATGATATAGCATGTTGTGAATGGCCTTAATTTGTTTTTGCCATTTTTGAGTCCAATAAGATTGGATATAATTGGAGTTTTTTGAAGAATATAATTCGTGCTTAAACTTGTTTTTCAAGCTTCTTTAAGCACTTGATATTTCAGTACTAAAGGTGTTTTAATCTGAAATTTTCAACTATGTTGTGTGTTTTGATGTTCAGAAGTTGTTCTAAACTTCTTGGTGCACAAGAATTGAGCCAAAAATGGCTTGACTCAACCATAAAACCCAAAACAAGGGTGCTACAGGCCCATGGCAGCCCACAGCAGGGTAATAGCTGTGAGCTACTACCCAATAATGAGCAAGCCTCGGCCAACAGCCCCTAGTTGGATTTGGGACGGGTTTTGAGCTTTTTTCTTTGGTTCCTTTAGTGACCAAACTTGTTTTGAAACAAACGCATTAGTTGCACAAATGTTGTGCAAGGCCTCAAAATTGTGTTGGACACTTTTTGGCTATTTTAAAAACTTGTTAAAGTTGATCTCCAATTGTGGAAAAAATACGATTCATAAGTGTTATGCTTGTTCTTGCATAACTGATTATTTGACAATATGATTAGCACTTAATTGTTAGAATTGAATTTCAATTCTTGGTTTATTTATTGTTTATTTAAATATTTAATGAATGTTGAATGAATGGGGATGATCATGAGTCTTTTGATATTAATTTTATTTATTTCAAGTTGTTGAAATAAGTTGTATTAAATGGGGCTTGAATGCTTTTTGTTCTATATTGTTAAAGTTATGAGAGTAGAATCACTAAGAGTAAGATTTTCTTTCTCTTGTAAAAGTTGCAAGGAGCAAAGAGGATTTAAGGAGGCTTGAAGACCCATGAATATATGGGATACACTCATGTAATAGCTTAGTTTAATTAACTCACTTAAAATCAACTAAGTGATACATTTATAGCTCTAAGTGCATCAGTTAGTTAGGCTCATGGTCATTCCACCCTAGAAGTATGCTAGGTTATTTACTAATTTATGCTTTTCATATCCTATTGATGTATGAGATACATAATTAGAATACAGAAAACCTAAATAAGAAGATAAAAGTGTTGAGATCATTGCAAACAAAAATCCTCCACTTAGAATGTCTATGTTTTTTCAAATATTAAGTCTAAATGGATACAAATGAAAAGAGTTTTAATTAATCCATGCCCTCTACCAATGGCTTATGCCATGAAGATGCTACCGAATTTACGATCATGAAGGTCACACTTAGAAAGAAAGTTATGAGCATACACTTAGCATGAGATGTACCTTTGACTTAAAAACCCTCACGCATTGGCACTCAGTCATAGGGGATGTCGTGAAGCTATCTTGAATTGAAGATTGATTGGTGGGTTGGACGTAATGCTTAGTAATACAGATAGTGCATGGTCACGTCGGTCTGTATGAAACGTGAGGCAAAATATAAAGTTGCATGAGATGCAATTAGAAGAAGTTGCTTACCTTTTGATTGCTCATGGATGGCACTCGATTGTAGGGGTCCATTAGCAAGTTATTGGGGTCTAGATTCTCACTAGAAAATTTTATTTCTTGAATTCTTCTTGAGGGTGAAGAATTTGATAAAAAAGTGGGTGGAAAACATGCTTGAAAGACCATGAACATATTTTTAATACCAAATTCAATCACATGCTTATATTCTCTTTTTTGCCTTTGAGGATTTGTGAAATCTCAAGAATGGCTAATAATTCCACTCAACATTATTTTAGAAACCAATAAACCTACCAAGCCAAACCTCCATGATTAACTTAACCTCAAAAATCGTTCTAGACTCTTAGAAGTGGATATATGTCTTATATCATGGTACTCCTAATCACCTTGGGATTTATGTAGCTCTAGAGACATGTGAAAAATTCACGAATTAGGCTTAAAATCGTCCTATCCCTTAGTCTCATGTTAGCATCTACAAACTTTCAAAGTTTCAAAGACACGTGAATGGTACTAATGAAGTTGAAAGTTATTTTTACTAGATTGGGTAAGTGTTTGGGCTAATTTGACCAAGGTAGTCAAATGATCCAACAAGAATTCTCCTTGGGTTGAGAGCTGCAATCACTAGCAAACGTCAGACTAGCTAAGGTGCCCTCAGGTAAGGTACTCTAACATTTAAGTTAGTACTGGTCGAGTAAGAAAATCGAGCAGCAGAGTAAGAGCATATAGTGAAAAATAGCATACTTTGAGAGTGGCTAATAATAGTGTATTTATAGTCTTCTCTAAGCGGATAATATGTCTAAGATACCCCTAATAAGTGTAGAGGGCTTTTATTCTTACATGGGAGTTGTAGGTCATCTCCCATCCCAATACTATTCCAGATGGCACCACCACCTGCTTTCTAAGATAGAATAGTACTCTGAAGGCACATCTTCTAATAGGAGTGGAGACAGATGTCGTACTGAGGTGGCATGCATCATTAATGCGGAGGCATGTTAGAAGTCAAGGCATTAAATGCGATAAAGATATAATTTGGTGCTAGGATAACCTTTCTGGTCGACCAAAGAAATGGTTGAGTGGGCAACCTGAAGCTTTTCATTGAATACAATCAAGAACATGACACTTAACCTAGAGCTTATGGTCGAGTGGCTTGGCCCAGGTTGTTGCATAAGTGAAAAGGTGATGGTCGACGACCCAACAAGGCCTCAGATGTGAAGTGCGCCTAGAAGCGTGCTCGAGAGTTGATAGTTATTGGGCTAGGCTTGCTGGGCCATCCCATACCATGAGTCCCCCCCACTCAAGGTCCTAATCAAGCTTGTCGATACAATGGAGCAAAGAGTAGATATGTGGTTGATTGACAGTTCTAGATATTTGACCTGGGTTTTTGAATATTCGACCAAGGTTTGGTGTATTTAATGCATCTGCTATGTTGAGCCATATGAAGTGCTAGACGATTGCTGTGTAATTATTACTGCCAATTGAGTTCCCATGTCCAAGTGCCTATAAATAGGCACAGTGAAAGCACTCATTTTACACTTTTACTGCATTTGGTCTGCTTGAGTTTTGAATGCACAAAGCCTTCTTTCCACTTCAATCTTTTAGAGTTTTGTCAAAACACTATAAGTTTTACCTTCTAACTTCAATTTTTCTTTAGTTGTTTGTTAAGCATGTCGAGCACTTCGGATAACAAGGCCACTAGGTCCTAGGGGCTACTCTTTCACAAGAAGGGTAAGCGTGAAAGTACTTCCAATAGCTCGTTGAGTTCAAGCTCTACCTTTACTAGCTCAAGTGATAAGAGAACTACTTCTAGGGGCGAGGTTAGCCTAAGCAAGGTGCTAGCATCGTATAATCAACTTTTCACCCCTAATCATTACAATAAGATTGTTTCAAAGATTACCCAAGTCGATCTAGTACGCATTAAGGACTTTACCATGTCCTTGCTGAGTATAAGCTCTTAGCTCCTAATCTACAAGATAGAATGCATCGGCCTCCAAAAAGGTGTATTACCATTTTCAAAGAGGGGTTTAGATGTGGTCTTAGGTTCCCCCTTACGCTAGTGTGGTCAACCTCTCAAGTGGTCAGAGGTCAACATAACGCAACTCCTACGAAACTATTTTTTAACCATATATTTTTTTACTGTGCTGATGCACTCGCTTGAACAACCAGCTTTTTTGCCAATTTCTCCAATCTCTTCCACTTCTTCTTGTCCTAAAAGTTGGGTAGCGTCAAGAAATCTAGGTTTTATTACCTCATGGCACAACTGCATCGAAAATATTTTTTTCATGTTCAAGGGCTTGAGGGGTTTAATATATACTGAGGAGATGATGGAGGGGACATATTGAGATGTTGAGAAATCCAACCCCTAGCTAGTCAAACACCTTTATTAGGGATCTAGTCGAGTTTAGCCAAATGGAGGCCTCAATTTTAATCAAGGAAATGTGTGTGGTGTTGGTAGGCTTGTCGTCAGCCCAGCTGAACTTGCTTGCAAGTGATCAACTAAGTAGTTCTCTATCGATTGTTATGATTTTATTTCATGCATCTTTTCGCTTGAGTTTAATTATTTTGCTTTAGCCTTATCTACTGTGTTAGCAAATCAAGAAAAGATAATGAACTAACATAGGTAAGAGGCGATAGCCTAGGCTCAAAGGAACAAGGAGTACTATTAGGCTAAGATCGTGGCCCAACACTCCCTACTACTGAATCGATCCCAAGGGCATCTCCCGCCCAACTATAGGCAGCAGACCTACCAATTAGGGCAAAAGATAAATGGTCAAATAAGAAGGTCCAACTCCTAAGACACCGATGGATGACAAAGGCAAAGAGAAAGCTACAGCAACTAGCCCACCTATTAGCTATGACCTATTCAGGAAATGTAGTAATGCGGTCCTATTTCAACTACCTTGATTGCCAATGCTTAGGTTCGGGATGGATCCGAACATGGCCATCCACAACCAGACTTTAATAATGATGTTAGAGTCAACCAAGGCCGCAGCCCTCAAATACATGTTGGTTGGGCTGTTTGTGTCCGACTAAAGGAAATTCATGGATTTGAGCTAGATTGGTGCATAAAAAACTCTGGCATACTACTACAACATGGTAAGTGTTTAGTCAATTCAATTTTCTCATCGAACGGTTTCTTTTTCTAGCCAATCATAGTTTTGTAATGATTATTTTTTTCTTTCAAATGAGTCAGCTCGGCTATCATTTCTATCAGAGGTTAGAGTTGGCTCTGGCCAATCAAGAGCAACTATAGAAATAAGGGAAAATGGAAACCCTGAAAGTGTAGCTTAAGTCGTCCCAAGTCAGGGTTGACCAATTGACTAAGGAGGTCATAGAACTCTGTGTGCAACTCAATACGAAAGATCAACAGCTAGTTATGGCCATCCAAGAAAAAAGCTTGATGGATAAGCTGCTGCACAAAGCTCGACTGGATATGCAATAGAGTTATGAGTTTGGTCGAGCGATAGGGTGCAATGCTGTGAGGCAAGAGGCCCGAGCAGAGTTTCATAAGAAGCTCCCATTGATGTGAAAGAAGATGGTGTATGCTCGGCCTTTCAAGATACTAGTGTGGTCTTTTTGCTTGACAACATGACGATTGGGTTTGAGAAAACTATCAAATAGCTTGAGTATCTAGGGTATACCTCCTAAGTAGAAGACAAGAACCGTATCAGTCCCATCCTAGATGAGCAGTTGTAGCCCTTTACTGAGCTTAAGGAGGCTGCTATGGAAGAGGGCACTACGGGGGACATTTCTGTCGAGTTGTTGACCACCACATAGAGGAGGCAGGTGGAGGTGTCAAAGAGGCTCACCATCATGGTGAAAGAGTTCTACTTCATCAGTGACTTTGCCTTTGAGATTTAGGATGGCTTGGTTGATGCAAGCGAATATTTGCTTGGCTTTAAAAACTTTCTTGTCGATGAGGCGGGCCTTCTCAACCTGCATCAGTTGCTCTCCCCTCTGTGGTAGAAAGGCTGATAGCCCTATTGTGCTTTTGATTTCGTCAAGTGATGAGCTCGATTAGGCTATTAAAGAAAGCACTCAGACTATTCAGGCTGAAGGTGTAGGGTCAAGCAACAATTGAATTTTCTATCTCCCAAGATTATGGTTGCCCAAAATACCCCATGTTGCACTTTTTTAATCTCTTTTTTTGTAATCAAAAACTTGATTTAATGAAATAGAACTATTATTTGAGTAGCTTTTGTACTTTACTTTGTTTTAATTTCTATACTTGTTGAATGTGAATGGTTGATAACCAGATTAACTAATATAAATCCCATAACAATCGTTAAGGTCGATTAAGGTTATTACCTTGGCAAAAAAAGGTCTGTTTTTGTTGAAATAGATTCATGTGTTTAATATTTTGTTATTAGATTGCCTTCAACTTCATGGTTGGGTTTCACAGTCATCGTTTTGATAAAGTTAACTATTTTAATTAAGGTCCTGCTTGATTATGTGGTCAAGATGTGACTGATTTTTGGCAAAATATTATATAACTTGACTTAGTCTGGTTGATTGTAGTCGACTATAGGTGTTAAGAGGCCTTTAATCATTGATGCAAAACCATTGATTGGGTTGACTACGGGGTTGACCATTATCATTATCTATAAAACTTTAATTCCTTGATTTGGTAGCTAGGAGCTGCTTCGTCGGTTGACTACAAGGTTGACTAAAAGCTTTAAGCCCAAAAGGCTTAATTTAGTAGCTTGAAGCCATTTCTTGTATCGACTACGAGGTCAACTTGAAATATTGGGCTCAAAAGCCTTGATTTAGTAGCTTGAAGCTGCTTCTTGGGTTGACTATGAGGTTGATTAGAAACTTTGGGCTCAAAAGCCTTGATTTGGCAGGTTAAAGGTGCTTCTTGGGTCGACTACAAGGTCAAATTAAAACTTTGAGTTACGTGAGGTAAATGGGAGTGTTCACGACTATAGCATTACAAGTGAATGAGAGTAGTGTTGCTAAAAACTTTATTTATATCAAACAATACAAAAACTATTACAAAGCATTTATACATTGGATTTCTTCAAGTTGATGGCATTCCATGAGCAAGGAAATTTGTAACCATCAATGTTGGCTAGTCGATATGTGTTGTACTTTTACACCTTGATGATAGTATAATTCCCTTCCTATTTTGGGTGAAGTTTATCAATGTTCTTGGATACTTCCACCTTCTTGAGAACCAGGTCTCCAACCTTAAAATAGTGCAATTGAACCTTTTTATTTTAGTTCTTTACCATCTTTAATTTATAGCGTTGTATGGTGTTATAGGCTTCTAGCCTCCGCTCATCGATTATCTCCAAGTCAAGTTTCTTTAAAGATGTGTTTTGGTCGAGTTGAAGTGGACAACTCGAGCTGTGTGTTGTATAAGTTCAAAAAGGATAACTATTTCAGAATTGTAAACCAAACTAAAAAAGCAATGACCCATGGTTGTATGGGGGTGGTCCTATACACCTACAACACCCTAGGGAGGTCATCTGCCCAACTCAATCTGATCCCATATATTTAGGCTTTCAAATGGTTGAAGATTATTTTGTTCGTTACCTATGTCTAGCCATTAGACTGAGGATTCCTCACTGAAGTGAAATGTTGGGGGATCCCTAAGGCTTCACACCAACTCCACGTGTTTTTGCTCTTCAATTGTGTCCCATTATCTGAAATGAGAATCTTAGGTAAACTAAATCGGTAGATAATATTTTTCCAAATAAAACTTTTGATGGCCACATCAGTTATTTTTAGGACAATCTCGACCTTGACCTATTTGGTTAAGTACTCGACTACCACAATTATGAACTTTTTCTAACCAATTGTCTTTGGAAAGGACCCCAGAATGTCAATCCTCCACTAGTCGAATGGCTAAGCAACCTCAACACTAATCATCTGTACGGCGGGCTAATGCAGGATGTTCAAGTGGAGTTGGCAAGATAGACACTTTCAAGCATAGTAAACAACATCTCTTCAGTAGAGTGGGCCAAAAGTATCCATATCTGATGATTTTGTGAGCAAGGAATCTTTCTCCTAATTGGTTCCTGCAAATGCCTGTATGGATATCTTATAGAACCTCTAAGCCTGTTCAAGGTCCAATCACCTTAAATGTGGTTCAAAGATCGACCTTGTATATAGTTGGCCATGTTCATTGTGAGAAAATTTGGCGGCTTGTCCTTGAAATTGGTACACCTCATTTTTATCTTCAGAAACTTTGTCATGACTTAAATAGAGCTTTATTAGATCCTGTCATGAAGAAAGTGTCTCCTCAATACTCCCTATAAAATTCTCTTTAAGGGTGCCTATTAATGGTTTTTCAACAACCAAAAAAGTTATTATTTTATCTCTTGTACCTTCGGTCAAACGGCAAATTCGGATAGGGCATCTACTTGCTCATTCTCTAATCGAGGTACCTGACTGAGGGGAACTTTTTGAATGACTACTATAGTCTCTTGACCTTTGCCAAGTACTAGCTCATTGTCGAGTCCTTAGACTCAAAATTCTCTTCAACCTGTCATGTAGCCAACTAAGAGTCTATGAGTGCTTCCAGCTGCTCGACCCCTTAATCACATGCCATCCTCATTCTAGTGAGGAAGGTTTCGTACTCAACATTATTATTAGTGACTACATAATCAAGCTTGATTGCGAAGTCATATTCTTCCACTAATGGGGAGTGAAAAGCCACTCCTATGCCATCTTCTAATGTGGTCGATGATCCATTGACATGCAAGGTCCAAACGAGAAGGGTTTTGCAATGCTTTTCAGGGAGATCAACCTATTTGACAATAAAGTTGGCAAAAACCTATGATTTGATGGCTATTCTGGGTTGAAAAATGATGTCAAACTCTCCTAACTCAATAGCCCATTTTGTTAACATCCCCTACATGTCTTACTT
Source organism: Jacaranda copaia (assembly GCA_014898725.1). Classification (NCBI taxonomy): domain Eukaryota; kingdom Viridiplantae; phylum Streptophyta; class Magnoliopsida; order Lamiales; family Bignoniaceae; genus Jacaranda; species Jacaranda copaia. The sequence goes on from JACGDI010005716.1 coordinate 242,542, forward strand.
TAAGAGTACTTACTTCAATGGCTGGTTTGTCAATACTATCATTACATGGGACTGAAAGTATGGTCACAGCTTTCAAGCTATAGTAACTAACGCTAGGGCAAACTTCTCAATCTCCATGTAGTTATGTTTTGGCCCTTGTAGCGCCTTGCTACAATAATAAACTAGTCAATGGTTTTTATCTCTAGTCAAGACCACAACTAAGCTGATCAAGACTTCAAAAATAGCTAATTAAATATGCAGCACCTCTCTGAGTTTTGGCTTGGCGAGCATAGGAGATGAGGACAAGTATTGCTTTAACCCAACTAGGACCCGATCACACTATTCATTCCACTAAAAATCCAACTTCTTGGTATTCCTGAGAATCTTAAAGAAAGGCAAGCTCTTGTCAGCTAAACAAATGATGAACCTACCAAGGGCTATAATCCTCCCGACCAGGCGCTGTTCGTCTCTAACTGTTTGAGGTGGTGCAATGTCCAACACTGCCTAGATTTTCTATAGATTGGCCTCAATGCCTCTTTAACTAACCGTATAACATAAGAATTTGCCTCCACGAACTCTGAACATACACTTGTTCAAGTTTAATTTCATGCTGAATGCTCACAATATGGTAAAGGTGTGGTTGAGGTCGAGCATATGGTCTTTGGCCTTCTCTATTTTGACAATTATGTCATCAACATAAATCTCCATAGACTTGTCAATCTCGCTCTTGAACATAAAATTGACTAGACTCTAGTAGGATGCTCCAGTGTTTTTGAGCCCGAAAGGTATGACCAAAAAATAATAAGCTTTATTAGGGACCACTAAAGATGTATTATCCTTGTCCTCGGGTACTATGAATATTTGGTGATAACCCTAGAAAGCATCCATCATATTTACAATTCCCAACCACTAGTAGAGTCAACTAGTAAATCTACACAAGGTAGGGGTAAGGATCTTTAGGGCAAGCTTTATTCAAATAAGTGAAATCATTACACGTGTTATTTTTCCTCATTCTTGGAGATGAATGCAACATTACAAAGCCAAGATGGACAGTGAATTTCTACAACATAGCGTGCATCTAAGAGTTTGTTGACTTCCTCCTTGATGATCCGGCACTTCTCGACATTGAAAGTTCTTATCTTCTACTTGATGCACTTGTACATTGATCTACATTGAGGTGATGGACAATTACACTATGATCGATCCCCTCCAAGTAAGGTCATATACATTATACACTCCTACTCTTTTGTTCGATTACCTTATCTTAATCAAAACTAATTTGAGCATCGGAATGCCTTCGTCGGGGGCACCTCGACTAGTTTAACATTTGCTATTCGTTGCAAATCTCAAACCTCAAAAAATATTACTATTGGATTGCTCAACCTTCCTGATTAGATCAACCCAAACACCACCCAATTCACTATAAACAACCTTCAATCCCATCAATATTATTTTTTCTTTCTTTAACTTTACTCATTTCATTTTTTTTGAAATATTATTATTTCATGTAATATATTCAATCAAATATATGTAAATAGTAGAAAAAATTTTATGCTATTACATTTAGTAAATATTTTTAAATTAAACAAATGTGACATGTTTTTGCAAACAAACAGTAAATATAACTCAAATAAGTGACGAAATACAATCCACAAATTGTAATTTTCCTAAGTCGCCACAGAACAATTCTTGGGCTTTAAACAAGCAAAGAACAAGGATTCTTCGCGCCAATAGTCAGACATCAAGACAGGCCACAAATCTAGATGGTCTATAACATATTTGTGCCGATAGCATTGCCTAATTTGCTATGCAAGGCTCTCAAGTGTTCCACATAGAAACAAGCATTGCATTTAAAAACAAACATGGGAAATGGCCATTTTGCCTAACGACATAAGCCTCGCACAAATAATGTGAGGTTAGGGATTTGTACCTACATGACCCGTGGTTTGCGTGCGTATATATAAATAAATAAGGAAAGAACACCAACTGGAACTTCATACAGGAATCATGGATTTGAAAAAAGGAACATAAACTAGAAGCAGTAGGCCAAACCACTAAATAGGCATGCCAGTACCACAGAAAATGTACAACAGCACGTCTGCTGCTCGCACACAATTCTTCACAGAACACAAGAAATCAAACATACCACAACGCCATTTATACTAAAAAGAGCTCCAACTACACATGAAATGCCATCTTGAAGAAAAGTCAATGGTAATATCTTTGGCCGAAACCAAATATCAGCCCGCATAACAAGTAAATAGAGTAAATTAATTATCAACTCTGTACCAGTCAAAAGGAATACCCACTTGCTTGCACAAGAATCAAACTCACGCCAGCTAAAATTGTAACTGTGAAGTCCAAAGGCGGAATCCCAATATCATTTTTTCAATTGCAATGTTCATAACAAGGTACAACTTCTTTAAGGTCAGACATTAAAACTAACAGTATACTTGGTTTAGAATTTTGATGAGGAAAGAAAACATCAGGGCAAGGAAAAATAAAATTAAAGAAATATAAAATTTCAAGTTTGTTTAGTTGTAAAAAAAGCAATGAAGAAAATAATGGGAAGAAAATGGATATTGAATGTGTTGGACAATGAGAGAAAGCTCAAATAAGCTTTGCCCTCATTTTCCTAACCATTTCTCAAATAACACTATAACTTTTTCCTTAAGAGTTTCTTTTCTTTAGTATTTTCCTAACCTAACAATTAAAGATATTTTTCTTAGCATTTTCCTTTCTTTTCCTCACCAAGATTCTTTAACTAAACATAATGTAAGTCTTACAAAAATTGTGGCAATATAGCATCTTGTTCACGGGAGGCAACAGGCTAATCCACACTTTGAAAGCAGCTACTGGAAAATTTAATTAAATAAAAAGGACAGGGTAATGGATCATTTATCTACGGGGCATCGGCAATTTTAGAGGCATTTACAAAATTTTAGCTACATAAGTAAAAACTAATATTTCGGATAAGACAAATTCCATATCTATGTCAGACGTATCAAAACTACACTAAATGATGCGTGCAGGCTGCAGATATCCTAATCTTTCTTCATTGAACTCTGTTCAGATATTGGAACTATAAGAGGTCTACTGAGACTTGTGGATGAGACTTCTCCAATCATCAAAGAGACCTGTACTCAGAAATTCTTGCTATGCCACATAATATAAGAAAGAGACAGATAAAATAGTATCCAAATAAAGGTCTGCAAGGGAAGGATTTAAAGGCTCACCAGCATGAATCCCGCTTTGAACATTTGAAGTTGAATTCATGGTTCCCTTCAACTCTGGCGCATATCCATCAACTTTTTTTCTCTTTCTCGAAGAGCTTAGAGAACCTTCAACTAGATAGACAGAGAGAGATAGAAAAGCATGCTCAAACCTCAAGAGGAATTGTTAATGCAATGTCACAGCATACACTGTGAATGCAAAAGTCTTCAAAGTTTGGGAAGACTTTTAATCTTCCTGGTGGACTTATCTTCTAATGGCCACACCATATGCAAAAAAGCACTCACTCAAGTTAGAAATTATACAGAGCCTGTGGAACTGAATTTCACAAATTTTCACAAGCTTGCACAATTACTCTGCAAAAATCTTTAATTAATAGAAGAATGACAAGTGTACATACTTGCTTATTTCAAACTACATCCGACTTAGTTGAAGCTCTTCTGTGACTTAAAAATGATAGTAATTAGAGTTAAAATCCTTAGAAGTTATCTAAATATATAAATTTGGAACTACTTGCAATCTATCATATGAACCTACTCTTAGACCTTGGACTTCATGTAATTGGTGGGAATTTAAAACAAGTTAAAGAATGGTAAACACAAAAGGCTGCTGTACAATTAGCTATAAGAATGCAGCAACTGACACGCCATTCTGCAAGAAGCCCCAGATACCCTTTTCTCATAACATAATTCACAGACTAGCGCTTAAGATACAATTTAAATAGTTAGAGAGACATTGCTGAAACAGCAGAGAACAAAAAAAATAACAGGGATATAGAAGAGAGAAGAACAGAACACAAGCTAGTCTAAGTAAGGGAGTAAGATCCAGCAATGATGAGTTCTTCAACTTTGATGCTCGGTTTAAATTAGAAAGTCTTCTGCTGCTCTTTCTTTGAGTTCATATAGTGAAAAAAGAACAACTGAAGGAGATGAGGACTAAGGAAAAGGATAAAGATATGAGGAGGAAAGGAGAGAAAGGTGCTGGACATCACAGAATGCACTATCCACAGAGAGGCAAATAGATCTAGAAAAACCATTTAAAAAGGTCTAATTGTGTTAGGATATATCATGTAGGATACAGGATATACTTTAGGAGTTTGTCAGCAGATAACTATGACTTGATAGGATAATTATTAGAGATTTGATAGTAATCTTATTTTGCTAGGACTCTTGTGTATGTATATATACGTGTCTTATATCTTTTCTGATGTGTGAATAAGAATGAGTGGTTCTTCAATTTAACATAGTACTAGAGCATACAAGAATAATATCTAGAACCCTAGTTTCATAAGTGAGTGTGTTCGAATAATCTTATTATTAGAGATTGATCTTATTTTGCTAGGACTCTTGTAGAGCCAACTTCAAAACTAAATTCAGGAGGAAATAATGGTAACCGAAACAATGGAGGGACAACCCAAAATCTTAACCCAAGAGAAATCATTTGCTACTACTATCATGAACTAGGTCGTACACAAAATACATGTCCCAAACTTTGGAATAAATTACAAGCTACCTATGTTACGATAAGAGATTCCACCAATGCTCTATCCTATGAGAAAACTATTGTGGTATCTGCAAAAGAATTTGCACAATTTCAATAGTATCAAGCATCTTTAACAATCACCAATTCCTTAGTCACTACTCTTGGCGAGTCAGGTAACCCTACTATGTGTCTTGTCTCCTACTCATCTAAGTGGGGTCATTGATTCTGATGCTACAAATCAGATAACACGTAACTTCAACCTTTTGCATTCCTTCAATTCTCACACAACCTCTTCCAGTGTTACTTTAGCTGATGGATATACCTCACATGTGATGGGCTCCGGCCAACCCAACATCCTTGATTTCTTTATCCTCTATTTTATGCTTACCTAACTTTTTATTCAACTTAACATCTATCAGCAAACTTACTCAAGCATTAAATTGTTGTTATCTCATTTTTTTCCTAATCACTGTTTATTTAAGAATCTTATGATGAAGCAGATTATTGGTAGAGGTCATAAGTCTGGAGCAATCTATATCCTTGAAAACCAGGTGCCATGATCTCTAGCTTGTTCTAGCTCTTTGGCCCCTTTTGAATCTCATTCTCGATTATGTCCCCAATTTCTATATTCATTTGTTTTAGAATGTGAGTCATGTTAGTTTGCCAGACATCATAGGTCACCTTTAAGGTCTCATGCCAATAAGTAGGTTTCATCTCATTTTGAGTCGGTCTATTTTAATGCTTAGGTCTGTGTATTGGTGTTTCTAAAACTAAATTCAAGTATTTTGTTACGCTTGTTGATTATTCTTTTGTTACTTGAATTTATTTAATGAAAAGTTGTTCAGAATTATTCTCCATTTTCTGTGTATTCTATACTGAAATTAAGACACAATTCAATGTTCATGTGCACATATTGCAGACTAATAATGCCAAAGATTACTTTTTAGACACTTTCTCCACGTATACGACTCAAAATGGTATCCTTCATCAGTTTTCTTCTGTTGATACTCCATCCCATAATGGAATTGCTGAGAGAAAAAAACTAGCATCTCCTTGAGGTAGCTAGAGCGCTTCTATGTCAAATGAAAGTTCCTAAACAATTCTAGGCTGATGATGTCTCTACAGCTTGCTTCTTAATTAATCACATGCCCTCATCTGTCCTTAATGGTGACATTCCTTTCGCTACTTTATTCCCAAGCAAATCTTTGTTTTCCATTGAACTTCATATTTTTAGTAGTACTTGTTTTGTACGAGATATTCATCCACAATTGACTAAGCTAGATCCAAAGTCTCTGAAATGTGTCTTCCTTGGGTATTCTCGTCTCCAGCATAGTAATTAAAGACGAGAGGCGAAAGGTGAGCGAGAGGACCATTTTTAAGGCTAGGGCAGGTGAACCAAAGGCAAAAGAGGCGACAATTTAAAAAATTATAAAAATATATATAATGCAAAAATTTCAAAAAACATGTTTTAAATGGAAAAAAACATATGAAAATACAAATAATGTTAAAAAAAATCTAAGTTCGACCTTCAAAATTCATTCATGACTCATTAACCAAAATGAAAAAAAAATAAAACATGGAAAAAAAACAACAAAAATAAAATGCGGAAAAGCAAAAACAAAAAAAAACAAAAACAAAACTGAAACAATTACAGAAAAATTAGAACAACACTACTCCAAGACAAGTGAAAATATAAAAAATATAAAAAATATACTTAAACAATTATTAAAATAAAAAATAAATATTAGTTTAAAATAAGATAAATATATAAAAAAAAAAAAAAGCCTTAAAAGCTTTAGTTTTTCTATATAAAAATAGGAAATAGAAAAAAAAAATAAAAAAGAGAAGAAAAAGAACAAAAACCATACCTGGAGACAACTGTCGATAGCAGCAAGCAGTGGCAAACCAATGGCAAGGGGCGGCAAACTGGTAACAAGGGGTGGGGCACAATGGGAAGCATGTATAGGTGTAGGCCAAGTTATTTTTTAATTAGGTTGACTAGGATTTTTTTTTTTTCTTTTTTGGCATTTTATAATTTTCCCTATTTTTTAAAAAAACCAAGCATGCTTAGCTCGCCTCACTTATTAGGGCAAGGCACCCACGCCTTGCTTCAAGCACCTTACCCCGCACAAATGAGGCAAGCATCGAGTGCCTAGCTCGCTAACTAGCTTGAAGAGAGCCAGGCGCTTGCCTTTGATTACATGGTCTTCAGTAAGGGCATTATTGATGTTTCTCTCAAACACTTGATCGTTATTTTATCTCAACTGATGCTACATTCTTCAAGTTTACTTCATTTTTTCCAATCTCTTATGTTGATGAGAGTCTAGAAGAGGAAGATAATCTTTTGGTCTACACTATCCTCCTTATATTCCCTACTTTTGTTAATGCTCAACCACCTATTATCCATGTCTATCCTAGGTGGCCAGAGATATGACTCGTGCACTCCACGAGTCCCTTCTTCGTCGAAAGATCCAATTACCACCTCTGAACATAAAGATGACCGTCCTATTGCTCTTCACAAAGGTAAATGTACTTATGCTTATCCTATTATATCCTTTGTTTCTTACGATCGCTTATCTCTTCATCTCGATGTTTTGCCACATCCCTTGAGTCTATTTCTATTCACAAAACCATCGGTGAGGCGTTATCCCACCTTGGCTAGCAACCTGCTATGAAAGAGGAAATGGTGGCATTAAATGGTAATGGTACTTAGGAACTGGTAAATTTGCCAACCAATAAGATGGTTGTAAATAGATGTTTGCAGTGAAGGTTGATCCATTCTATAGCTAGGTTAAAGGCTCATCTCATGGTCAAAGGATATGCTCGAGCTTATGGTGTTGACTATTCTGATACATTCTCCCCAGTAGCTGAGCTTGCTTCTGTTCATCTATTCATCTCTCTAGCAACTATTCGTCATTTGTCGTCATACCAACTAGATATTAAAAATGTTTTTCTTCATGGTGAGCTTCAAGAAAAGGTCTATATAGAGTAAATACCTGGCTTTGTTGCTCGGGGGAGTCAGGATAAGTGTGCAACCTTAACAAATCACTTTATGGTTTGAAACAAAGTTTGTGTGCTTGGTTTGGGAGATTTATTGAAGCAGCACTATAGTTAAGCATGCAAAAGAGTAAGTGTGATCATACCATATTCTATAAGCAATTAGAAGCTGGTTTAATCTTGCTAGTGGTGTATGTTGATGATATTGTTATCAACGAAAGAAATTCAATATCATCTTTAAAATCTTATCTCCAAACTTAATTCTAGATAAAAGACTTGGGTCTGATAAAATATTTATTTGATATTGAAGTTACGAAATGTAAGAAAGGCATCTTTCTATCTCACTGAAAGCATGTCCTTGGTTTATTAGTAGAAACAGGCAAGATAGGTGCTAAATCTTGTAGTATACTAATAACTCCTACTCTGCAACTTACAGCAGAAGATAGGTAGTTGTTTGAACACCCAGAAAGGTATAGGAGATTAGTTGGCAAGTTGAACTATCGCACTATCACTTGTCCTGATATTGCCTATTCAATTAGTGTAGTGAGCCAATTTATGTCCTCTTTGACTGTAGCTCATTAGTAAGCTCTAGGACAAATCTTGTGTTACTTGAAGGGAGCTCCTAGACGTGATCTCTTATACAATGCTCATAAACATTTAAATACTGAATGTTTTACAGATGCTAATTGGGCGGGATCAAAAGCTGATAGATGATCAACCACAAGATATTGTGTTTTCGTTGGGGAAATCTAATTTCATGGAAAAGTAAGAAGCAAAGCATCATCTCTCACTCCCATGCTAAATTAGAATACATAGCTATGGCACAATCTTTAAGTGAGATTATGCGGACAGTGGACTCATCAATTAATGGATGAAGTCGACCTTAAAACCTAATTTACCTGCAAAATTGTGGTGTGATAATCAAGTTGCTCTTCATATTACCTCTAACTCAGTATTTCACGAACACACTGAGCATATTGAAGTTGATCGTCACTTTATTCATGAAAAGATTCAACAAAGATCATATCTACTGGACAATTAGGAGATATCTTCACGAGAACACTGCATGGAGTCCGAATTGACTATATTTGTAACAAGTTGAGCATCATTAACATCTATGCTCCAACTTGAGGAGAAGTGCTAGAATATATCATGTAGGATATAAGATATACTTTATGAGTTTGTTAGTAGATAACTAAAACTTGATAACTAGATAGGATAATTATTAGAGATTTGATAGTAATCTTATTTGGCTAGGACTCTTGTATACATAGACTTGTCTTGTATCTTTTTTGACATGTGAATAAGAATGAGTGGTTCTTCAATTTAACAAAGTGGAAACCACATATAGAGTGTGAGAAATCTAGAGAGGAAGTTAATAGAAGATGATCACAGGTCAAAGCCTGATGTATGGAGTTTGTGTAACCATTGCATGACTCTGCCTTAAGCTCCATTCGCTATTATTAGTATTTTTCAACCAAATAGAAGTGAGCTAAATGATGTATTAATATATTAATCGCTTGATTAAAACTAAGCTAAATAGGAATAAACAAATAGAAGAATCAACTACCTGAAGAAGGTGAGACTTAGAAGGCACTACAGATCTTAGGATTCACATAATGTGTGTTTCTAGCATTTTGTTATTCCAAACCAAAATTAGCTCTTTTTAAGGTAAAGTGTCCCTTTACAATTTTGGAAAAGCAAAAAACAAAAAAAAAAGTACATGCATGGCATCCATAAACAGTAGCGATATGCATTGAACACTTGGAATAAAATCCTACTATAGAACTATGACACAATGGATGACTTTTTCTCAGCTTAAATATACTAATGTCGAACCAAGTGAATTATTTTCTCACGTAGGAAAATATTCATGAGACATTTTGATAAAAATGTTGTGAGAAAAATATATAAAAAAAGCTGAGTTCAATAAACTAGCGAAGAACTTGTAGGTCTTAATACTTCTTGCCTACCCAACATAATCCAACCATGCATGGTAGGAGCATTGCCAAATTAGATTGTAGGTTTATGACATATCCAATGATATGACTTTTGAAGTGACAAGCAGTCAGGCATTAGGAGACAGTATGAAAAATGAAAGTATCAATTGCAAATGCTTCAAATCCTCTTACTTTATCGTGTGCTTTATTTATGTACATTATACAAATTTACGTACTTACCTCTCATGATTACCACAAATATAGCAACTAATTTCATACCTCGTATCTCATTAAACTTTCCTCCAGTAAAGGACAACTCATATTTGACATATATATCATTATATACTACATAATTTTTAAAAACACATGTTCATGATCAAGAATGCGGAACACCTTTATCAAGTACTAGTTATGTGCATTATCCAAGATGTTACCTTGCCACTCCCACACCACCTTAGATTCTCCCTTTACCACCTTTGGGTATTGATCTACACGAGAATCTTCTTGAACCAACTCCTCAACCTACAAAAGAACAAAAGAGCAGCAATAAAGAAAACTGATATGTGATTTGTGCTTTTATGCGCACAGTGCCTAATGAATAAGGTAATTGTCAAAAGGTCGAATAAGAAAAAACAAATAAAAATGGTAACAATCAGAAAGGTGACCCGTTTTAGCCCTAACCATATAATCACTCCCTCCCAAAATTTTAGGTCGAGTTCGACTTGATATGATGTTTTAGATAAAAGTTTAGAAGGTATAAAATTTGTACTTATAAACTATTAGCCTTACAGTAGTGTTCAAGCTCAATGGCTCACACTATCAATTTAATTGAGAATGCGTG
>JACGDI010005716.1:257177-288214 GCA_014898725.1 Jacaranda copaia
GTCTATCTGAATGAGTATAAGAGACTGGAAAAGCTAACATTGGTATTTATTCACATCAATGGTGATTGAAGGCCCAAGCTCATGCTCTTTAACGGTGCACTAGAACATAAATTAAGTACGTAAGAACAATAAAAGAACATCAAATCAAATTCAGAAATTTTCTAATGCAATTAAGCTTAAGTGCAACGTGATCGGAAAATTAGACATGTAGTTACTAGCAAACTTAAGAAGAAGCTATACCTTAAATGAACAAACATATCTATTCATAAAACATGTTCTATCATTTAAAAACATGGCCATAATTCATCAAGAAGATGTCTATACCTTTCTCCATAGAAATAGATCCTTTCTTTCCTTTGGCGAAAGAAGATGATCCCGCAACCAGGAGGCGACCACCCAAGGTTCACCTCCACCACTTATACTCTTACACGCCAATGGCTTCTCTTCAAGTATTTCACAAACCTACAATAATCCAAGCTCAATTAATAGTATGCGATTGTGCATATTGAAATAAAACAGACCATGCAGTTCAGTCAATTTGAACTACAAAGTTTTAGCATATATTCTACAACATAATGAAAAACACTAAAGAAAACTGTAAGGCCCAGCTTCAAGTAATGGAATCATTACATTATCCAAAATCTATAGAACACATAATATCATCCACTCCATACAAATAAACACACCAAAGGATTACTTAAATTCTTTTTGGTTCTTGAGTGTCATTAATGAAACATTTATCTTCCTACACCAAACATTCTGATACAAAATGGATAATATTTCCTTAATCAATGGACAACCATGAAATTCTGCAGAATGCAGCCACCAAAAGAATTGAACATGGAGATGATATTAACCAAAAGAGAGAATCATAATCACACACAATCAAGACCAGAAATGAAGGTAGTGTCGTTTTAGTAGTAGGACAGTTACTCTGTGCATATTGAAAGTTTAAAGTATCATGAGGTCTCCCTTTAAATATTGGCAGCATCACCACAAAGCTAGCATCAGTAAGAGTGGAAGGGCAACATTAATGTCTTGTTATTGCTACCTAGCAACATGGTTAAACAACTTTGACACATGGGATGTCAACTGGGTGTTCTGAGTTAAATAGAATTAGCTTCCCTTAAAGCATAAAGATGAGCTTATTTCCTTTTTAGAAGAATTGGTTTGGATTTACATGATCTTTCCATCATGAATTATTTGAAATATTTAAGTTCTCTTTCTGTTTGATATATAAGACATGGGAGATGGAAAGCAGGAGCACAACCTTGTAAGAGCAACCATCATTTGTTCTAGGTAATATGGGTAATGTGGCCTTTGATTTATTTTCAGAAGCTACAACCCACTTTTTATTTAGTTTCTTGCATATATAAGGCATAAAAAATACCGATTTCTATTAATTGCAATTAGAGGGAGGAAAGCATGCCACTAAGAGAAAAGGCATGCAAAGGTGCACCATGCAAGGTTGGGGCCTCTGTTTCTTTGAGCTGTAAGGAAGCAGCCCAATAAGCCATTCACTACCTCTCTTTTGTTGGCACCTTTTGACTAAATTAATTTGTGTAGAATCATGTTTTGTTCTGTAGGTATGTATGAATATCTAGGATTTTAGCCATAGTTATCAAAGGCGTGAGGCGAGAAGTGGGCGAGAGGCCCATTTTTAAGGCAAGAGGTGGGCGACCAAAAGGTGAACAAGACGACAATATAAAAAGAAAATTATAAATAATATATATTGCAAAATTCCAAAAACATGTTATAAATGTCAAAAGGCCCAAAAACAACATTAGAATTTATATTATGTCTATAACTTTTTAATTCATGACTTATTAAGAATAATAATACATAGAATGACACAAATATGAATAAACAAAAAATGAAAAAATAGAAAAAGAACAGCAAAAATAAAAGAAAAAATAGCAAAAACAGCAAAAAGAATGATGAACAGAAAAAGAATCAGTAGTAAACAGCCAAAAAAGAGTCATAGAAAGAAAACAGTAAAAAGAGAGGAAAAGTAAACAGAAACAGTTATAAAAATCAGAAGCACAAAATGTTTACTTAAATTAAGAGAAATGAAATAGAAGCACAAAAAAAAGTTAAAAGCCCATGCATAATAAATTTGAAAAAGACAAAAAACTTAGATTTTTAGAGGGGGGAAAACAAAAACAAAAAACCCAAAAAAAAAAAAAGAGGAACCTGGTGGTGGCCAGCTGCGGTGAGCGCCAGCAAGGTGCAGGGCAGTAGCCACCAAGCAGGCGAGGTGCAGGGACAAGCGGCGCCAACGGCAGCAGGGACTGGGTGGTAGATTGCAGTGAGCTAGAGGCAAGCATCTTTAAGTTTAAATTAGGATTTTTGCAAATTTTTTATAATCTGTTTTATACCATATGTATACGTGTCCGTAAGGCGGGCCGGGCGCCCGCCTTACTGATTGAGGCGCACGAGGAACCCGCCTTGGGGCACCTCTCGTCTGGCGCCTCGCCTCACTTCTCCGAGGCGCCAGACCTGCGCCTCGCTCGCCTGGGCGTCTAAGGTAAGCAGCCCAGGCAAGCGCCTCTAATAACAATGATTTTAGCAAATATAATTTAATCTCTTGGTTCAAGCGGAGAGAGAAAAAAACTAGAACTTGTAATCTTTAATGGAGATATCCATTTTCTTGAAGACATGGATAAAATATCCCAACATAATGACATTTTGATGCCACTAGGAAAATAAAATTCCAAGGAACCAAAAAATTAGAAAAATTGGTTTTATGTTTAACAGGTCACACCAAGCAAGAAAAAGTATTTCCTTAACAATTCTTCCTATAAGGTTATAAGGCAAGGATAAGATAAGACAAAACGTGTTTTATCTCCATTATGTGATCAATTGCACCTAAATCCACAATCCATGGCCCCTTACGTTTTCTTTGTTGATATGATGATATCTTTTGATATACCTCATCCTTGATTCATTCAATATATTTAGTATAGGAGATAAGTATGAATATTTAGTTTCCTTCTTGTACTCAAGTTGGTACTATAGCCAAATTATAAACCAAAATCTATATACCCTACCAAAAAAAAAAAATCGAAAATTTAGACCCCCTTTACTGTCCTACTATGATGTCCTCTTTCCAATGCCGATCATTAACACCGGCAGTGCCAAAGTTACTACTACTGAATTTCACTAAACCCAAGAAACCCCACCATCATACGCCTCCACACACCACCTAGAAAATTCACCATTGTTGCACGTGCCGACACGTGAGGGCGCATACATGGCCATACATTGCCGCCATGTTCCCATCCTAAATCCAATTCTAGCAACTTGATCTTCAACCATCTTCAACATACATACCTCTAAAGTACATTTTACCCTAGTTTTGTATTCTATCTAAAGCAAATCAATTTGCTTGTCGGTCCTTTAGCCTATTTCTCTGTCAATCATAGTTTCCATCAAAATTATCCTCAATTGTTAACCGTTCAATAAAGGTGATTGTCTCCTTTGCTTTCTCTAATGCTCCAGTCATTATGTTAGAGAAATTCAAAGGTAAAAATGCTCTAAATTGGCATGTTGCTATTGAAATATGGTTTTTAAGGCAAGGACACTTTGATCATCTTACTACAAAGGAAGAAGATATTGAAGTACCAAAAAGAGAAAACTGGAAGAAGGTTGATTATCAACTAGTTTCTCTATTATGTCAACCTATTGATCCAATATTATCGGTACACTTCACTACTATAAAACCTACTAAGACATATAGCAAAAGGCTCAGAGCATCTACTCTAATAATATACAACTTTATATGATGGCATTCACAATTTAGTAACATTAAATATGACGAAACATGACCTACCACCATACTTACACAAGGCTCAACCAACGATTCAAGAGATGAGACTCTTATCAGTTGGTGATGAAAACGAAAAGATGATAACCAACCTCAAAAGGATGTTTATGGTGCCTGTTCTCCATAGGCTCATAAGAACTTTAATTCTGCTCGAAATCAAATCCAAACAAATCCCAATATTCCCACAGTAGAGGAGCTCTTTGATTGTTCCTCCACCAGAATCAGAACCCTCAGTCTTCATCTCTGATTCAGTTGATCATGGAGGATGTGATCATTTGCAGGCCATGGCGATAAAGGAAGTCATGTTTTTAGAAATTTCATTAAATACTCTCATTGTAGATGCAAAGGCTATACTCCAAATAAATGCTATTTTCCACACAGATTTCCTAAAAATCAATTAATGCAGTAGAATCTAATAACCATAACATTCTTTCAAATGCTAAAGATCAACCTAGTCAATCTAGCTCCCACTTAGCCCATCTACTAATCATCTATTAACGTTGATACCAACCTAAGGTTTCAGAAGTTTTAGCCACTATAGATCCAAGTGATTCATCTCTAGCTCCAATGCCTCCAAATGCTCCAGACATGCTTTATGCATAATCCTCACTCTATCTTTGAGCTATCATCATTATCTCCATCCTATTATGCCTTTGTCTCTGCGTTGTCGTCTATTTCTATTCCAATATCACATCAAGGATGATGTCAAGATGGCATCAGGCAATGATTGATGAGATGGCTACTTTAGACTCCAATCATACTTTGACTCTAGTTCATCTCCCTTTTGGAAAATCCATAGTTGGTTGTTAATTGGTCTTTAATGTCAAAGTGGGACCTAATGAGCAAGTATAAAATTTGAAAGAGCACCTTCTAGCTAAGGGCTACACTCAAATTTTTGAACTCGATTATAGGAATATTTTCTCTCATGTGGCTAAAATGGCATCAATTCAATTGTTCTTATATATAGCTAAAAAGCATAATATTGTTGCTAGATCAAACAAAAAGCCTAAACATCGAGCTATGGCCCTCACCATATATGAATTAATCTGGTTAAAACAACCAATCCAAGAATTGAAGTTTTCTGAAGTAAGCTTCATGAGACTCATTTGCTACAACCACGTAGCTCTACACATCTCCTATCCAGTCTTTCATAAACAAATTAAACTTATAAATCATTTCATTTGAGAAAACCTCATCTCAGGAGAAATTACTACCTTATTTGTGAACTTCAATGATCAATTTAGTTGATATCTTCACCAAATCTCTCTAGCGTCCAAGAGTAGCAATATGCAACAAGCTAGATGAATATGACATATATGCACCAACTTGAAGGGAAGTGTTGAAATGATGATATCTTTGACATAACTTATTCTTGATTCATTCCTTATATTTAGTATAGGAGATAAATATGAATACTGACTTCCCTTGTAATCAACAACTTGTATATATGAATACATGCCTAAGGAGTATTTCTCCTTAAGCATTCATAAACCTAACTCAACTTTGTGTCAAGATCTACAGGCCAAGGGATAGTCTCATTCAAATCGACATAAGAGTCCAACTACATTGCATTGCTAGAATCAATGCTGTATATTTGAAAAAGGTTAACTATTAAAGCAAGCGAGTAATTACCTTTGCATGCTAAAGTTCTGGTCTAAATCACAGTAGGCATATCGAGGGTGGCATTTGTGCATGGCTTGGTATTTTCTGCAAAAGCTCCATTTGTTCCACAATGAAAACTTCACAACCAAATTTCGGTAATGTCTTTGTCTCTTTAGACTTTATTGTATCTCCATGACTCTCTTTTTCACTTGTTTGTCAAAAGGGCTTCCACTCAGCAAGTTTTCCATGAATTTTCCAGCGAGTTTTCCTAGTATTACCAAAACTTCTATAGTGGTCACACCAAAGTACCCACCTTTTTGGTCTTAGGGTACCCTTTTTTGCTGTTAAGCTAGTTTCATCATGCTACAAGGGCAGGACTTTCCATTATGTTCTGCCTCAAGTTTGTGATGCCAACATCCCTTTTTCTCTATTTTCTTCCCTTCAAACTTTAGAAAACACTTCCTAAATAGTAGTAGTAGTTTTTGACCCATTATGTGCCTTTAAACATGATCTAGATCCTTATCCAAACCCAGCAAGAACTTGTATATTCTTTTTCTTCTCCACAAATTGCATGTACCTGCAATTATCTCCCAAGCTCTGTGCTACGACAATAGTTTTCTTTATTAAGCTATTATAAGGGGGTAAGGGCACTCCTAGGCCCAAGCCACCTTATGATCCCTAAGTTTTGGTATGGCTTGAGATGTTCCAAATGGTAATACCATGGCATGGTCAATGTTCATCTAAAGTTGACCACGTGGGACCAAACTTGACCAAATTGGTTGACCCATGTCCATTGAGTAGTAGTGCCAAGATATTAGGGCACACAAGCAAGTTGTTGCATGCATTGTGTGGACACTGGCATAGCGTGAACGTTGGTGTAACAATGGACAGTTTAAGCTCTATGCAAATAGTAGGCAGGATCTACACATAATGCCAAGGTTGTTCTGAGTTGTAGGTTGTAGTTGGCTTGAGGCACTTGTGGAATGTACTGAAGTGTAGGCAAGCTTATGGAAAATGTTTGTGGGCCATTAGTACATCGGGAGGGATTTCTGCAGTAACATGCTTAAGTTGTAAGCAGTGGTGAGGTTGTAGGCCACTATGCACATGCAGGCGATAGTGTCCTAATGTTATGAGCAAACAGTAACACTTGAGGGTAATTCACTACCCCAAAGCACATGAAAGTGTGATTGGGGCACGAAGGAGATAAGGCAAGCCCAGGCTTGGAGCTTGGTCGATTGACAGAAACAATGATGGTTATTAATATCTTATGTAAGCCATGTAAGCAATTAAGTCTATCTTATGTCGAACCACCAAGAACACATGGCAAAATTAGGACATGAGATTCATGAACGGTTGGCAGCAATTAGAAGTGTCTTGCCAGCTTGGAGAATTGCCGCCACATGTACGTTTGATATTAAACTAGTCCCTAGCAATAGGGAATGTCTATTGCATGTTCTGAACCTAGTTTATAAACATTCAGCATGACTTTCATGTTTCGACAGGTAGAGTGTGTGCAAGCATCGCTTGTGTGAATGTGTGCATTTTGTGCTTGCAATAAAAACTCACTTAAACTTGAAAGCAAACACATGCAACTGTGTTTGGTGGTAGATTGCTTGGTGTAAAAGGCTAGACAACAAGCAGGAAATTGGAGAAAATTTTAGGTCTATTGTCCGCCATGGGAGCAGCCATGGCCTCATGAGGAGGAGCAATGTTGAAAATTGAATATTGAAAATCATGACAAATGAATGAATTGACTAAGGTATTTGTTAAGAAGGCCACATAAAGAAAAGAATTACAACAACTCAATGGACAGGCAAGGAGGTTACAAACAAAAACAAAAAATCAACAAAGTGTAAAACTGTTGATACTATGTATGGGAAGTTTTTGAGAAGAAAAGTACATTTCTTATTTACTAAAACATTGTCAATATAGCCCTATTGGTGGTGTAAGAGTACATAATAGCTAGCTATCCACAAATGGAAACATTATATTCACAAAATCTAGGCTAAACTAGTGTGAGTTAGATAATGGACCTCGGGCCTAACTTATCCCAAAAGCTAGCCAAAAAGGTTAGGATCATTCAAGACCATACATAAAGACTACTATTCATTTATTTCACTAACGTGAGATCCAACACACCCCGTGCATACCTAAGAATAAACATTTGGTAGCCCAAACATCGGGAATAAGCAGCCCAACAACAATTAGTAGCCTAAACATCGGGAATAGGTGAGCCCAATACCATGTCAAATAATGGACATTACGCCTAACTCATCCCAAAAGCTAACTCAAGATGTGAGTATTATTCAAGACTATGTACAGAGACCACTATTCATTTATTTCACGATGTAACAACTAGGAAATAAATCTACTTATTTAACAGTTTGTCACTGAAATCAGCCCTTACAATTAGGGATTGATACCTAGAAAAAAATCCTGACCTTTTCACAAGATCTTTGAGCTGAATTGTGGACTCTTAAAACACAGTTGATTCTTTTGAGGTTGTACCTTAGGCTGTTTGACATCTTCTGCGTCCTGACTTCATTCTCCAGAGATAAGATTTATACTACCTCCCTTAGTTAATGTACCAATGTTTGAATTCATACCAATGAAGCAGCAGCAATTTCTTTTTAAAATGATAACTTAGCAGTAAAAGACTAAAAATAGCCAGTTTAACATGACAACAAAGAATTAAAAAGTCCAAAAAAGAATGAGACGTTCTGCGTCCTATGCCACAGATTAGAGAATCCTGCATCAGCAAATGTAACATTTGGATCCACAAGTTAACTAACATGCGTGAGAAAGCAATAAATTATACCTCATGATAAAGCTCTTCAGCTCTGACGGATAAGCGATGTCTTTGATAGGCCCTAGATGCCATCAATATGCATCCCATGAACTGTAAACTCAATAGAGTCAACAAGCTTTAACATATAGGTAGTGTAACATAAGCTTTTATAGCTGCATTTATAGTGATGTACCAATGCACTAGCTGGCACTAAAAGTAAAGCATGCTTGATAATCCACTGTTGGACAACACACCACAGTGGTTTATAATGATTCACAAGCAACTCCGGGCACTTGAGTTCTTCAACACTAAAAACAGCATATAAGAAAATCAAACTAGAAGTTGAAGAAGCCAAATCTTTATTTTGAAAAAAATACCAGATTTCATTAATCAGATGCTAAAAGTACCTTACCCATGATTGTCTCTTGTCTCTAACAAACTATGGATGGTTTCCACAGCTTTTTGTTTTGCAGGCATGTAAATGGCCTTATCCAGTCCTTGCTTGTCCCTCATATTGTATTCATCCAAGTTATTCAACAGGTCATCCTCCTGAACCTAAAATATAAGAATTAAACAATTATAATACAGAGTTTGGTTAATATGTATTTCTTCCTTTTTCTCATATCAATTGATGAAGTGTCAAAGCATCCAAATATCACAAACCCAACATTTTCCAGTTCCACTGCACAAAAGTTGAGCATAAGCTTCACATGTACAAACTTCTATCCATTTTGACTGCAATGCCATTAGTACTAGTGTTAAGACTTTCACTCACTCAAATTCAAGGGAGTACAGGTGAATCTATAAATAAAATAAAAGGAATGTAAAGGGCAGCTATCACATACAAGTTTTTCAGCTGCCTTATTAATATCCCCATCCTCAACACATAACTTCCCGTGCTTTCTATAGCCATGACCACATTCCAACTTGCCATCATAACATATTCCATTTGCTGGACATGGTTCGCAGTAATCTGACGCAACAACAGCCATTAAGGAAAATGCAGAAATCAGAATGCAAGAAAAATACAGGAGTATAGCTAACTGCTAAGACATGATAATTTACTAACACTGAGAGATGTCTTTCCAAAAGAATTTCATCAAATTCCTTGTCAGTAATAAAAAGTCAATTAAAAAATTGTTTAAGAACAGAAACTCTCCCAGCCTCCTAGCATCGAGAACTGCTTGCTGGCATGAATTCTCAGGCATAAAGAAATCAGATTAATGTGACATAAACTGAGATGGACAGTGTATACAATAGTGAGATAAATAAATGTATATATATATATATGAGTTCCATGGAATGTGAACTTATAAGGAGATAAGAACTGCAGAAAGAAATTCAGAAACTATTAGGGTAACAATGGCAACCAGCAAGGTTAATTAAATTATTTTGCACTTTAAGTGGAGACTAGTATAGTTTCTGAAAGTATTTCATCAAGAAATTAGAATAAGCCCAAGTCATTTCTTCGCCTACAGCTCCAATAAGTAATTTATCTTGTATGCTCCATTAGATTCATAAAGTTTATCCCCTATTCATGTATGTGTAGCTACATGGATTCCTGATGCAGAAATAAAGGATTAATGAAAAACAAGTATTTATTTCTTAGAGCAGAACAGTTCCTTCAAAGATTTTTGGTGTAAATCCAGCTTTTAACATTGTTTACGTGCCTTTCTTATTAGTTTGAGAGTATTTTGAGAATTCTGTAGTTGCAGAATATTTGATGTAATTTGAGTTGTAGAGTCTTATTCTAAGCCCACGTATTGTTTGGAGTCGAGTTAGAAGCCTAGGTTAAGTCTTAGTAGGATTAAACTAAGTTTTCCAAATAAAAGTCCTGGTTGGAATAGGAGCTATGTTGAGGCCTATAAATAGGCATATAGTGTTTAAGGGTCAATAGAAATCTACAAACAGAGTTTTCTCATATTATTGGAGTTCTTTAATGTTGGAGCATGATGCCTAAGTGATCATAGGAGTGATCCAAGATTTTTAACTTGTTCTTAGCCTTTCCCATTTAATCTTTGGGAAGATTGCTGTTCGAGAACCAAAATGATAATGCTCTGCAAAAAATCCTTTTAATATATGCATAAATGCCAGAAATCCCTTTAGCTAATATCTAGGCATTTATAGACACGTTAATTGGTTCTTAAGGTGAGGCATGCCCCACTTGCCTAGAAGTGCCTAGGACGATTCCAAGGACTAACGACAAAAGTAGTGACGCCCCAGTTTATTACAATACGAGATGGATGGGTGTATGTCAGAATACGTGATAGAATTCAAAAGGCAATTGCAACTTCCCATCAGAAGATGTACCTAAACATAAGCTAGAAGGTAGAGTTTAAAGGTAATCTGGTTATGCTATGATTTCAAATGACAGGTACTAATTCCACCAACAAATCTCAAGAGCCACAGAAAGGAGAGGAAAAGATGCAAAACAAGTATTTAAGACACTAAAGGCATGATGCTTCCAAGACATCACCTTTCCACCACTAAGGATCAATATTGAGGTGCATAATCATCCTAAAGACGGTAATACAGAACATATTCTGCCTTTAACCCCACATTTGACCTGTGCACTACAAAGCTCCTCCAACTCACCAAGCTACAACTGAATACTAATTTTCCATAGTCCAAAGCACAAGAAGAACACGACAAAAAAACCTGACTCTCTGCTAATGGTGCCTCCTGCAGTTCCACATGGGATATAAAGGTGGTTGCAGATTATTAAGGTCAAGCAGAAGTTATATTGGCATCCAGGTAAACTTATAACAATAAGGACCAGTTTGAATGTACACAATCTATTGTTATAGACGGGCATGATGCTAGAACACATATGCAAAAAATATTAAATTGAAAAGCAATGACAACAGAGAAGCACCACCCAACATATTCCAATTGAATTAGGAAAAAATAATAGAATTATACCAATAATAAAACCAACGCAAAATAAATGTAAAACAACTCAAAAGAAAGGGAAACCATAGCTATCTGGAATCACATTTTGTAAAATGCTTTTGTGCATTGCTTTAGTATGAAGTTATTGATTTTCTATTGAGGTAAATGGTGTAGAAAGCTTCCACATTTTGTGAACATCAAATGGTGGGTTTTTTTGCTTGGAAATTTTTTTGCTTTTCATTTTGGGACCAAGGTGATCAATTTCAGTTAGGGAGCAGCGGAAAATAAGGCTGCAAGGATCAAAAACAGCTATCAGTTGATGTTGGGCAGTGATCAATTAGATTTGGGTTTGAGGAATGAAGGTACAATGCCAATGCGCATAATGCTGATGCTACCATTGCGAAGAAAGCATGCCAATCCCTAGGCTGTACAGTGTGAAAGTGGTAAGAGTGAGTCATGGTCTGTGAGACCAAGGTTTCACCAGAAGTTTCCAAAAATCTCCCCCTTTTTAATTGTGAGGGTGAGACTAAATTTGTGTTAAATAGATTGAGGGATGTGGATGGATAGCATTTGATCAATGAAAACAAATGTGTTTGATTCATGCAAACAAAGGAGAAAAGACTGAAAACAATGGGCCAATTTCCCCAAATACTTACTACAGAAACTTAAAAATGAACATTTTCAAAACAAAAAACAAAACATGTCTTCTAAAATATGGGTCCACAAGAGCCAAAAAGTGACTTTTTCATTGAAAACATATTTTTTTAAAAAATGATACCAACCTGTTTACCCTTCATTCTGTCACTAATAAAAAGGCCCTTGTAAAGCCCAACCAAACCAACATTAAATTAATTAATCACCGATGTCAATCAGTAGGGACACCTTTAAGCGTTCATATTAAATTTTACCACAAATTCTATCAAGGTTACCTTCCTCAATCAATTACCAGAGTGGAAAGTCACTACATATTTACTTATTCTTGATAGGCATACCAGTAATGATGCCTTGCAAGCTGAAATATGGTGTTCAAGCAAGACAAGTGCAGTGGAAATAGACCAATGAGAAAAACAAAAATTACAGCCACATTCAAATATATAAACACAACAATTATATCTGTAAAGGCGTCTTTGTTTGACTATCCAATGAGTGATAATTTCAGCAAAGTATTCAAAGCTTTCATATCTGTCACCCAACATGCAAAGCCAGAGGACTCAACTAATCTATTTTCTAAACTTCTAGCAAAAATTAAAGCGTTCAAAGCTGGCACTCAACATGCAATGCTAGAGGACTTAATCTATTTACTAAACCAATTCTAGCCAACTGTTTCTAATAAAGAACACGAGAGGATTCAACTGCCAATTCTGCCAGGACCTCCTCAGTCACAATAAAGATAGTGCAAAGAGCCTTTGATATGAATGGAGGAGAGAAATTTGAAGTCTCTAACTTGTTGAGCAGGCAAGCAGCAAGTGCTCAAGATGCATAGTTGGTAGACTTAACTAATTTATTCCTAACCCAATTCACCCAACTGTTTCTAATGAAGGAACATGAGAGTATTCAACCATGAATTCTCCAAGGACCTCTTCAGTCCCAATCACAACAGCCCAAGGAGCCCGAATTTTATTTTATATGAATGGAGGGGTGATATTGGCTAATTTATGGAGTAGGCAGGCAGCAATTTGGAATTTTTCATTGACTGCCCTCATGGCATAAATTTGTAAGATCTTCATTAGGCAGTAAGGAATTTAGTGCACAAAAAACTCACTTTCAGATGCCAAGTGAAAGAAAGAGCAAAAATTTGATTAAAAAATCATTTAACTTATAAAAAATAGCATCACTGAAATGGGGAAAAAAAATTGAGTTAAAAGTTAAGCCACGTAGTTGTCCCGACTTTGTTCCATGGATCAATAAGACAAATTGGATAAACAACATCTCTTGGCATTTATTGCAGGCAAAAACTATGTCTTGCCATTGAGTTGCGTTATGAACTTCAAGATAGAAAGAAAACACAGATATGGGACCTTGATGCACATGTTGCCAAAGCCAAAACACTTTTTTTCTGGGTAGTTACAGTAGAAGCACCTTCGCTTGCGTGTTGGGCTGCTCTAGCTTTATAAAATTGTTTTTTTTTTTATCTATATCTCAAGCAATGTTGCATTATCAAAAATATTTAGAAAGTTTAATAATAGAATCAAACTAATTGAATTTGCCCCGCTTTCCTCAACTCCTTTCTCATTCTCTTTGATTTGTTCCATTGGCACAAATGGATGTCCGAATATTTGTCTGGGAGCATGAAAATGATGGAAAGCCAAGTTACTGCATGAAATCTCAAATGCAATTCTTGGGACACTACAAATTTTAAGGAGTCAAAGTGGAGCTTAAAAATTTCAGGTTATAGCTCATTCTTAAACCTAAAGTTTCAAATCAAAAGACTAGAAATGGAAGTTTAATTTTCTTATAGATACCTGAATAAGAACTTGAGCATGTGAATTTTAAAAACCTCGTCTTCACTCGGCTCAACTGATTTTTAACTCTCTATCCTTGCAAAGATCAAGCTCTAAAGTTGATTAAGAATTCATCACCCAAATGGTATGATAGGAAACATATCTCATCAACCGCTGCTATTGAATGCCTGCTAATGTGTCACAGACACACTTTAAGAAAAAGCCAGCCTTGAATTTTCATGGCATCATGAAATACCCTTCTTGTAAAAGTTCTACCTTAGTTTGAGCACCAGTTCTTCTCATTATAGACGGAATCTTTATTTCATCAGGTGTCCTATTATCAAAAAGTGACCGTTTTGATTGCCCTAACAGTAGGAAGAAAAAGTTTTCTTCACTGTATTTCTTTCAATTCAGTTTTCCTATGTTCAGTTTCAGAACTAATTAACTTTTATTTTATGACTAGCAAACAGCCATATAAAGCCTACAAAGTTCAGCATCAAATTTTATCAGACAGGTACGTATTTACCATCAGTAAAGTAGAAAAAGCACTAAGACAGAGCTGAATTTTTCACGAAAACCATTCAAATAAATTCAAGAGTGGTAAAAAGTAGCCGTAGAAACATTTACCATTGGTAAAATGATGTAAAAAAGTTTTAACATGTTAAATTGTCCAACGTCAGCAAGCTAGGCGAAAATCTTGCATCAGGTACTAACAGTGCAACTGAAATTTCGTCATGCATAAAGATATACACAATGTAATTTGCATAAACACGAGCGACCTTGTTCCATAAATTATAGATAAAAGCAGATTGTGCATACACTATATACACTAGGTTATAACAAGTGAATAGAAGGAAAGAGTTAATAACTTTACCGGGGAGGGGATCATCGGCATCAGATATAATAGTGTCGCAGAAGGGTTTGCGCGGCTGATTGAGAAAGGCGGCTATGTAGTTACAAGCCATTGCCACAGCAACGGCAATGGAAACAACGGCGATCAACCGGCTAACATCCCCCTTTGACGATGGCAGAGGAGTTAAGGATGGCTCCTCAGGAAACAGGGTATAATAGGTTGAGGAGGGTTTAGGCCCTTTTTTGTTCTTACCGTTGGAAGCCATTCGAAATGAAGGAAAGAAAGTTGCCGAGGGTGCACCGACCTAAAGTCCTATTAAATTGATGTCCGAACAAAGTGCATTTTAATTGTAAAAGTTTAATATTGCCTGCCAACCTTTTGACATTGATTTTAATTAATTACATTTTTTAACACGTTCATAAATTAAACAACTTGTTAAAACTAATTTTATATGTATACTGGCAGATGTGGCGGCATGTTATTTCTGGGTGCATAAATTTATCTTAACACACAAGATCAAAATTAATTTTAATTAAAAAAAATTAATTTTGTATAATATTAGATTATTAAACCAAACAACTTTGATACAATTGACATAGGACTTCAAACAAAAGCTTCTTTTCTTTTTTTTTTGATAAAACCGCCTGTGTCATGACGGGGGGTTTGGCATAGACCCCTACCTGTTCATTAATCACTCAGAAAATTACATGAAGTTTGGACTAATGGATCATGCATCAAATGGAGTTGAATACACGTTAAACCTCTAACGAATCCTAAAATAGGGGTAGCCAAGCATTTCCATGCGGTGAAACTGTTTGATGTAGAGGGGAAGGTCGACAAAGTCCAGAGTCTGTTCGAGATCAGTTGTGCACGCATTTTTTGCAAGTGCGTCAGCGATGGCATTTCCTTCTCGAAAGATGTGTTGAAAAGTGGCCTCAGTGGTTTGAGCAAAATCTTTGATCTGTCTAACCAGGTTTGCCAATGTCCAATGAACCGAGCTGGCTTCAGTAATGAGATTAATCGCAACAAGGGCATCCGTCTCCACAATGATACTCTTAAGCTGTCTAGCATTACATAGTTCCAACCCCTTCAAGATGGCTGATAACTCAGCAAAAATGTTATTTTGATGTCCAAGTGGCTTCATAAAGGCAAACAGAATCCTGTTATGAGAGTCACGCACAACCCCACTAGCATCTGCAATTCCAGGGTTGCCACTTGCAGCGCCATCGGTATTCAGTTTGAGTCTGCCCGAAGGAGGGCATTTCCATCGAACAACTTGACACTCTTTGGACAGCTTAGGAGAACGATCGACCTCAAACATGGAGGCTACCAAAAAATCCCTCGACCAGTGCTTAGCTCAAACATTGCCGGCCTTATAGATCGTGTAGATGTAGTAGTTGATACGCCAAATAATCCGTTGAGCGGGACTACTTAAGCCCTTGTGTTTTTTATCGTTCCGACAACACCAAATAAACCAACAGATGATCATTGGAAGAACCATTCTAATGTGTAGATTCTGTCCTCTGGGAGCAGTGTTCTTCCAAGCAATAAGAATCATCTTGGTGTTCCAAGTGTCCGGCAAGGTGAAGTTGAACATGGTAGCATAGTATTTCCAAACCTTAACGACGACCTAACATTCGACGAATAGGTGTCGGGTTGTTTCGATCTCCCTACAAAACTGACATTTAGAGGCAAGAGGGAAACCTCTTTCTTGGAGTTTGCTATCGGTAGGGATTAAGTTATGCAAGAGTCGCCATATAAAGACAGAGATAGTAGGGGTGAGAGCCAAGTTCCAGCAGTCCCAAGCCAGAGGAACCGGAGGTCGAGTTTGTCGAACAGAACTCCAAGCACTTCTGGTCGAGAAACGACCATCAGAGGATAACTTCCAGAAAGGGGTGTCCTTGGTATGATCGTGTATAGGGAGTGAGCAAATGCGCCAAGCAAGATCATCGAGAACCATTTGCTTGATCACATCCACGCACCAAAAACCATTCTCCCAAAATTCATGAACCGGCACCGACTTATTGCCAATTTGTTCGTGCCATTGGAGTTGTTCGATTATGGGTCTGTCCCCACACCAAGTGTCGTGCCCAAAGCTGATGTCCCCTTTTTCGAGGAGCCAAAAGATATGGCGATCAGCTTCAGCTCGAATGGAACAAAGCTTTTTCCACACAAAGGAATCCCGCGGAGCCACCTTGGCGAAAGTGGGATATCGCGACCCACAATATCTCATCCTAAGAAAATTCGCCCAGAGGAAAGGCTGTGTTCGAAAGCGCCACCACAGTTTAAATAAGAAGGCCTTAGAAGTGTCAGCAAGACTTCTACAATTAAGTCTTCCTTCCTCGTAAGGAAAACACATAGCTTCCCAAGCCCACCAGTGTATCTTTCTCCGGGATTTAGTAGTTCCCCAGAAGAAACGGTTGAAGATTCTTTCCAGCATTAACAATACATTCTTTGGGGGTTGCATCACCTGCAAAATATAAGCACTGATCGAAGATAAGGTGCTCTTAATGAGAGTGAGGCGACCTCCCCAAGCTTAATGAGAGTGAGGCGACCTCCCCAAGATAGTCTGGAAAAGTTCCAGCTCAAGAACTTCTTTTTGATCTTCGAGATTAAAGGTTCGTATAGGTTCCATGACTGGTTTCCTTTGTGAAGAGGAGCACCTAGGTAGTAAAACGGAAGTTGTCCTTGGGAGAAGCCAAGGATCTCCTCCATTTCAGTAATGGTCGTCTCCGTCCCCTTGTACATAAAGAAGGCACATTTAGAGGTGCTGATGAGTTGATCGATGGTTTTCTCGTATTTCGACAAGAAACACTTAAGGTTCTGGAGATTTTCACGCTTGGTCCAAGTGAAGATAATGATATCATCAGCATAGACAAGGTAGCTTAGCTGAAAACCCCTCTCAATATCAAAGAATAACGACGATTGTCGATTAAAGAGGTTGACGATGCCTCTTGACAATAACTCATCAAACAAAATGAAAAGAGTTGGAGAGAAAGGGTCACCTTGCCGAAGGCCCCTTTCAAATTTGAAGAAATCGGCTAGGCCGCCATTAACCAGGGTAGAGAACCAGCAATTCGTGATGAGACCACGGACAAGATGAATCCAGTGAAGAGGAAATCCAAATTTCCCCAAAATTGCAAAGAGGACATCCCAATTCACCCTATCAAAAGCCTTGTGTAGGTCCAGTTTCAGAATCAGGTTGTCCTTATTTTTATTGAGTCCGTGGACCATTTCTTGGGCAAGGAGAATATTATCGAAACTCAATCAGCCTTGGACAAAACCAGTTTGGTTGGGAGATATTAGGTCGGGAAGGAGACCAGCTAGCCTTTTACACATCACCTTAGAGAGAATCTCGCAGGAGGTGTTGCAAAGGCTGATGGGTCGAAAATCCTTCCAAGTACTAGAAGACTCCACTTTAGGGATGAGAGTAATAGTTGTAGCTGTAAATCCCCTCGGAACCTTTGACCCCAAGAAAAATTCTTGTACTACAGCCACAACATCGTGTTGGATAATATCCCAGGAGGTGTGGTAAAATTTAGCACAAAAACCATCTGGGCCAGTTGTACTATCCGAACAAATACTAAAGACAGCATCCTTGATCTCATCAGCCGACGGCGTACTAAGGTGCATGGAGCATTCATGTTCACCAAGGATATTTGGAATGCAATCCAAAGAGTCTTCATCCAGGGTACCCGCTTGGCCCGTCTGCAAGTTTTCAAAATATGAGGCCACAGATGCACGAATCTCGTTGGGGGATGTAAGTTCCACCCCATTGTCTTGAATTTTGAAGATCTTCCCCTTAATATGTTTTTTCTTGACCAAAGCGTGGAAAAAGGTTGTGTTCCGTTCGCCCTCCTTAACCCACTTGCACGTAGATTTCTGCCTCCAGAAATCCTCCTCCATAGTCAGGGCATTAGCAAGGACCGCATTACAGCATTTCATCTCGATCAAGTTCTGGGTAGAAGGATCCAAATCATAGGTTTCCTTCGCACTGCTGACCTTGTTTCTAGCATCCTTCAGCTTGGTTAACAGATTGCCAAAGGTCCCATAATTCCATAACTTGAGAGAGTTTTTGAGTCTCAAAAGTTTAAGGAACAATTTGTTCATGCCATGACCATAGATAGGACAGTTCCAGCAGCGACGTACCTCTTCAAGAAAATCATGGTGCCGAGTCCACATGTGCTGAAATCAAAAGCTGCAAGGTGTGGAAATAGTGAAAGTATCAAATGAAATAAGTAGGGCATGATGATCCGAGTGGGCCCTAGCAAGGTGAGAAACTTTAGTGGCTATAAATGAAGAAATCCATAGGGGGGAGAAGAGTGCTCTGTAAAGTCTCTCCCAAACACCTTTAGAAGTCCAAGTAATTGGGGAGCCCTAAAAACCAACATCATGAAGCCCACAATCCATAATTAAGTTGCTAAAATCTTCCATTGCACTTGCATTAGGTTGAGACCCTTTCCTCTCATCAGCTGAGATGATAATGTTGAAATCACCTCCAACAAACCAAGGAAGTGTATGATCAATGCTGTGCCTGAGTTTTTCCCAGAGACTGTATCGCTCTGCTCGAGAGCACTTCCCATAAACAAACGAGCAGAGGATTAAACTCGGCCAGGCATTACAACTAATTTTCACATGCAATAATTGATCCGAGTCAAAGAGAACCTTGACCCTCAAATCCTCATGGAATAAACACCAAATTTTATTTCTAACATTAGCAAGTCCCCTACTAAATCCTAATCTTCACGGCATAAAATCAGCATCAAAATTAATTTTAGGTTCAATAAGCACCAAGGCAAGGGGCTTATGCTTGTGCACCAAATCATGTACAATTCGTTGACTTTTTGAGTTTTCCATCCCACGCACGTTCCAAATGATGATGTTGGTCATTGGGGAGGTGATGAGGTTTTAATTTTGGAGTTTGGTTGGTTTTTTTCTTTTTTGGGTTTTTTGGCAACTAGGATAGGGGCCTTTTTTGTAGGAATAATCCAAGGGGGGTCCTCACTATCCGAAACTGAACATGGGACATTAGTGCAGATTCTTGCATCATCAAAAATTGTTTGAGGGTTAGAGGACCCCGGTGTAGCTAGGCTAGGTAGAACCGGTTGATAATCTGTCTCCGGTAGGGTTGTGTTTTGAGGTATTTGGGTATTTTGCTTCGATGTTTTGGGTGGAATGGTGTTGAGGCCGATTTTGAGGGGTTTAGATAGTAGAGAGGTCGATTTGTGGGATTTGGATTTTTTGATTTTGTGGGATTTATTGGTGGTGGCATCATCTAATTGAACAGTGCCTAATATGTTTTCTTTGTCTCCTAACACATCAAAATAATCTCCAGGAAGTTCATCTAGGAGGTTATCTTTATCCTCATTGTTCACAACAGAAACCTGTAAAGCATTAAAAGGATTTCTGACCTGGATTATTGGCAGCTCGATGGTTGATTGTGCCGATTTCGAGTGAGCGCCTCAATTAAGAGTCATCGGGTTTTGTCGACCCGTCTGATTCCATCGACCTGATAGGGGGTCGATCTGTTTCAAAATGGCAGTACCCTGTTTCGGGGTAGCACTCGGCCCTTCTAAATTCTCAACATTAATTACCTTTTTCCCTTTGTCGATATGAGGGCCTCTTTTCACGGGCGGTCTCGGTGCATTCCCTTTGACATAGTAAGCTTCCACATTATGCCCAACATGGTGGCAAAATGAGCAATAACTGGGAACTCTCTCAAAAATCAGTTTAATAATTTTCTCATGATCTCCTTGTTCGATGGAAATTTCTTCTGGCAACAGATCGCTCAAATCCATTTCAACACATATCCTCGCGTAGCTTAATCGAGAACGTTTTAAAGTAGCCTCATCAAGTTTCAAGGGCCTGCCCACTGATTCTGCGATAGTAAAAAGGGATTTCTTATTAAAGAGATTCAATGGTAGTTCTGGGATACGAATCTATACTGGAGCAATGGATGACTCATATGAGGGGTCGAAATCTGGCGACTAAGCGAGTGTTCTCATTGGGAACCCTTCCACCATCCATTCCCGCCTAAGCCTGAGCCTGGTGTAATCCTCTGGATTACTAAGCACGATCACAATATGTTTCAGATTGATCACCCGAATAGAGAAACCCCTACTAAGGTTTAATTTTTCAAAGAATTGCACCGCAACCTGATACTTGGGCAATCCGAAAGAAAATTTTCCGACCAAAGCAAATCAAAAATCCATTGCCAACTCTGTGACTTCTTCCTCAGAGAATGAGATGTGAGGTCGACCATCTCGATTAGAGACCTTACCAAGTTTCAAATCTTCCTCGACAAAGAAAACAGTCTCCATTGACAAGGTGCCAAGAGGCTTGACGTGGGCAGCTCGAACAGCATTAGCAAATGATTTGCTTCCCTTCAGATTAGCCTTGTCAGCAACATTAATTTCGTGAATGAGACAGCCTGGTAAGACAAGACTATCTGTCGCCTTATCAGTCAACGGATTTTGCTCACCAACCCTATCAGTTGGCAGACCTTTCTTAGCATGTAAAGGGTATGGCTCGCCTTCCGACACATGCAACAGATTTCCTTTACCTTCCTTCCTAGGTAAAGGAGGGAAGTCTTTACTGGAAATATTCAACTTTCTGTCGAAATTCAGATTGACAGTTGGTTTACCCAGCGATATTGGGTTAGACATTGAAGCCCTACTAGCAGTGTTGCTAGAGAGCATTCTAGGCACCGATGAAGGCTTGGAAACAACCATTGACGAAAGAGAAGGGATGGAACCTCTCACCAAAACTTACCAGAGTTTCAGAAGTCCCTTCGAAGAAGCAGAGCTCCCAACAATCGGCCGGTATCACCACGGAATAAGGAGAAAGATAAAAAATGGCAAGGAAAAATAGGTTCATCGGAAGAAATAGAGGGCAAAGACATACGGGGAAGAAATTGTAGAGAGAAGATAGAGCATTTTCTCTCTCTAGAAATTTGAATTTTTTGAATTTTTTGATTTTAGGACTTCAAACAAAAGCAATTGTAGACAAATTAATTTTCGGCAAACTAAAAAATGACACTTGTATATTAGTTATTGATTTAAAATTTTTATTTTTATCTTGAAATTTATTAAATAAAATTCAAAATATAAATGAATAGTTTTAATTAATACTCTAATATTTACTTTGTGTGCAAATAAGATATCAGTAAGTGTCTAGGTGACGTGTCACAACCAATCAAATCAAGTCTTATAACTCAAATCTTAGGCTAATGAAATTGTGATGAGTGGTACATTTTAGTCCATGGACCAATCCAGTCAAAAATATTTGATATATCTCTTAATATATACATTAAAGATATAACTATTAAAGAAGTTCAAGCTATGTGGGAGTCTTGTGCTACACCTATATAAAGAAATAATGAAAACTCATTTAACACAAAACAACAACTCAAGTCATAGCAAACAAGAGAAACCTTGAAGGAGTTCAACAATTCTCTCAACCCAATTTAACTAGATCCACGGCATTCAAGGTATTCACTGTGGAGCTCTTCAAATTATAGCATTTGATTCAAAAATTACAATGCGAAACCCTTGAATTGATGTTATTTTTTTAAATCAAATTTAAGGAGATCTATGGTATTCAAGGTGTTCATCATAGAGCTCATCAAATTATGGTAATTGATTCAAGCTAATGGTAGAAACCCTCAAATTGGTGTTATATTCTTGTGGAATTCCAAAATCTTGGGGAATATTTGAAAATCATGGTGTAAATAATTTCTTTCCTTTTGTACAATATTTTGATTTTTGTTTCCTTAGTTATAAGATTTGATTTAGACGGAAACTTGTCCTATAAATCTGCCTAGTATCAAGGGGCATTAACTATTGATATATTTCCTTAGCTGTGAGCTTTCTCCTCTATATATACAATAAATTTGTATTATGTAATGTGCAGAAAACAAAACAGAAATTTCTTCTAAAGTTCTACACCCTTATTCTCAATTTTTTTTTGCTACGTTTCAGCTTTATTTTTGAGTTTCTGCATGGTATTGAGCTAATATTTTGGCTCTATTTGCCTTCTTTATTTACCCCCAATTTACTTCCTTTTTTTTCTAGTCCAAAATAGAGCATCAAATCAAATCTCCAATTTAATCTCATGGCATCTGAATCAAGCGAATTTTCTAGAACATTTTCAGGCCAAGAATCTGTGAGGTTAGGTACATCAGAGAGCTCAATTTTTCTCATCATTAGACATAAGTTAATAGGACACAATTATCTCCAATGGGTGAAATCACTACTAATGTTCATTTTAGGGAGATGTAAGGATGATTACCTCATAGGTGCTGCAGTCCTACCAAGGAAAGATGACCCTAGTTTTAGAACATGGAATTCTGAAAATAATAGGGTTATGTCTTGGCTAATCAATACCATGGACAATGGAATATGACAGATTTCCTATTTTATGATACTGCTCATGAATTTTGGATGGCGGCAAAGAAAACATACTTTGATAATGAAAATATGGCATAATTTTTTGAGATAAAAAATACTCTTCATGACATAAGACAAGTGAGATGTTAGTGACACAGTACTATAATACTCTCAATCACTATTGGCATCAACTAGATCTTTTTAAAAGTTCAAATTAGGAGTTCTGTAGCGATGCAGACAGATTCAAGAAAATTGTAGAAAATGAGAGGATTTTCAAGTTTCTATTGGGATTAGACAATCTCTTGATGAAGTCAGGGAAATAATTATTGGAACCAAGCCTCTTCCATCAATCTATGAGGCTTCTTAGAAGTTCAAAGAAAGGAGAGTAGGAAGAAACTCATGGGAACTCAATCATCTCTTGATATCCCTAAAGACACAGCTCTTGTATCAAAAGGGACAAATTTTGAAAAATGGAGATGGAATGGGATCTAAATATAAAACCAAAATAGGCAAAATAGAAACCAACCATCTCATCCCATGGATCATTGTCATGCACTAAATAAGGATTTGAGGGCAAAACAAATACCGCTGCAATTACAAACAAAGGATTTGAGAAGATCACTCCAAGGACTTCTTTCTTGGAAGATCTACTAGCTCCAATGGTTGGCATTGAAAAATCCCCTTCCAATGGTCCAAAACTTGGCAAAAATGGCGGATATCAACATCACCAAATCATCAAAATTCTGGCCAAAAATTGCTAAAATTAAAAACTCCTTGGTCGCTCAATGGTACTCCTAAAAACTTGTGCAATGGATGATCCACCAAAGAATTTTAAGTTTCCCAAGTGTAGGGCCTCTAATGATCAAGTACACATGCCTTAGGCAAACTCTAATTCAATCTTAATTGAATAAAACAAGAGAGGAAGAAGGTGAGGAGTGGCGGTTTTGGAGGAGAGGATTTTATGTGATTATTCAACATATGAATTATATCGCACTCGGAGGGAAAATGTGAGAATGCCAGCCACTACAAGTGGCCAGCCACATGGCTTTTATATAGAGAGAGATGCTAACTTGCATCACACTTTCCATACTAGTTGACCAACTTGCCAACTTGCAAGTGCATTTGAATTTCATTTGCATTTTACATTTGAGTTTCATTTGTATTTGCATTTCATTTCTCTAAATAAAAGTGCCACCTTGTAAATTCAAATGGATTCTTCCACTTGATTTTCCTCCAAAATTTTCAAATCCTCAATTTAATTAAATAAACTTTTTAATTTAATTAATTTAACTTAACTCCTCAAGTTAATTAGAGTTAACTTAACTCCTTACATTGACTTGAATAGTTAATTGTCACATAGTACCAATTAAATAAACTCCTTAATTTAATTAGCTTAATTTAACTCCTTAAGTAATTTTGATTAATTGAACGTTCAAACTAATCAAGCCAAAAAGACCAATTAAAATAGTCAATTGTTCCTCTCTCAAAAAATGCCTAGGTTTGAATTTTCTAACTTCTTAGAAAATTCCTCCTATCAAATAAAAGCTTCTTTAGGCATTTGTGTGTAACCCATTATGTTCATCCATTTATTGGACATGGGCTCATAATTCATAGTGATATTTTGAATATTGAAATATTCACATTAGTTTAAACTTCTTTAAACTTATAACTCTTTCAATTGATTTCTATTAATTAAAGAGAACCCAATCTCCAGGGTTAATGTTAGCAACATGCCTATGGAGTCCAACTAATTGGATGAACGAATTATTTCTTGATGAACTATTACAGCTTATGCTTACCATGCAAATACGTCCTTCTATCTCTCATTTTCCAAAAAATGCCTAAGGTAAGATATTTGTTGGCTCCTTAATAGCCTTAATAACTATATCTCTTCATCTAATGTTCAATTTCCCTTTATGACCTCATCTTTGGAAAGCTCCTTTTCCCAATTGTACTTTGCACAAGAATTTCTTAGAATCAATCATTATAAAATATATAGGAGATGCACTTGTCCTTCAAAATAATGAAAAGATAGACCTATCTTAGATCTCATAAATCTCTATACTTAAATAGCTCATACCTAATCTCAACCCCAGATGACCCACTATGTGATTGGAGAAGAGTCAAAGTATAAGAATTTAAACACAAGGTTACCATGGATCCACAGGTCCAAAGACTAACTATATGCATTATTGTAAGCTTGAGAACATGTCACTATGGTTATCTAGTAGATTCTCTAAGCAGGTCTTTAGTGAACTCTCTAACAAGTTTCCACTAACATACATCCATGTCTCATATTGATTGCTCATGAAACAAAGCAATATCCAATCCTTTGAAATATGCATTGTTAGTGCTAGTCTATCTAAATCTTAAATGCCCTATCTCATAAGATTCTATGACTTGGAATATTTTAAAATCATGACTATAGAGACTTGTTTCATGATCACCATCATATGCATGACTAAGTCCCGTACTCTTGCATTATTTAAGGCTTCAACCAAATACAAGTGAAATATAAAGGCATAAGATGAAGACGACCATTTAATAAGGATATCATTTAATCAAGATTGTATCATAAATGGAGTAGTTTCACATGTTAATCTAATTGGCTTGTGGGGCACTGTTCCAATAATTCAACTAACGATATGTTGGAATAGTACCCCGCAACCAATTAGATTGGCATGTAAAAACTATTTCACTTGTGACCTAATCTTGATTAAATGATGTTTTTATAAAATGGATATTTTTATTTTATGTTTATTTTACTTCATTGGTATTTGGTTGAAGCCCTTAAATCATATAAGACTATGGAACTTGGTCATGCATATGATGGTGATCATGAAATAAGTCTTTACAGTCGTGATTTTAAATATTCAAAGTCATAGAATCTTATGAGATAGAGCATCTAAGATTTGAATAGACTTGTAATAATGATGTATATTCCAAGAAGTTGGATATTGCTTCATTTCATGAGCAATCTATGTGAGACATAGATGCATGTTAGTGGATTCTTGTTAGATAACAAGTTCACTTAAGACCCGTCCAAAGAATCTACTAGATAATCAGAGTGGCAAGTCAGTAGTGGCAAGTTTTCTAGCTTACGCTAGTACATAATAATTATTCCTTGGACTTAAGGATCCATGAGAACCATATGTTTGGGTCCTTTTGCGTTGACTTTTCTTTGACCACATAGCAAGTTATCTTGAATTGAGATTAAGCATGAGCTACTTAAGCACGGAGATTTGTGAGATCTAAAATGGGATCCATCTCCTCATTGTTGTAAAGGACAAGTGCATCTCTTATGTATTCTATAATGATTGATTTCAAGAAATCCTTTTGTAAGGTAGTATAACAATTTGAAAAAGGAGTTTTTCAAAGATGAGGTTATAAAGAGAAATCGTATATTGGATATAGAAATATAATTATCTAGGCTATTGGGGAGCAAACAAATATCTTGCCTTAGGCCTCTTTTGGGAGACAGAAGATAGAAGAACCATATTCTCATGGCAAGATAGAGCTAGAATAGTTCATCGAGACATAATTCATTCATCCAATTAGTTAGGCTCTATGAGCTTGTTGCTAGACATCGACTATAGAGATTGGGTACTCTTCGATTAATAGAGATTAATTGAAAGGATTATTAGTTTAAAAGAGTTTAAACTAATATGAATATTTCTATATTCAAAATATCATAATGAGTTGTAAGCCTATGTCCAATGAATGGATGAACATAACAGGTCACACACAAAAGCCTATAAGTAGTTCTTACTTGATGGGAGGGATTTTCTAAGGAGTTAGAAATTCAACCTAGGCATTTTTGGAGAGAAAATGATTGACTATTTTATTGGTGATGTTGGCTTGATTAATTTAATTGTTAAATTAATCAAAATAATTTAAGAATTTAAATTAGACCAATTAAATTAGTGAGTTAGTTTAATAGGTGCCATGTGACAGTTAATTAGTCAAGTTAACTTAAGGAGTTAAGTTAACACTAATTAACTTGAAAAGTTAAGTTAATTTACTTAAGGAGTCAAGTCAATTTAATTAATTAAATTAAAGAGTTAATTTAATTAAAATAAGAATTTGGATTTTGGAGGGAAATCAAATGAAAGAGTTCATTTGAATTTAATTAGAGTTAATTTGCATTGCATTTCATGAGATGAAATATAGATGCTACTTAAATGCAAATGCATATGAAATTCAAATTCATGTGCAAGTTGGCCAAAAAGCATGGGAGGTGTGATGCCAACTTGCATCATCCCTCCCCTCTATAAATACAACCCTTTGGCCAACCATGTAATGGTCATTTTGTGCTTTCCTCATTTCCCTCCAAAAATGTGATATTCATATGTTGAAGATTCACACACACTAGATTCTGCTCCTATCATTTTCTTCTCCAAAACTCCATCCCCTCACCTTCGTCCTCATCTAATCTCCAAGACGCATAGGCTAATCAGATAGCAGCGAACCGGGGTCCCTTTGGGGAAGTTTTGAGGCCTTTATTTTGTTTTGTGCTAATTTTTTTTTAATCATACTAATTAGATGCACAAAGGTTGTGCGAGTATTAAAAATTATGTTTGACATTTTTGCATGATTTTAAAGTCTTGTTAAAGTTGATCCTCAATAAAGTGCAAAAATGAAAAGCACAAAGTGTTGTGCTTATTTTTACTTGTTAATTAATTGTTTATGAGATATGTATTTAATTTGTTGCATTGAATGTCAATTCTTATTTATTATTCATTTAATTGTTGAATGGATGATGAATGCATGGGGATGAACATAAGCTTTTAAATTGGTTTTATTTGTTTCAAGTTGTTGAAAAGAGTTATATTAAATAGAGGGCTCGCATGCCTCTTGATTTTCTATCTTGTAAATGTTATGAGAGTATAGCACTAGGTATGAGGATTTCTTTTTTTTTTTTTTGCAAATATTGCAAGGTGACAAAGAAGGCCAAAGGGATTAAGGAGGCTTGAAGACCCATGAATGTATGGAATATATTTACATAATAGATAGATTTAATCAACCTACTTAAAATCAACTAAGTAGTGCACCTATAGCTTTAAGTGCATTACTTAGTTAAGGCTCATGGTTATCCCACCCTAGAAACATGTTGGGTGCATTTACTTATTTATGCTTTCTTTATCATATTAATGTATGATATGCATGGTTAGGATATAGAAAACCTAAATAAGAGAAGATAAAATTGATGAGATCTTTCAAAACAAGAAAATCCCTTGGAGAAGTCTAAGTGTTTTTCAAAATATTAAGTCAATTTGGATATAAATTAAAAGGAATTTTAATTAATTCAAGCCTTTTACCAATAGTTTGTGACATGAGATGCTACCATATTTGCTTGATGTCTCACAAGTCATAGGTCACGTTTATGGAGGAAAGTTATGCTCACTTACTTAGCATATGATGCACTTTAATTTAAAACTCACTATGGCATTGTCTTACAAGTTGTGAATGACATAGTGGAATTTCTAGATAAATATTGATTGATAGGTCTGACTTAAACACCTACTAGTGTAGATGTCTCACAAGTCATGGCTCTATATGAAGAGTTGCACATTGATGCAATTAGCAAAAGTTGCTTACTTTACAATTATTTGTGGATATCTTATGAGTTGTGGGTCCATTATAATGCCTTTGGGTCTTGATTCTCACTAGGAAATGAGGTTTTTTGAATTCCTTTAGGGGGGGGGGTGAGGAATTTGATAAAATAGTGGGAGAAAAATATGCTTGCAAATCCATAAACATATTTTCAAATTTCAAAAATCAATAACATGCTTATATTCTCTTTTTTGCCATGTAGATTTTTGAATTCTCAAATCAAATGGCTAAGAATCCACTCAACATGATTTTCACTACAACAAATAAACATATTTGTGGAGAATATTTAGTGGGGGTTATTAAACCCCCCTTATTTAATAATACACATAAGGGTTTTTTAGTATTTAGTGAGAGATAACTATGGGGGTCTAATAACCCCCACTAATTAATAATAAAACATAAGGGTTTTTAGTATTTATTTTAATAATCCCTACTAAAGATCCATTCCTAATTATACCGCTTAGATATGAATTAAACATCAATTTAATATTTTAATTTTCATCATCTTTAAAAGCTTAAAAATATTTCATAAAACTAACATCCCTAAACTTTACTGCTAAAATTAGTTAATATAGATTTAATTAATTTATTTTTTATTTTTATTTTTGAATTATTTTAAAATATCTTTTAATTTTGTATTAGTTTTTTTAAATGAAACCTATTAAAATTTTTATTAAAATAATTTTTTTCAATCAAATCCATCTTTCCCTCTCTTTCTGTCGTTGGTCATCTCCTCGCACCCTAATCCAATGAGTACTGTGCTTGTTATCTCTTGTTCCATCACCTAAATTTTCAATTTCCCTCATTTGTCCTGAGTAAAAATCTCAAATACAAAACTCTTTTATAGAGAGAAAAGATTCAATAGAGTTTGCCTCTTCCTCGTCATCACTCCTCATATTTCGAGTATGTGAAAATTTTCACTTTCCATCTCCAATTTATGCATTGCAGTGTATTTAATAGTGATTTTATCTTAAATTGTTGTTATCTTTAATTATGCATTTCATCATCATAAATAGATGCTTGTTATGAGCTTTTGTTTTGTAATTTATAGCATTTACTGAAATAATTCCAAGAATTTGTTTTAGGTTTAATAGAATCAACTAGTAGTTTCTGTCTTCCACTAATTTGATTATGAATTTTTGTGTTTTCAGTTTTAAACTCCATCTTTGAGTGATTTTGATTGTTGATGGAAATCTCACTTTGATATCATATGTCTGAAATCTTAATTGCAAGCCTTTTGGAAAAGAGTCATAGTTGTATGGTGAGTTATCCATCTATTTGAGAATGAGTTGGTAATTACAGTTGTGCTAATATGGTTTCTTTGATTTTTTTTATTAGTTTTCTTCTTTAAAATTGTTGAATTTGGACTAATCGACATAATTTCTAGTGCAGTATAGTTCCATTGGTTTCTTTACTTTACCAATTGAAATTGTAATTTTAGTTTCTTGGCAAAATCAGACTGTTTATCTCTTGAAGTTATGAAGGAGTGTTCTGGCCCATAATTGCTTTTTTGTTGCATCTCGATCTTGATAGAGGGCAAAGGGCTCGTTGAAAAGTCATGGTTGCTCAACTATGGCCCTGCTATTGAGAAAGCTTTATGCACTTTTATTTCTGCTATCATTACTATTACAAAGACATCATTTTAAATTCTTATTGCCATTTAGCTTCTTCAGCTTCTTTTATGGGATAGCATGCATGGAAGATCTTATGTCCAACAAGCAAGTACAAGTTTTCTTTGATTTTATGATTAACTTGTCCTATGGTGAATTTTTCTTCTTGTTTATGATTGCAAATCTAGCTTTTGTTCTTGCATACATGCATCTTTGTTGTGGCATGCTAATTATTAGTAAAGAGACTGAGTGGAGAATTGATTTCTATTGCACTGTCTATAAACTGAAAAACAATTGAGGTGAAGAAGTTGACTTTGTCTTCCAAGTCTGATTGCCCATGTATTAAATTTAAAGAATTAGCCAGAAGTGTATTAAGAAAAGCTAGAACTCAGAAGACTCAAAATATATCAAAAAATATGTTATTGCCCAGAAAGTAGTTGTCCGTGTTTTGTCTGAATTCTTTTGGTCAATTAAATTATCTTGGAAACTATTTAGCTTTGCAATGTTGGTGTTGATTAAGGGCAGGCCCTGGCTAAAAAATGAGCTGCTCCATGCACAATGAATGTGGTTCGCATATGAAAACTTACAATAATTTTCCATTATTATTATTAGTATAAAAATATGAATAACTCACAATGTTTTACGTTTTTCTTTTAACTTTCTAGTATCTATTATAAAACTTATTAGTATCTACTCACAATGTTTTAATTTTTTTATGCGTTCCAATAATTATCCATTATTCTAGTAGAAGAAAGCCCTCATTTGCTATTTAAACAAGGATTACTATATTTTGGGGCCAAGAGAGGCTTTCCTTTTCTTTCTTTCTTTTTTTTAATGTTACATATATTCATGCTTTACTAGTTTTGGTGTAGTTTACTGTTTAGGGTAGTGGTGGTTCTTTGCACTAGCTAGCTAGGCTTAATTTAATTGCTAGATTGTTAATTTCATTAGGAGCATGTAACCTAAAGTTTATCTTGATATTAAGTTAAGGGTAAGAATAGAATTTGCATGTTGGGGGGGGGGGG
>JACGDI010005716.1:290015-320585 GCA_014898725.1 Jacaranda copaia
TTTTTTTTTTAGCAAATTCACTTAATTATTAGCAAGGATTGTAGTTGCGGTTGGTCAAAAACCCTTGCTGGTAATTAGCAACATATCTAACTATGATGGTTTGGGGAGCCCCCACTAAAGGTATTAGTGGGGATTTAAAACCCCCGCTAAATTTATTTATTTTTTTGTAGTAATTTGGAAACTAATAAGCTTATCGGGGCAAACTTTCGTGATTGGCTTAGAAATCTCAAGATAATTCTTAAGTCCAAAAAGAGAACCTTTGTGCTTACTCAAAGTCCACCAAACACCATTGGTGATGATGCCAATAATGAGCCATGCAAAATGTTTGCGAAATAGGCTAAAGATGATCTTCAAGCCCATTGCCTTATGATGGCCTCTATATCCAACGAGCTCCAAAAATCTCATAAGCACATGAAAACCACTTCTGAAATTCATTTGCACCTACAAAAGTTGTACAACATAAGAACTAGACATGAGCACTTCTCATTGTCTTAGGAGCTTTTTAAGACTAGAATGGTTGAAGGTTCTAGTGTCCATGACCATGGACTTAAGATGGTTAGTCTCATTGAGAAGCTTGCTTACTTGTGAAAGAAAGTGCAAGCTAAGGATCCAATTAAAAACTAAAATCAAACTTTATTACACCTTTCTAAGGATATAATTCATGCTACTAAAATAGATTTAGGTCAGAAAATTACCTAGATAACAAAATCCAACCAAAGAGAGAAAACTTGCTTGAACTCTTCAATGCAGTCTTCTCCTGGTGTAGTAGTTTGTAGGCAGTGTTTGCCCAACCAAATCACCTCAGAAATTTTTTAAATTTGGAGAAAATATCACCAATATATTGATGAATCTCCAGTAAAAATTTCTGCACAAAACAAATCTGGCAAGGCCTGGAAAAGGCGCTTTAAAGTTTCTGCCCAAATGGAGGATCTCCAAAAGACAAACAATACAAATGTTTTGCCTCTAATGTGATGATGCACACACCAATGGACAATCCAAATCTGTCCTAGAACAGATGGAAAATCAAGGAGAGATGAGATAGGACGAAGGCCAAAAGTTTGGGAGGAAGAGGTGAAGAAAATGTTAAGCCTCATCACATGAGAGAGTCACACGAAATTGGAGGGAAAAATGGAATCTAATTTTTAGATCTAGAATTATGCAAGCATGCTTGTGGTGGTTGGACATATCTATATCTATATATATATGGAGGGAAGGTGTGATGCTAGTTGGCATCACACTCCCATAAAGTGCCACCTAAGCAAGCAAGTTGCATGTGAAATCACATTTCACTTGCATTAGGATTTCATTTGGAATCTTCATTTCATCTAATGAAATATCATCCAAATAAATTCAAATGCACACCAAATGAACTCTTTCATTTTGAATTGTCCTTGAAATTACTTTTTCATGTTAATTAAATTAACCCCTTAATTTAATTAATTAACCTTGA
Source organism: Jacaranda copaia (assembly GCA_014898725.1). Taxonomy (NCBI): domain Eukaryota; kingdom Viridiplantae; phylum Streptophyta; class Magnoliopsida; order Lamiales; family Bignoniaceae; genus Jacaranda; species Jacaranda copaia. The sequence continues at coordinate 291,466 of JACGDI010005716.1, forward strand.
CTTAACTCTTTAAGTCAATTAGCTTAACTTTTTAAGGTAGAAGGTGTTAGCTTAACTCCTTAAGTTAACTTGACCAATTGGTAGTCATGCATCACCTATTAAATTAACTCCTTAATTTAATTGGTCTAATTTAACTCCTTAAATTATTTAGATCAATTTAACAATTAAATTGATCAAAGCCAAAGTGACCAAAAATTGAGTCAATTGTTTCCCTCCGAAAATCAATTATGATGTAATCTTTCTAACTCTTAGAAAATTCCCTTCATCAAGTAGGATTTCCAATTGCTTTTTTGTGTAACGCATTAGGTTCTACCATTTATTGGACATGGGCTCACAACACTCGTAATTTATAGAATATCAAAATATTAACATTAGTTTAAACTCCTTTAAACTAATAACTTAATTCAATTAACCTCATTAATTGGAAACTGCCTAATTTTCATGGTCGATGTCCATCTCTAAGCCTATGGAGCCTAACTAATTGGCTAAAATGAATGCTTTTGGAGAACTATTCTAGCTTTACGTGTACCATGCAAATACAATCCTTACAACTGTTATCTCCTAAAAGAAGTTTAGGGTAACATATTTTCCGACTCTCTTCTATTCCCAATGTTCAATTCCTTTTTATGACATCATCTTTGGAAAACTCCTTTTCCAAATTGTTATACTACCTTGCGCAAGGATTTCTTAGAATTGGTCATTATAGAATACATAGGTGATGTACTCTCCTTTCACAAAAACAAAGAGTCAAATTCCATTTTGAATCTCATAAGCTTTTATGTCTAATAGCTCATACCCAACCTCAAGCCAAAAGACCCACTAAGTGGTCAAGGAAGAGTCAAGCATAAGAATCTAAACGTAAGGTTACCATGGATCCTCAAGTTAAAGGACTAATTATATACACTAGCGTAAGCATGAGAACTTTCCATTATTGACTTGCCACTATAGCTATCTAGTGGATTATTTGGCCAAGCCTATAGTGAACTTGTTATATAACAAGCACCTATGTCTAACATAGTTTGCTCATAAAATAAAGCAAGATCCAACCCTTAGATTTATGCATCATTAGTGTAAATCTATCTAAATCTTAGATGCCTTGTCTCATAAGATTCTATGACTTGGGATATTTAAGATGATGACTGTGTAAGACTAATTTCATGATCATTACCCAATACGTGACCAAGTCCCATAGTTTTGTGTGATCTAAGTGCTTTTACCAAATGTAAGTGAAGTAAAGTAAGCATAAAATGATGATGACCATTTGCAATGGATATCATTTAATCAAGATTATATCATAAGTGAAATAGTTCACATGCCAATCTAATTGGCTATGGGGGCACTGTTCCAACAAATTGGACATGGTTATGGACAATGAGCTTTATGTGGATATAATTCTCCAATGATTACCAAGTTCATTTGATCAATTTGTTATGAACTTCAACATGACAAAGCAAGAGGTGATGATTAATAAATTGGTTAATATGTTGGTGATTGCCAAGGCAACTATGAAGAAAGATAAACCTTTAATACTTGTATCCTCCTCCAAATCTAAGGGCCTTAGTGGTGCTAAGAAAGGAGGTAAGAGGAAGAAGAGTTCTTCCTTGAAAGGGAAGCAACCATTAAAACCCTTTAGAAGAGTAAAGAAAAAGAAAAAGAATAAAGTTGATGCTACTTGTTTCCATTGTGGCTAAAAAAGCTATTGGAAATGAAATTGTAGGGAATACCTTACAACACTTGGGAAATATATGTACTTTATTGAAGTGCATTTAATGATAAAGTTTTTCTCATGAGTATTTGATACTGCATATGGTTCTCACCTTTGTAATTCATTACATGGGGTGGAAAGAAAAAGGAGTCTAAATGATGGAGATATGATCCTACACCTTGGCAATGGAGCAAAAGTTGCAGCCAAAATTGAAAGCATCATGAAGTTCGACATAAAGAACTCTTTTCTTGTCTTAGATCCATGTTATTATGTACCAAATCTTGTCAAGAACATCATTTCAATTCCCATTTTAGATAGCAAAGGATTTAATTTTTTTATATCAAACGGGAAATTGAAAGCAATAAAGAATAGTTCTTTAGTTGCTATTGGTACACTAAATAATAGATTATACATTTTGGATTCTCAACCATCACTAATACACATTCAACTGAGTAAAAAAAAATTAGATAACCAAGAAGATACTATGTTATGGCTTGCAAAACTTGGATATATTTTCAAAAATAGGATAAAAAAGATATAAGCCCTTAAAGTGCTAAATGTTAGTGGCTTAGAGGATCTTCCTACTTGTGAATCTTGTTTAAAAAGAAAAATAACCAAGGCTCTTTTGTAGGACAAACTAAACGAACCACAAGTTTTAGATTTGATCACATGGACATTTGTGGACCATTAAAAGTTAATGCAAGAGGAGGCTATTCTTACTTCATTACTTTCATCAATGATCATACTTGGTTCAGACATGTGTATCTTATGAAGTATAACTCCAAAGCTTTTGAAAAGTTTAAGGAGTATAGGAATGAAATAGAAAAGCAATAAGGACTAGGTATTAAAACTCTTTAACCAAATTAAGAAGGGGAATACTTACATATCGAGTTCTTAGATTATCTAAAGGAGAATAGAATTCTCTCACAATAGATTCCACCTGGCATACCCTAACATAATGGAGTAGCCAAAAAGGGAAACTATACCTTATTGGATATGGCACATTCCATGATGAGTTTTACCAATGTGCTTATATCCTTTTGCGAGTACATTTTAGAAAAGGCCGTAAAGCTACTAAATGAAGTACCCTCGAAGTAGGTGCCAAAGACACCACATAAGATGTGGTATGACGAAATGCTTATTTATTCTTATCTAAGAGTTTGGGGTTTCCCGAATCTGTCAAAAAACTAGTGGGAGGCAAGTTATATGCGAGATCTACCTTGTGCAAGTTTGTGGGATACCTAAAAGAGTTTTTAGGTTATTATTTCTATAATCCCTCTAAACAAAAGGTACTCATTTCAAGGAACACCATCTTTTTGAGAAAAAAATCTATTACATAGAAATGGCATTGTCATCGAACTTGATAAAGTTCAAGATGATCATATAATCCCACAAATGGTAAAAATAAGATAACATCACCAGCCTTGCATGCAACCTCTAAGAAGGTTAGATCGAATCAAGAAGAAACCCAAAAGGTTTGGATTCCTTCATGAAACGGGCCATGTCAATAGTGATCTGAAGACCTATAAGGAAGCTATGTTAGGTATAAATTCAGGGCATTGGCTTATGGCCATGAAATCTAAAATGGACTCTATGTATTCCAATAAAGTATAAACTTTAGTAGATTACTAAAAGGTGTAGTACTCATTAGTTGCAAATGGATCTGTAAGTGAAAGCAAGGAATCACAGAAGAAATAACAACCTTTAAAGTGAGACCAATAGTGAAAGGTTACACTCAAAGACATGGTATTTATTTCAAGGAAACTTTTTCACCGATCGCTATGCCTAAATCCATTAAGATTATGCTTGCCATAGCCATATATTATGACTATAAGATATGGTAAATGGATGTGAAGACTACTTTCCTCAATGGAGACATTGAAGAACAAATCTTTATGGGGCAACCATAAGGTTTTACATCCAAAAAGGGTTAGCAAAAGGTTTGCAAACTTTAAAGTTCTATTTATAGGCTGAAACAAGCATCTCAAAGTTGGAACATACGTTTTGATAAAACAGTTAAATCATTTAGCTTTATCAAAAATGTGTATAAACTTTGTGTGAATAAAAAGGCTAGTAGGAGTTTAATACAATTTATTGTGCTTTATGTCAATGACATTCTTCTCATTGGAAATAAGAGAGAAATGTTAGAGTGTACTAAAGTATAGTTATCTTCACAGTTCTTCATGAAAAATTTGGGATATGCATCCTACGTATTAAGAATACAGAGCTATAGAGAAAGATCAAATAGGATGTTGTGAGTTTCCCAAACTCCATATATTGACAAGATACTAAAGAGATTTAGTATGGATGAATTCAAGAAAGGATATCTTTGTATAGGATATGGTCTTTGTCTTTCTAAGTTTATAGCCTCTAAGATTAAAGATGAGAGAAAAAGAATGTCCCACATACTTTATACGTCCGCCATTGGGAGCATAATATATGCCATTCAATGTGCAAGACTGGATGTAGCACATGCTTTAAGCGCTACGAGCTATTTTCAATTTGATCTCGATGAATGTCACTAGCAAGTCATAAAAGCAATCCTAAAATACCTAAGAAGAACTAAGGATTTTTTTTTCCTGGTATACAATAATGAAGAATTGAAACTTGAAGGGTTTTCAAATTCTAGTTTCTAATCCGATGAAAATGACCTTAAATCCACCTTAAGATTTATATTTTACCTTAATGATGGCATAGTGAGTTAGACAAGTTCCAAATAAGATACCACAGTCGATTCTACCACTAAGGTGAAATATATTGTGGCTCTAGAAACCACAAAGAAGAGTGTTTGGATGAAAAATATTATCCAAGAGTTGGATGTAGTGCCTAGCATTGCAAAGCTGATTGTCGTCTTTTGTGATAATAATGGAGCAGTTGCACAAGAAAATGAGCTAAGATCTCATTAGTGATCCAGGTACATTTTGAGGCATTATCATTTGATCTATGAGATCATTGATAGCAATGACATGTGAATGGAGAGGGTAGCCTAAGAAGAGAACATAGCATATCTACTAACTAAACCCCTAATGCAAAAGGTCTTTCAAGGAATTTTGAGAAAATGGGCCTTAAGACTATGGAAAATTGCCTTTAGGGAAAGTGGGATATTGTTGGAATAGTACCACACAGCTAATTATTTATTGGCATGTAAAAACTATTTCACTTATGATGCAATCTTATTAGATGATATTCTTATAAAATGGCTATCTTTATCCTTTGCTTATTTTACTTTACTGGCATTTGGTTGAAGCCCCTAAATAACTAGAGACTATGGGACTTGGTCATTCACATGATGGTGATCATGAAAAAAGTCTCTACGATCGTGATTTTTAAATATTCCAAGTCTAGAATCTTATGGAATAGGGGCACCTAAGACTTAGATAGACCTGCACTAACGATGCATATTTTAAGAAGTTGAATATTGCTCCATTTTATAAGCAATGCATGTTAGGTATGGATGTATATTAGTGGGTACTTATTAGAGAACAAATTCATTGAAAACTTGTTTGGAGAATCTACTAGATAGCTGGAGTGGCAAGCTCTCTAGCTTACACTATTGCATATAATTAGTCATTGGACTTGAGGATCCATGGTAACTTTATGTTTTGGTTCTTATGCTTTGACTCTTCTCTAACCACATTATGAGTCTTCGGGGTTGAGATTGGGCATGAGCTACTTAAGCATAAAGGTTTGTGAAATCTAAGATGGGATCCTTTTCCTCGTCATTGTGAAAAAAGATTGCATCTCTTATGCATTCTATAATGATCAATTCTAAGAAATCCTCACGCAAGGAAGTACGACAATTTGGAAAAGGAGTTTTCTAAAGATGAGGTCATAAAAGGGCATTGTACATTGGATGTAGAAATATAGTTACCGAAGTTATTAGGGAGCTGACTAATAGCTTGCCTTAAACCTCTTTTGGGAGATAAGAGATGGAAGGACCTTATTTGCATGGTAAGCGTAGAGCTAGAATGGTTCATTGAGACATAATTCATTAATCTATTTAGTTGGGCTCCATGGGCTTGTTACTAGACATCAACTATTGAGATTAGGTACTCTTTGATTAATGGAGATTAACTTAAAGGGTTATTAGTTTAAAGGAGTTTAAACTAATGTGAATGTTTCTATATTCAAAATATCACAATAAGTTGTGAGCCCATGTCCAATGAATGGATGAACCTAATGGGTTGCACATAAAAGCCTACATGTAATTCTTACTTGATGGGAGGAATTTTCTATGAAGTTAGAAAATTTAACCTAGGCATTTTTTGAGAGAAAACGATTGACTATTTTATTGGTCATTTTTGCTCGATTAATTTAATTGTTAAATTAATCAAAATAATTTAAGAAGTTAAATTAGACCAATTAAATTAAGGAATTAATTTAGTTTGTACCATGTGACAATTAATTAGTCAAGTTAACTTAAAGAGTTAAGTTAATTGAATTATGGAGTTAAGTCAATTTAATTAATTAAAGTAAGAAGTTAATTTAATTAAAATTAGAATTTGGATTTTGGAGGGAAATCAAATGAAAGAGTTCATTTGAATTATGCAAGTTGGCATATCAATTAATGAAATGAAATGCAAATGCAAATACAAGCTAAATATAGATTTAGCAAGTTGACAATCTGGTGCATAAGGCTTCCATCCTCTCCTATATGTACATGTGGCCACCCACTTGATAGGAGAATTGAAGCCCTCACATTTTCCCTTCAAAATGTGAAATAATTCATTTGTTGAATAACCACCTCCTCGATTCCCTCCTCATTCTCTCCTCCTCCAAAATTGCCGACCTCCATCATCACCTTCCTCCTCCCTTATCTAGCAAAGAGTGGTGGATTAAGAGCTATTCCTAAATGTGTGGACTATTGATTAAAGGCTTAACACATAAGGAGTTTTGAGTTGGTTGATTGCACCTCTTTGTGGCCGATTCTGGTGCTTTGATTGGGTGACCTAGGAGCTGTGTTTTCTCCTGATTTTTAGCCAACAACTTACTTTTTTGGTGGTGAAAGAGTGTGCAAAATTTGCTGAATTTTGGAGGCTTGGAAGTGGAGAAACCAGATCAAGATTGTGGAGCTTGTTGATCTTCAATTGGAGGTGTCCTTTGGGAGATTTACTTGATTCCATTGATTTTTTCCTCAAAGTAATTTTCAACCTTTAAATACTAATTTTTGGCATATAGTTAGATCAGTGGGATGAAGATGATTGTTTAATTTTTCCTTTTTTTGGAATAATTTTATGAATCCTAATATATCTCCAACCTTTAAAGCTATTGTATGTATAAATGCAAACAACTTCAAAAATGAATTTTATGATTTTTTTTCTATTGTTACGGGAAAAAAAATACAAAGGCACGCCTGCATTGTTTACTTTTCAATATTTTTAATTTTTATTTCATAGATGTAAGTTAATATGAATTTACAACCATGGAAGAAACGAATTAATGGAACAAAATGATGGAATCCCACAAAAAAATGATAAATATATATATATATATATATTACTACATTATATAGATACCAATGAGCGTGCTTTTCATTCCTCTTGTGCATGGGTGCCTTTTGCATTTCCCCCCCTTAAAAATCTGTTTGAAGCAACATGTTTGGTTGATATTGTGCTGCATGGGTTTGTTCTTTGCGCTTTAAAGATTGTATGGTGTTTTATTTTTTTGTGTATTGGTGGTGGGTTCCCCATAAATGGTTAGACAAAAATAGGTGTTTTTACCATTTCTTTTTGGGTGGGAGATTGCTATTTAATGATCTTGGTAATTGTGAAGCCACACTATTTATGGGGGTTAATGCTATAAGGTTGTACTTTTCACAATGGAGATTGATTGATGGTTTGTTTTTATCTTAGTTTTAAGTGGGCCCCATAAATTATTTAGAGTGAAAGAATTTCTTTGCTTGGGTTGAGTTTTGTCAGAATTATTTTTCTTTTAATTTATATATTTTCCCCCTACTTTTTGTTTGAGGAGCATGACTTTTTTTAAGGTGTGTATAGTTTAATGGGCTTCTTTAAGCATTTTGGGCCTTGTATTATTTCTTTTGTGGACTTTGTCTTGTGTTAGTATTTTTATATATTTGTTTGGTTATTAATTTTTGTGGAGTTTAAATTGTTTGCTAAGGTTTTAAATAGTTAAATTATTATTTATAGTACATACGTTCCATGTTTTTTAGTTTTGGGTTTGTGCTTAAATGAGGTTATTTTTCTCTTTATTGATTCTTCCATACATTTAAATAAAAATGTGTTATTTGAATATATTTCTCCTTGTTGGTGGTACCGTTTTGGTATTTATTTGTAATGTTAGATTTTTATTGAGAGAAAAGAAAAGGAAAAAGAAAAAACTCCCTTTGTGTGAGATCTTTGGATAGCTATAGAAATGGCTTCGAATTCTAGTGCAAAGGTCTTGTCCATTGCATCATATCTGCAGTCATTGGGGAATTCAACCACATGATAAGCATTATTTTTTTCCTTCTTTTTTTATTTATTTTATTATAATATATATTTAGATTTCCAAGGTTTAGGATTTGTGGGAGCTTCTGCTTACCATGGTTTATGTTTTTATTTCTTATAATTAACTCCATGTATGAGTAGTGGAGTGAGTTTGGCTATTTTAGGTAGGTCTCTTTTTGTATGCTTATTTGTGGTTGTTTTGAGGTTTTAGGGTTTATGCTTACTTCTCTGATGTTCTAAATGTGGGTATTTAGATTTACTGTTTCATTATTTATTCTTTTAGGGGCTTGGTGTGTATTTATTTTGGTAAGAATAGTTACTTGGTGGATTTTTCTTGTAGCTATTTTTTTTCTTTTTGTTATGTGTCTCATTTTGCTCATATATTTTATTACTGATTTGGCTTTAAGTTTGATATTCATTTACCTATGTTAGGAATTTTAAAAAAAATAGCTTTTTTCTTTTTTGGAAAATTTGTGTCAATGTTTCTCAATGTATATGGTTTTTTCCTTATTTGGGTTTTAATACATGACTTCTATTTTTGTTTGAATTATTTCATGGGAGTATTTTTTAGGATTTGTATTGGGTGTTTCTTGGTTGTCTTGCTTTTAAATAGGGAATTGGGTTGTTTAGTTATTTTCTTAGCAAGCGTTTGGAGCTGTTGTTCCTCTTTGCTTTTTGATATTAATGATATGTTTATCTTTGTGGGAAAGTGTTATATTTAATTGTACTTTTTAATTAACATGTTCTTTTCCTTGTGATATTGTAGTTCTTGTGCTCTTCGCATTGAAACGTTTGTTCTGTGGCTTTTGGCTTGGTTACTGGCAACAATATTGTTTTTATTCATTGCTTTACTTTTTTAATTGTAGTTATTGTTGTTGTTTCTTTTTCTCTATTTTTATACATTGCATTATGTTAATATTTTTGGCAAATTGTATTTACTAAATTTGAAATGTGAATTTTGTTTTTCTTTCAACACAATCAGTTTAGTAGTTGTGAATTATGTTTATTTTATAGTATGCCTAATTTATTTGTCTTTTTAGTTAGTTTGATGTTTTTTGGGGGACACTTTGTTTTTGTTTCAATTGTTGTTGCATAGTACTAGCTATTTTTCTTGGCATCTTATTCTTTAGACGGAAAAGAAAGCCAAAACCAAAGGAAAATCTTGAAAGTAAACCTACTTGATCTTTTTACAAATGCACAAAAAAATTCAGCCTGTGAGAAGAAAATCAAGAATACCTATTGACAAAGTCTCCCACTTGAACCTATGGATTTTTTCACTCCCAAATACCATCCACCACTACTTTACTAGACTTAGACAAGAGTAATAGAGTGATAAGGGAAAATAAGAAGATGGACAAGGAGGAAAAATCCATAAACTCTTTATCGATTTCTTCTTAGTCAAAAGAAGACTCTAACTAGAGAGAAATTTAGAGCAACTACAAAGGAATATAGAGTGAAGAAAGAGACTTCACATAAACAAATGTGTGTGAGTGTGCGCATGCGCATGTGTGGCTTTTCTAGAGGGAAGAGTCTGAATGCTTGATAGAGAAGAGCTTGGGACATTGGAGATTGTGTGTGTGTGTGACCATTTTTTACATAGTAAAAGGTGGGATGATTTTGTATTTGAAAATAAAATTCTTGAAAGAGAATGTAAAAAAGAAAAGACAAATTATGATGGGGATTATTATTCTAAAGTGATTAGAGATGGCATTATCAATCTACAGTATGCATTTTGTAAGAGAAGTATTATGAACTTTATTCTTTCTTTTGGATTTGGGATAGTGCAATTTGCTCTTTATGACTTTTTTGACGTTCTTTTGAATCTTAGAGATTATTAATTTAATTTCTACTTTATAGTAGTTATATAAGGTTGTAGGTTCTTAATATGTTTGATGCTTTGAGGAGTATAATCTTTTAAGAGAAGGAGTACTAGGAAACATTCTGCTATGTGAATGAGACTGTCATAGCTAAAAAATATATAATTTTGCATAATTTTGAATATGGTTAGATTTCAGGGAAAATTTCAAAATGGTCAAGAATTTTAATTTATTGTGTTTCTATGTGTGAATATATATGTTGATAATAGTTAATTTAAATTTAAATTTCAAAAGAAAATATTATTTAATATTAATTTAAAATAATTAAATTTTAATTAATATTCATTAATTTTTAAAAATTTAACTTTTCTTGTTGGGCCTTGTTATTTAAATTTGTTGAATTAAATTAACTATTTATTAATCAGTGATAAAAATTGAAAGGGTTAATTACACTTTGCCATCCAAACTATTCGGTTTTTTATACTTTGCCTCACAAACTTTTTTTCTTTACACTTGACCATCTAAACTTTGTATTTTTTTACATGGTGCCACATATTGCTATTTTCGGTGGAATATTCCACCGTGATTCTATCACGTGCAATGCACGTGCTTATTTTTAAGAGCAAATTAGAATCATGTGCATTGCACTTGATGGAATCACGGTGGAATATTCCACCAAAAATAGCAATATGTGGAATCGTGTAAACAAAATATAAAGTTTAGATGGTTGAATGTAAAGAAAAAAAGTTTAGGTGGCAAAGTGTAAAAATTGAATAGTACGGATGGCAAAGTGTAATTAACCCAAATTAAAATTATTTAATCTAATTTTTATGTATTTTAATTTTATAAAACTTATGCCCATTTGTTTTACGCAAAATAATTCATTTGCTTATGTTCGTATTTTGATTTTCTATTTTGTTTTTGTAATTTGAGGTGCTATATTTAAAATTTTCAATATGAGCATTTATTCTTTTTTAAACTTTAGTTTGTTTATTTTCAGTTTTTGTTGAATTTGGGACTTCTTCAAGGACTTTTGTAGCTTTTGTTTCTGTTGTCAAAAGAGTAAGTATCTTTTTTAATTTTGTTTTAATTTGTAATTTTTACACATGTTAGTTTTGTGTATTTTTAGTGTTTTTTTTGTGTGTTTGTTACATTTATATGCATTTATTGGATGAATATAGTAACTACCATTGTTTTTATTCTTCTATTGAACTGTGTTTTTTATCTAAAATATTCTGATTAATTATTAATGCTTTGTTTCTTAGTTATTTATAATAATATTTTGTTTTATCAATGATGCTTGATCCATGTAACTTAATGTACTTTAATGATTGCTTTCTTTTAAGTTGTGCTTGTTTTTATGTAAAATATATACATTTTTTTCATATATTGTGCTTAGTTTATAATATTATAGTAATATCATGGTATGTTTTTTATATTTATGGATTTTTAGTTCTTATTTATTATGTAATCTTATATTTTACTTAATTTAATATCTCAGGTGATGATCAATTAATTGATCAAATTGAAGAGAGGAAAAGGAAACATAGGGAAAAGGCAAAGGAGATTTATCAAAATATGGATCCTCAAGAGAAAGAAAGCTACTTGAACGTCGTAGAAAATAACATTGGGATTGCATCAAAAGATCTAGATCATCTTTACAAATAACAAATGAATTTTGTAGTGTGGATGGTAGGGGAAGTGAGCAAGTTACTTGTAGGAATCAAACCTTTAATTCTACAAAAGCTTCATTATCTATTATTAACATGTGCATGGAATCTATACATAATCATGCATTTAATGAAAGATTACTGAATCATTCATTCTCATTTACCATATCTGCTTACTTCTCACGCTTGCTTTATGTTCCATTGATTTCGTGGGCTCTACCTTCAGCCACATCTTGCTAGTATTGTAAGGCCAAAAAATTCTTGTATAAGCCTCATTCTTTTTGTTGTGCTAGTGGTTTTGTTTCTTTAGCACCAATAATTCCTAATCTGTTATTACATGATCTTTTTACTTTTGACACTACAAGTATTAGACAAAGATTTAGATGAAGAGTTCAAACTTATAATAATAATTTTGCTCCCACTTCAATAGGCATGAAAACTGATCCTCAATTTTGTTGGAGCAATCAAGGTATATACACTTTGAAAGCTAATGGACAAGTATCTCATAGATTAGAAATGTTTAATAAATCTATTGAGCTTCCAAAACATCTTCAATTATTCTTTCTAGATATAATTGTTGATGTTGGTGTTGACTCTTTAAAAATATGATGTTGAGCCTGGTATTGTTGATATACTCATAAAAGCTTTAGCAAACAAGCCATACTTCAAAATTTTTAAACATATTCATTCTTGGAATAATTTGGAGAATTTCAAAGTTTTTTTGCAAGCTCATCCACAATTAAATAAAAAAACACATAGTATTCAAACTACTCAACAAATTGCTGGAATTTGGGATGAGACAAGTGATGATCCTGAATATATGAATCGTGATATTAGACTATATGGATTAGATTCCCATGAACATACAATTCTATATCATTACGAATGTTATGAACTATTGCAATATCTTTTGTTGTTCTCACTTTGGGAACCGGCATGGCATGTCATAATAGAATGGCTTAGTCGGTTTAGAAATGTGGGAAGTTATTGTAGGGGTCAAAATATCGTGTTTCCAGCTATTGGTCAATTAGTAGATAATGTCGTGTGCATTGAAAATGAAGGTATTTTTTATACTAGGTAATTATTCAATTTAATCATTAATTAAACATTTGAATTATTAAATGATCATAATTAAATTATTATTGCAGTCTACTTACAAAATAGAAATAAGAAAATAAATATCTCATGCCGCGAATACACTGCTTCTAGATGCCAAATACATGAGGGTGAGTTTAATGTCATATTTCATTCGGGAAGGCTAGGGCAATAATACATCATAGACTCTTACATTAAAATAGAAACACAACATTTAGATTATTAAAGAATGGAGCAACAACAATTTGATGCAAGATTTAAAATTTTACAAGGAATTGTGGATTCTTTGGGTGTTGAGGGTTTGAATGATCCAACAAAAATAGGTCATCATATCGTATTGCCTTCTTCTTTTATTGGTGGTCCACGAGATATGATGTAAAGGTATGTTAATGCAATGACTTTAGTTCAAAAATATGTTAATCCAAATTTATTTATTACAATGACCTACAATTCGAATTGGCCTGAAATTAAAGAATGTTTCTTGCTAATTGAAGAACCTCAAGATCACTCGGATTTAGTTGCACATGTTTTCCATTCTAAATTTGAAGACTTTAAAAATGAAGTCATGAAAAAAAAAAAGCTGTTTGGAGAAGTTGTTGCATATGTTTATGTTGTGGAATATAAAAAATGCGGTCTTCCACATGCTCATTAGATTATTATTCTTAAACAAGCGCACAAATTAACTTCTCCACAGTTATATGATAATATTATAAATGTTGAGATACCAAATAATGCTAACCCAATGCTTCGGTCTTATTTTGTTTTTCATATGATGTATGGACCATGTGGTGAAGCTAATCCAAAAAATGTATACATGAGGGATATAGTGTGCAAAAATAAATATCCTAAAAATTTTTATGTTGTTACAAGTCATGGTAAGTACACCTATCCTAATTATAGAAGGTGAGATAATGATCATAAAGTACTTGTTCAAAATGTTTTTTTAGATAATAGGTATGTTGTTCCATATTGTCCTTGTTTACTAGCTAAATTTAACTGTCATATTAACATAGAAGCATGTTTTGATTTTTAAGCTTGTTAAGTATCTTTATAAATATATATATATATATATATATAAAGGTCATGATAGAGTTTGTTATAATATATTTGAAGATTCTTTTGCTAATACTATTGATGAAATAAAGGAATTTCAAAAAGGTTATTAGATTTTAGCAGTTCAAGTGTTTTGGCAAATTTATAGTTTTAATATTACTCAAATGTACCCACTTGTCATAATCTTACCTATTCATTTACCAAATGGACAATGTGTTTGTTTTGAAAGAAATAAAACTTTGAATGAGATTATTTTAGATTTGTTTGTTGGAAGAACTATGCTTGCAAAATTCTTTTGGATAAATGCTAATGATTCTATTGCCAAGAAATTAAATCTTTTGTATAAAGATTTTTCCTAAACACTTTGGGTGGGAGCAAAAGTATCAAAAATGGAAATTATGTAAAAAGCAAATATGTTGGTAGGATTGCAATCGTACATCCTTCTAAAGGTGAGCATTATTTCTTAGAAATTCTTTTGTCAAATATAAAAGCTCCAACATCATATGAACATCTTCTTACCATTGGAAATCACCAACACATTAATTTTCGTGATGCTACATTGCATTGAGGGTTAATTGAATATGACCTTTATGTTGAATAGTGTTTAGAAGAAGCTAGGCAATTCCAAATGCCATTTGTTTTGCGAAAACTCTTTGTAATGTTGTTAGTTCATTATTCATCACCTGATCCTAAACAACTTTTTCTAAATTCTTTTTCATTCTTTCTGATGATTTTAGGAGAAGTAACCATTTCACAGAAGTTGAAATTGAAAAAAAAAAACATTGCAAAGTATAGATGATTTTCTTATGTCTATGAATAAGTCTATTTATGATTATTCTTTAGCTCCTCATTTTGAGAGATTAATAGAAGAGAAATGATTTGCTAAAGAATTATCTTATGAAAAGAGTATTTGTATTTCAGATGATGAGTTATTAAGTATAAGATAATTAAATAATATGCAAAAGAAAGCTTTTACTGCTATAATTAATAAAATTAATTATAATGAACCAAGAGCCTTTTTTATTAATGGACCTAGAGGCACATGCAAAACATTTTTGTATGGAGCATTGCTTGCATATGTTAGGTCAAAAGGTTTCATAGCTTTGGCAGTTGCAACTTTTGGTGCTGCTGCATCTCTTTTGCTAAGTAGTAGAACTGCATATTCTAGATTTAAATTGCCTATTGATGTAATTGAAAAGAGTGATCCAAAAATTAGCAAACAATCAAATCTTGCAACTGATTCTTATTGCTAAATTAATTATTTGGGATGAAGCTTCAATGGCAAATCAAAAAATAATTGAGGCATTTGATAGATTATTACAAGATATAACTGATAAAAAAGATATGCTTTTTGGTGTTAAAGTTGTGGTTTTTGGAGGAGACTTTAGGTAGACTTTACCTATAGTGACTCATGGAAGTAAACAACATATGATAATGCAAGTTTTGCTTCATAAAAAACTTGGTCCCAACGAATAAAATTTAAACTACTAGAAAATATTAGAGCTAAAGAGGATCATATATTTACTTCATTTTTGTTGAGAGTTGGAGATGGAATTGAACCATATCTCTTGAAGATAATATTCTTATTCCAAGTAACATAGTTTTACCCTTCACTAATCGACAATCTTCTATACAACAATTAATTAACTTTGTATTTCCTTGTATAGATTCTTTTTCAAATGATTCCTCTAATTTAATAAATCGAACAATACTTACTCCCAAAAATGATTACATGATAGAAATGAATAATATACTTATAGAAAAACTTCTTGGAGAAGAAGAGAATATATAAGTTAAAATAAAGCTACTAACTTATATGATCAAGGGCAATATGAAGATTTCTTTAGCTTAATTGTTTCTAGCAGCTTACCTCCGCATAAATTAGTGTTAAAATTTTTTTTCCAATAATACTTCTATGAAACTTAAATCCTGTTGAAGGTCTTTGTAATGGAACAAGATTGATTTGTTGTAGATCAAATGACAATTTTATTGAAGCTAAGATAGCCACTAGAGATCATAAGAATAAATTAGTTTTCATACCTCGCATATCTTTAGAATGTACAGACAAGGAAAAATGCCCTATATCATTCAAACAATTCAATTTCCTATAAAACCTTACTTTACTATGACAGCCAATAAAGCTCAAGGACAAATGCTTGATTATGTGGGTATTTATTTGCCACATCTAGTTTTTTCTCATGGATAGTTATCCATGAAGGCAAGATATGTACTAAGATCTAAAATCAAAACTTCAAAATATCAAAGTAACTAGTGCCTACAAGCTACTCAAGGATCTAATCATGCATATAATTTAGATTTAGATAGAGGATTATCTTGCTGAGCAAATCCAAGGGTTATCAAGTGAACACTTCACTAATTACAGAATCTACCTCTTGTGGCACATCAAGACAATTGCAACGATCGCCCTATCAAATCACCTCCAAAAATTATAAAAAAATATATGGAGATAGAAAAACACTTGTAGAATGTCTATTTAAAATTTCATATCAATTGCCATCTGGAATGCCCTGGAGAAAATCACAAAGTTGGACCTCGTGCAGATGAATCTCTAGAAATTGAGCAAGTCACATGTTTTGCCTCTATTGTAAAAGTCCACACACAAATAAGATCTTTCTAGATCTTTAGTATTTTAGTTGGAATAAGAATAGAGATCTGGTGATGATGGAGGCCAAATTTGGGGTAGGAAGATGAAGAAAAAAGCTTAGCCTTTAATACGTGAAATGCTAGCTTGCACATATTTTGGAGGGAAATGAAGAATATAATTCTTCACGCCAATTAGCATTACTTATGGCCGGCCAGCTATCTATATATATATATATAGATGTGGAATATTGTGATGCCAAGCTGACATCACATGTTCCATGAGGCGGCCGGCCAATAGTGTGGGCTTAGGTGGCAAAATTTGATTCCAAATTTCATTTGAGTCTTAATTACATTTGAGATTTCAGTTCAAATTAATTAAGATGCCATCTGAAATCTCATTTGAGTTTATTCTCCAAAATTAATTCTTCCTACTTAATCAAATTAAACTCTTTAATTTAATTAATTATAATTTGACTTAACTCTTTAAGTCGAATTAGCTTAACTCCTTAAGCTAAATTCGTTAACTTAACTTTTTAAGTTAAGTTAATTTAACCAATTGATGGTCATGTTGGCACAAAATAATTAACTACTTAATTATTGGTCTAATTTAAATCTCAAATTAGTTGATTAATTTAGCACTTAAATCAATCAAGCCAAAATTGACCCTCAAAATATGGCCAAAAAATCGATCTACTAGGAGACACCATTTTCTAACTCCTTAGAAAATTCTCTCCATTAATTAGGAAGTTCATTGGATTTCGTGTGTGACCCAATAGGTTCTACCGTTCATTGGACATGGGCTCACAACTTCTTGTGACTTTTGAATATCTTATATTCATTTGAGTTTAAAACTCCTTTTAAATTAGTCAACTCAATTCAATTAATCTCATTAATTGAAGAGGATCCAATCTCCATAGTCGATGTCCAACCTTAAGCCCATGGAGCCTAACTAATTGGCCAAAATGAATATTTTATAGAACCATCATCACTCTACGCATGCCATGCAAATGTAGTCCTTCTATTTTCAATCTCTTGAAAGAGGCCTAGGGTAAGATATTTATCGATTTTCTAATAGCCTCAATACTATGTCTCTATTCTCAATGTTCGATCCCTATTGTATGACCTCACCTTTGAAAAACTCATTTTCCAAATTGTCACACAACCTTGCGTAAGGATTTCTGGGAATTGATTATTATAGAATACATAGAAGATGTACTCATCCTTCACAACAGCAAGGAGTCGAATTTCTTCTTAAATCGCACAAACCTCCATGCCAAGTAGCTCATACCCATCTCAACCTGAACAACCCACTATGTGACCAAGGATGAGTCAAAGTATGAGAACCGAACATAAAATTATCATGGATTCTCAGGTCAAAGGACTAATAATATGTACTAGCACAAGCAAAAGAGCTAGCCACTGCCGACTTGCCGTTATAGCTATTTAGTAGATTCTCCAGTGGATTTTTAGTGCCTTGTTCTCTAATAAACAGCCACTAATATGCACCCGTATCTCATATAGTTGCTCATGGAATTGAGCAATCTCCAACCCTTGGATTTATGCATCATTAGTACAAGTCCATCTGGATCTTAGATGTCCCATCTCATAAGATCCTATAACTTGGAAGATTTAAGATCATTACTATGTGAGACTTATTCCATGGTCACCAAACCAAGTCCCATAGTCATAGGTGATCTAAGGGCTTCATCCAAATGCAAGTGAAGTACAATAAAGCATAAGATGAAGATAGCCATATAACAAATATCATTCAATCAATATTATTTTACAAGGAAATAGTTTATACAAGGTTAATCTTATTGGCTTGCAGGGCACTATTCCAATAATACGTTGCACTTTCTTGTGCAAAGAAAGCTTCTTCGGTAAAAGTTCTTATAGAATCATCATTAAATCAAGAGGGAGTTTAACAGTACACCAAAAATATTGTTTACTAAGAAATATTTGCACTCCTAAATAGATGTCTATATTTTTTCTTCTCCTCTATTTTCTTAATTACTGTTTTTTTTTCACTTTATTTTTTACTCAAATTTAGATCATTTTGTGTATGTCACATCATATTTATGTTACATATTGGTTATTTTTACTTGCTTTTGTAATAAATTATTTAATATAATATATTTTGTATTTTCAACTGCAGAAACTATTAGCGATGACGCAACAACCTCTACACATTAATGGCATTACTCCTATGTTGACTAGTTGGAGTATAAAGGTGTTAGTGGAGTTAAAAAGTGTAGAAAGGGAGTCAAATCATAGTCCCAAACGATATCAACATATCACTTTGATTGATGAAACGATAATATATCACTATTATACTTACAAATAATCCTTGAAAAAAAAGAGGTATTTTGAGAAGTACTTATTATAGACATATCCATTTTTTCAGTTTATTGAAAGTTCTAATTTTAGAGTATTTACTAATTTTTTCCTTATTGAAAAAAAATATTGTATATCATATTTATTGGAATTATAATCTTATTTATCTAAAAAAATCTGAGATGCACTACTTTTTGTTTATAAACGATATCTTTCATTAAAGTAGTATAATGCAATAGATGTTAAAAAGTTTATGTTATAACGTTAAGAATGAAAAATTTCATTTCATAAAGTTTATTTGTTATCTAGAAATTGTATTTTCACTTTTTTTTAATTTTAATTTTTAGTCCATTTTCAATTAACTTTCAAAACAAACATTATTTTTATTTTACGTCTTAATAAAATCTATTATTAGTCCTATGTTGAGTATTTCACTTATATACTCTTTTATATATGCCGACAGACTATCATTCTTTCTTGTTAATTATAGGGAACCAAAATACTTGCCATCATATTTGATACTGCAACTAGGTAGTTTGAAAAAACCTTGACATTATTTGATACATAAGTCATTTCGAATGCTTGGGTTTCTGTTGCTAATCCACTTTATGAGAACTTTGGTCAGAAATATACATGGACACTAACTCAGAAGACTATTATTAGAAAGCAGTTGGTAGATGTCATTCATGCATCAATCATTGTACGTTCCAAGTTTCCAACCATTCAATGTTGTGGTTCCATATGACAAAAAACTTACTGTTGGTGAGATCAAATTTTTTTGTCTAATCTCATATTTTCTTTATGCTACTAACTATATATACAAACACATAAATTATTGTTGATCAATTTTTTTTTCTAGATGTTCTTGCCATTGTCATTAAGAAATTTCATCAGCGCATTGTTGGAAGCCCTCCTAAAATATTCACGATCCATGAATTTGCTCTTGTTAATCATAAGTATGGTTTCATCCTTTTATTTTGAAAATAAATTTTATTATTTTATCATTGATAGCTATAATTTTATTTAAAGTTCTTATTATTTTTTTATTATCCATTTTATTAGGAAAAGACCTTTGATCTAACACTTTGGAAAAATATAGTTGTTTCATAGGGTAATGTAATAATGTCATCAGTTGAGCAAATGCTCATTATAAGTGCAACAAAATTGTGTATCCTCTCATTATGGTATGAAATATTCTAATTCTCATTTTTGCAATTAATATTTCTTGTACATGCATAATGAAATTGATTTTACATAGTTCAATTCATTGATTTATTATTATTGCTAATTATAAAAAATCATGGTTTTGTGGGGTGTCACTTGGATCAACTCCATGACTATAATTACAATCGATCCTATTATTCCAGACACACAATGATTGAAAACATGGTTTGTTCTCCAAAATTATTTTTATAACATTTTTTTGTTTTCTTCAATATTTTTCTTAAAAATGGTTTTCTTATAACATAGGTGTGTAAATAATCATCAAGCAATAGCTGAAGCTCTCCTGCAAATTGATGATATGATAAAGGTGCAACAAAGTGTCATCTACATGACCTCAAAGATGTACACTATTTCTGATATAGTTAGAGCTGAAAATGTATGTTAGTTTCTATTTACTATGAAAAAGATTTTTTTTTCAAAATATGCTTTGTAGATTTATAATCAACTAATTATAGTTTTTTTTTCAAAACTACACATAATGATTTATTGTTTATAAAATATTTAATTGATTTATTTATAGGTCAAAAGATTTATGTTAAAAGCCAAAATAGAAGTGAGCAATGAAAATCAAAAGTTTTTCTCCATTGCATGTGAGAATTGTCACACTTCCTATGTTGCTGAATATAATTGGTCAATTGATTATCTTAAATGAGATAGAACAATTGTGGCTAAGCTAAGGAATGTCATAATAATAGTAATTTAATTGTTTTCATTTGAATTAGGTTTTGAAATTTGTTATTTGATGATATTGCAGTTTGTATACAAAATTGATTTTGTGAATAAGAGCTTTTCTTTTAAATTGTACAATTATTGGATATTGTGATGTAACTCAATTAGTTAAAATAGGGAGTTGGTCATTGCTAACATTATTGATGAGACTAGTTCCTTGGAAGCAACTGTGTTTGGTGAAGATCTGTGAAGATAATGAATATGAATGCCTATATGACAATGGAAATGCACAATGGTGTAAGATATTTAGTAGCATATTTATTAGTTTTTTTTTTACTGAATTTGATAATTAACATGAAATGTTATCAATTTGTAGGGAAATTTACCTTCTCTTGCTGAAATGAATGCTAAGATAGAGAATATTGTGTTTGTGATTAAGCTAAAGAGATATTATAAGTCAAGACATGACGTTAACATGCTCACTACACTATTTTAAATTTGAATGAGAATGTTGAGCAACAATCTAGTTGTGAAGTCGCTGCTGTTAATTCAACATGTAGCATGCTAGAGACACCACCAGTGTAGAAGCCTCGAATGGCAAAACGACTATTTTTTTAGGTTGGGGGATGAATTACCATATAGAATGTGATATTTTGAAAGGAGAATTAATTCTTTTAGTATGTTGATTAAGTGCGGTTATTTTTAAAATAATCCTCCATAGCCAAAGAAGAAAATGTTAGCTGTTCTAATCCCAACAAAAAGAATAAACAAATTGCAATAGGTTTATAAAAATTTTGATTTATATTTTTTCTTTTTATTATTTTCAGTTTAGCATATTAAAATGTTGTTATTGTTGCAGAATTTTCTGAAGATAATGATGATGAAGAGGGAACATTGGATGACTGTGTTGTTGGAGAACGATAAATTTTCAATTTTTCAAATGGGTTTTTTATGATGGGAACTAGAAACTTATTTATCTTACCGCTTTTTTTAGGATAGATGAATTCATTTTAGTTCTAATCATTACCATAAAAAGGAAGCCTATTTTGCTTTATGTACCTAGGTTTTGTTTGCAGCAAGATAATGGTGTTTCTCGATCTCTACTGATAGTATAAATATTAAAAAAGTACTAGATGAAACCAAAATATTTGCCTTCCCAAAATATTTTGCATTATGTACCTACATACTGATACCCACTTTGTTTGTATATATATAAATAAAAATTAAACTTATGTTCTGTTTCCATATGTTTTGCATTATTATGAAATTTTATATTGCTAACTCATAATTTATTTTTGTTTGCCTTTCCATTATTTCCTTAAAGATCAATGCATTCATTCACTGCTTTGTTGTAGTTAGAAGAATTACTTCATTGTATGATCTGGAAGTGGCTATCTGTGAGAGTAAGGGCATTGAAACTTTGAAGAGCTGGAATTGGGTCCTTTAGTACGACACCCACTGGTTGTGCATTATTTCTCTATGATTTCTAATGTGATAGATGTGTACAGAATACAAACTGAAGAGATAATTTCTTACCTTTGCGAGTTCATTGATACTCACAAAAGGAAAGTAGTCAAAGTTGATACCTATTTGTATTTTATTTTTGAGAAGCGATCTAACTATGGCAAGGAAAAACTTTGCTTGCATATCCAGAACTTTAAATATTTAATCTTTTATTGCTGGTGCGAAACCTTAATTTATGTTCTATGTTAACACATTTTGACTAACTATAGTATGATATATAACTATAGGGGCACTTTTATAATATGACAAAGGATTCCTGCAACTTTCTTTCACATTTACTATCATAGAAATTTAGTTATTCTATAATTTTTGGTGCTAAAAACTATTCTACAAATCCTCTTTTTGTATTTTATGGAAAATAATCCAATTTTTGTGATGAGTACCAATATATTATTTTATTTTAAATTTTCTGAATCAATTATACTTCATGGTCCAAGTTATATATTTATCATATAAAGCAAGTAATGCTATTAGAAGATAGAGTACTGGAAAATTGTTGTGACAAAATGAAAATAAAATCTATGAAGAGAAGTAAGAAGCATCAACTTTCTCTATGCAAAATAAATATACTGTTACTTTTAATTTAATTGTTTATTAGAAAAAAAATCCTTAACCCCATTTTTAGTTTAGTGTTTAGTTTCCATTTGAATTTTACACACTAAACTCCCCATTCTTTCACAAAATTTAGGAATCATTTCCTATATCTTTTAGAAAGACTTATATGCCCTTGTAGCTGGAAAAAAACAATAAAAATACCGGAGAAATTCATTTTTCTCTTAAAAAATAACGCTTTCCTTTTTTTTTTCTTGAAATTGATGACTTCTCCAAAAGGCCAAAGAAAAGGGCGCGAAACCATTCCTTCGCCATTAACGCGAGAAGAAGAAGAGAAAAAAAAAGACACTAAAATTTCTGCCATTTTTCTATGACAATGGAAGGAGAAACAACAGCAACAAAAAATGAAGTACAAAAAGAAGTGATCAAAAGAAATAAAGGTATGTTTTCTGCATTTATAGTTTTAAATGTCTATGATTTTTTAGTGTTACACTTATTTCTTATCTATTTTCTCATGTTTAGGGTTTTTATTCCTTTTTTAGTTGTTAAATAGTTAAACCTATTTGATATATATATATATATATATGATTTTTATTATGAGATGGGAATTTTTTGATTTGTACTTGAAAGGCGTGAAAGTTGTACTTCATCTTTTTATGGATTATACTTCTTTTTACCTCAAATTATATGGTAAAATTATCTAAAAGTGGTAGTAAATTATCTGTAGTACAAAACATCCAAACTTGTAGTACATAGGTAAAAGTGTAGTATATAATCTATGTAACTGCAGTACATTTTAGAATCAAATGTAGTATAAACATTTATGCTTGCAATACACAATAGGCAAGTGTAGTATATAATTTGTGTAACTATAATACATTTTAGAAGTATCTATAGTACAAAACATTTAAGCCTGCAGATTAAATGAAATTATAGTATATAATTTGTGGACATGTAGTACATTTTAGAAGCATTTGTAGTACAAAAATATTCAAGTCTACAGTATACATTAACTAAAAGTGTAGTATATAATCTGTATATCTATAGTATATTTTAGAAGCAACTGTAGTATAAAACATTCCAACCTATAGAATACACTAACTGAAAGTGTAGTATATATTATGTGTTTCTGCAGTACATTTTACAAGCATCTATAATAGAAAATATTCAACCTTTTAGTATACATTATCTAAAAATTATAGTTTATAATCTATTTATATACTAATTTTTCTTTATCTAATTGTAGCAAAGCCAAGACATTATGAGGTCTGTTCTTATTGTTCCCCCCAATATTTTCAGAGTAAATTGGAGTTTGTAAAGTCTAAGATGGGGTCAACATATTTTGATGTGTTGAAGAAAACCCTTTTCTATATATACATGGATATGCCTAATTTAAGTACAAGCTTCATTCGACTTGAAGCTATACTTAGGAGGTTTAACCCAAAAAAGCTGTCATTTCTTTTTGCAGAGGGGGTTGAGGTTCCTTTTTTCTTCAACTGAATTTTCTATGATTTTAAGGTTACCATATGTGGGGCAATCTGATGATATAACATTAAAGGTGAAGTCTTCAAACTTTGATTGCCCCCTTTTTTTTTTCTTCAAAAAGCTACTGAATATAACTAGATTTGGAATAGTAAAAAAGTTTGAGGAGTATGTATATAAGGATAGTGAGGAGGACTTGAATGATTTTTGTAGGTTATATATACTTTTTGTTTTTAATGGTTTTCTATTTTCAATATCTAATTATTAGAATCTATGACTTCTCTTACCATACTTGGACAATTTGTCTAGAGTTGGTCTATATTCATGAAGCATAGTTGCATACAATTTTCTTGTCCCAAATATGAGGAATCATTTAGAAGTAGGTAGAGAAAAAATCAAGAAGTACATTAATAGGTGCACAGTCGGTTTGATAGTAAGTGTTTGCTTCATTTTTCTAATAACATTGATTATATTTATATTCAAGTGAGTATAATTTTTTGATTTATGAATCACAGGCATAAGTTTACAAATGCATACCATCTCTGAGTTCACTAGAGAGTTTGTTTGAGTTTCCATGGTTTTATCAATGGAAGGATAGCAAACTCCTAAATAATATGGAGGAGGTAGAGAATAAATTGAAACAAGTTACAATAGATATGATAATAATTGTAATAATTCATTATTAATTTTGTGTATAATAATTTGAATTTGATAATTATTTTCATTGTAATAGGTTGTAGCCTTAGACCCTACTCCAAAGGAGTTAGAATTGGCTGTATTGATTAATAAATTAGATGCTACCAATACTACTATCAGTGAAGTATATATTTGTAATCATACAATATATAAAGCAATTATTGCAGCGAAAGATGAAGAAATTAAATCATTGAAAGAAAAAATTGCTTCATTCGATATGGTGGCAATGAAGAAGTAGGGTCAAGAGGAGCAACTAGCTGATGTTGGAATAGTGCCTGGCAAGCCAATTGGATTTTCCTTGTAAAACTATTTTTTTGTAAAAAAATCTTGATTGAATGGTATTCTTTATATGGCTATTTTCATCTTATACTCATAATCTCTTCCCAAACATTTGGATGAAGCCCTTAGATCATACTAAACTATAAGACTTGGTCAATTCATTAGGAGGTGATCATAAAATAAGTTTTACATGTTCATGATCTTAAATCTTTCAAGTTATAGGATCTTATGTGACGGGATATCTAAGATCCAGATAAACTTGTACTAAGGATGCATAAAGCTAAGAGTTGGAGATTATTCCATTCCATGAGCAACTGTATGAGATACGGGTGCATGCTAGTAGGCACTTGTTAGAGAACAAGGCATTGAAGATCCACTAGAGAATCCATTAGATAGCTGTAGTGGCAAGTTGATAACGGTGAATTCTCCCGCTTACACTAGTGCATATTATTAGTCCTCTAACTTGAGAATTCATGGTAATCTTATGTTCGATCCTCATGCTTTGGCTTTTTCTTCATCACTTAGCGGGTCTTTCGGGTTGAGGTTGGGCATGAGCTATCTGGCATGGAGGTTTGTGAGATCTAAAATGGAATTTGACTCTTTGCTTTTGTGAAGGGCAAGTGCATCTCCTATGTATTCTATAATGATTGATTCCAAGAAATGCTTGTGCAAGGTGGTATGACAATTTGGAAAAAAAAGTTTTCCAAAGGTGAGGTTACAGGTGGGATCAAACAGTGAGAATAGGGACATAGTATCAAGGCTATTAGGGAGCTAGCAAATATTTTACCCTAGGCCTCTTTCGGGAGAGAAAGCGAAAGGATCGTATTTTCATGGTACACATAGAGCTATGATGGTTCTCTAGAATATTCATTTTAGTCAATTAGTTGGGCTTCATGGGCTTAAGGTTAGACATCAACCATGGAGATTGGGTACTCTTCAATTGATGAGATTAATTAAATTGAGTTGATTAGTTTAAAAGGAGTTTTAAACAAAAATAAATATATAATATTCAAAAGTCACAAGGAGTTGTGAACCTATGTCCAATGAATGGTAGAACCTATTGGATCACACATAAAAGCAAATTAGCTTCCAAGCAGGATGGAACAATTTTCTAAGTGTTAGAGATTTTTCCTTGGTAACTAATTTTCAAGGATACACTTTGACAGTCAATTTTGGCTTGATTAATTTAAGTATTAAATTAATCAACTAATTTAAGAAGTTAAATTAGATAAATAATTAAGGAGTTAATTATTTGGTGCTAAGATGACCAACAATTGGTCAAGTTGACTTAAAGAGTTAAGTTAACTAAATCAAGCTTAAGAGTTAAGCTTGTTTGATTTAAAAGTTAAATCAAATGTTAATTAATTAAATTAAAGTGTTGAATTTAATTAATGGGAAAAATAAATTTTGGAGGGAAAATTTAAGTGAAGTGTGTTGGAATAGTGCCATGTAAGCTAATAGATTTGGCTTTGTAAAAGCAATTTCCTTATTAAACAATCTTGATTGAATGATATTTTTTATATAGCCTTTTCATCTCATGCTTTATTTCACTTCACTAGCATTTGGGTGAAGCCCTTAGATCACATATGACTATGGGACTTGATTTGGTGACCATGGAATAAGTGTCACATGGTCGTGATCTTAAATCTTCCAAGTCATAGGATTTGAAGAAATGAGGCATTTAAGATTCGGATAAACTTGCACTAACGATGCATAAATTCAAGAGTTGGAGATTGCTCCATTCCACGAGCAACTGTATGAGATACATGTACATTTTAGTATGTGCTTGTTAGAGAACAAGGTACTGAAGACCCACTGGAGAATACACTAGATAGCCGTAGTGGCAAGTCAGTAGTAGCTAGTTTTCTTGCTTATGCTAGTGCATATTATTAGTCCTCTGACCTGAGGATCTATGGTAACCTTATGTCTGGTCCTCATGTTTTAACCTTCCTTGATCATTTAGCAGGTCTTTTGAGTTGATGTTAGGCATGAACTATTTGGCATGGAGGTTTATGAGATTCAAGATGAAATCTAACTCCTCGTTTTTGTGAAGGACGAGTGTATTTCCTGTGTATTCTATAATGAGCGATTTCTAGAAATCCTTGTGCAATGTGGTGTGCTAATTTGAAAAAGGAGTTTTCCAAAAATGAGGTCACAAAATAGGATCGAATATTGAGAATAGAGACATAAAATTGAGGCTATTATGGAGTCGACAAATATCTTGTCCTAGGCCTTTTCTTGGAGATAGGAGACAGTAGGACCATATTTGCATGGCACGCATAGAGCAATGATGGTTCTCCAAAATATTCATTTCAGCCAATTAGTTGGGCTTCATAGGCTTGAGGTTGGACATCAAACATAGAGATTGGGTACTCTTCAATTAATGAGAGCAATTGAATTGAGTTGATTAATTTAAAAGGAGTTTTAAACAAAAATAAATATAAAATATTCAAAAGTCACAAGGAGTTGTGAGCCTATGTTTAATGAATAGTAGAATCTATAAGGTCATACATAAAATCCAATTAGCTTCCTAATTGATGGAGAAAATTTTCTAAGTGTTAGAAAACTAACTCCTAATGGACTAATTTTATGGTGTCAATTTTGAAGGTCATTTTTGGCTTGATTAAATTAATCAATTAATTTAAGGAGTTAAATTAGATCAATAATTAAGGAGTTAATTATTTGTTGCCAACATGACCATCAGTTGGTCAAGTTAACTTAAAGATTTAAGTTAATAAATTGAGCTTAAGATTTAAGCTAGTTTGACTTAAAAAGTTAAGTTAAAAGATAATTAATTAAATTAAAGAGTTTAATTTAATTAACGGGAGAATGAATTTTGGAGGGAAAATTCAAATGAAAACTTCATTTGACTTAGCATCTTAATTAATTTGAAATTAGATTTCAAATGTAATCAAAATGCACATGAAATTCAAATAAGATTTGAATTTAATTTGCCACCTTGGCACCCCACTTGGCCACCCCTCCTCATGGAAAGTGTGATGCCACCTTGGCATCACACCATTTAGCATCTATATATAGATATAGATAGATAGGATCGACCACAATCATTACACTATTTGTGAAGAATTAGATTCTATGCACTTTCCCTCCAAATCCCGTACAAGCATTGCATTCATGTATTGAAAGCTTTGCTCTCTTCTTCTTCTTCCCTACCTAAAATCAGCCTCCGCTACTACAAGTCTCCTTTCTTATTCCAGCTTATAGATTGGAGATTTTGAAAGATTTAATTGGTGTGTGAATTACAACAATAGAGTCAAACAAGAGAGTTTGCTTGTTTTGGAGATCCACCTGCATAGAGTTTGATTTGGAAAATCTCTCTAGGGAGTTCCAGAAAGCTTTTCATCCTAAATTTTTATAGAGATTTCTTCAAGGTGTTGAGAACCTTCAGTAATTTTCTCAA
This sequence comes from Jacaranda copaia, assembly GCA_014898725.1. Lineage (NCBI taxonomy): Eukaryota > Viridiplantae > Streptophyta > Magnoliopsida > Lamiales > Bignoniaceae > Jacaranda > Jacaranda copaia. The sequence continues at coordinate 320,040 of JACGDI010005716.1, forward strand.
AAATTTTGGATGAGTTTTGGTTTGGCAATTTTCACACTCTTTTAACTACGCCAATTGCAAACAGTTTCTGGAATATTGAAGAGTTCACAAGTCTCTTTTTGGATTTTTCTTTTCAAGGTAATGCTCTCACCAAATTTGAATCCCTAGCATGTTTGATCCTTGGTATGCGTGTAAGCACAAGTTAATTTCGTGCTTTTGAAATTTTGATAATTGGGATCCTAGTGCCTTACTTGCTTTCAAAGTGTTCATTTAAATTAGTATCTTAATTACTAATTTGGAATTAGATTCCAAATGTAATTAAAATTCACATGAAATTCAAGTAAGAATTGAATTTCAATTTACCACCTTGGTATGCTACTTGGGCGGTTGCCTTGAGGAAGGTGTGATGCCAACTTGCATCATACCTTCTAGCCTCTATATATAGATATAGAGGGGGTGCAAGGATTGGCCAGCTCACAAAAAGTGTGAAGAATTAAAATTTTGGCATTCCCTTCAACTCTCTCGGCATTCCCTTCAACTCTCTCTCTCTCTCTCTCTCTCTCTCTC
>JACGDI010005716.1:320627-378386 GCA_014898725.1 Jacaranda copaia
TCTCTCTCTCTCTCTCTCTCTCTATGCATTGTATCATGTGTTAAAGCTTTGCATCTCTTTTTCTTCCCAACCTAAAAATCAGCCTTCTCCACCTTATTTTCTCCTCTCTAACCCCAAATTCTAGCAAGGGGAAATTGGAAGATGGATTTGTGTGTGGATCATAACAATAGAGGCAAGATATTTGACTTGCTAGATTTTGAGATCTACCAACAGTAGCTCTAAATTGGAGAATTTTATGGAGTGATCTAGAAGGCGATTTGCTCCAAATTTTTCACAATTGATTCCACAATATGTGTAAGTGCTCTATATTTAATTTTGTGATTTTTGGAGTAGTTTAACTGGGGCAATTATTACTACCTTTCCACTGTGCCAATTCTAGATAGTTTTTGGATTCAAGAGAGATCATTGATTTTCTTCCTAATTTTGAGCTAAAAGAGGCAATTCTTTATCCTAATAAATATATATAGCATGATTATATCCCTGATAATAGGAGTGGCCTAGTTAATTTAAGCTGATGAAGTTTTTATTATTGGATCATAATTCTGCTCTTGCTTTCAAGTGCTATCAGAGCCTTTTTCATGCTATGTTTTGTATTATTATTTGGTTGATTCATGTGATGAATTGATCAATATCACCAAATAATTGATCCGAATAATGGATTGGAGGGTTGGGTTGATAATGCATGTAGCTCAATTACTTGATGAATTGTTTGCATGCTTTTATGTGATTTAAGTTTTAATTCATGTTTAAATATGATTTGATTCATAGTTATTAATGTTGAATGCTGATTTAGCATGAATTGATGTTATATGTTGATATAGCATGTTGATGATTGATCAATAGAGTTTTGGTCTTTTTTGGATTCAATTGGATTGGTGTTTGGTTCGAGATTTTTGGAGAATTTGATCTTCACTTAGACTTGAATTTTTGTAGTATGTTCGAGCACTTTAATTTTCAGTTTTAAAATGAGTTTTAGATTTGGAAATTGGTCCATAATGTGTGATTTAATGTTTATAAATTGTTCTAAAATTTTTGGTGTATAAAAGTTGAACTAAACATGGGCTTGACTAGCCTTTGACCTTGAAATAGGGCTGTTGGGTAGTAAGGGCACAAGCTGCTCGGTAGTAGTCAAGAGCCGCAACCCAGTGGTGTGCCTAGCTTAGTCAGTAGTGCCCTGTTGAGGGTTGAGCAAGTTTTGAGCTAATTTTTAGCTCTTTAAGTAGCTAAAAATGATGTTAAATCATGTGTTATGGATGCATAAGTGTTGAATGCTCTTAAAATCTTATCTAAGTTAATCTCCAACTTATGGCATAAATGCCATGCATGTTCAATTATTTTTTTATGAGATAAGCATTTAATTGTTAGAATTAATTGTTAACTCTATATTTATTTATTGTTCATTTAATTATTAAATGGATAATTAATGAATAGGGATGACCATAAGCCTTTTAAAATTGATTTTATTTATTTCAAGTTGTTGAAATGGGTTGTATTAAATGGAGCTTGCATGTATTTTTTTATCTTGTAAAAGTTATGAGAGTAGAAACTCTATGAGTGAGGATTTACTATTCGTGTAATTGTTGCATGGAGGCATGGAGACTTTTGAAGACCCATAAATATATGGGATACACTCATGTAATAGCTTAGTTTAATCAACTCACTTAAAATCAATCGAGTGATGCACCTATGGATCTAAGTGCATCATTTGGTTAGACTTATGGTCATCCCACCTTAAGAGCATACTAGGCTTATTTACTTATTTATGCTTTTCATATCCTATTGATGTATAAGATACATGATTAAAATATAGAAAACCTAACTAAGAAGATAAAATGATGAGATCTTTGCAAGCAAAAACCCTCAACATAGAATGTCTAAGTGCTTTTTTAAATATTAAGTCAAAATGGATGCAAATTAAAAGAGTTTTAATTAATCCAAGTCTTCTACCTATAATATATCATATGTTGATGCTATCGTCATTTGTGTGATGTCTCATAAGTCGTAGGTCACACTTGTAATGGAAAGTTGTGACCATATACTTAGCATGAAATGCACATTTGATTTGAGAACCCCTATGTATTGGCACTTGAGTCATGGGATGTCATGGGGCTATCTCAAATTGAAGTCTTAATTGGTAGGTTTGACTTAACACCTAGTAATGTAGATGTCTCACAAGTTGAGGGTCTACATGAAAAGTGGGGCAAAATCTATCAAGAATTGTAATTAGCAATAATTACTTATCTTTGGATTGTTTGTGGATGTCTCATAAGTCTTGGGTCCACTTGCAAGTCCTTGGGGTCTTGATTCTCACTAGAAAATATGGTTTCCTGAATTCTTCTTAGGGGTGAAGGATTTGATAAAATAGTAGGAGAAAAATATGCTTGAAAGATCATGAACATGTTTTAATATCAAATTCAATCACATGTTTATATTATCTTTTATGCTTTTAAGGATTTTTGAAATCTCAAGAATAGCTTAAAATTCATCTCAACGTTATTTTTGGAAACCAATAAACCAACCAGGCCAAACTTCCATATTGACTTAACCTCAAAATTGTTTTAGATTCTTAGAAGTAGATATACATCCTAAATTGGGTTTAGGATTAATGTAGATATACATCCTAAATCAAGGTACTCCTAATCCTTTTGAGATTAATGTAGATCTAGAGACACATGAAATGTTCATGAATTGGGTTTTGGATTATCCTATCCATTAGTCTCATGATGGTATCTACAAACTTCAAAATTCTCAAAGACATATGAATGGTACCTTGGTTAAAGTTTACAAGAGTTGTAAAGCAAATTAAATATGAGAAGCTCATGTTGTCAAAGGAGACTTTTCAAGCTAGGATGGAAGTAAAGTAATATGTCATCAACAATAGTCTAAAGATGATTGGGCTTAGAGAAGTTTTTTCAACTTGGACATAATGATAGACAATGATCTCCCTAGGGATTTGATCTTCATATCCTCATCTAGTTTTATTGATCAAAGTGTTGATCTAGAAGGAGACTATCATGACAAAGGTAAACCTTTGACACTTGTTTCCTCCTGTAAGCCTATGGGCCTTATGGGTGCTAGAAAAGGATGTAAAATAATGAAACGTTCTTTTTCCAAGAGCAAACAACTATTAAAGGCATTCGGAGGAGTCAAGAATATTATAGAGAAAATAGTCAATATTATTTGTTTCTACTTTAGCTAGATTGGAAGCTATTTGCACGCATTACCTCACAACCCTTAAGAAGGGTATGTTCTTATTGAACTACATTTAGTATAAATTTTTCCTCATGGATATATAATATCACATGTGGTTCTTATCTTTGTAAGTTGTTACAAAGAATAAGAAAGAAAAATTATACTAAGTGATAGGAACATGATCCACCACCTTGGCCAAGGAACAAAAGTTATGACCTAAGCCAAAGGCGTACAATAAGTTAAACTTAGAGAATTTCATATTTGTATTGGACCTTTGTTAAATGTACCATATATTATTAAGAATAATATTTCAATTCCTGTTTTGGGTAGCGAAGGATTTGATCCTTCTATATTAAATGAAAGACTAAAGGTGTTAAAAAATGAGTTCTTTAGTTGCTTGTCGTACACTCAACAAAGGTTTGTGCATATTAGATTTTTAACCATCACTAATGCACCTTCAATGAAGTAAGAAAATAGATATCCAAGAAGATGCCATCTTATAGCATGCAAGACTTGGGCATATCTTTGAGAATAAGATAAGCGAGTTAGAAACTCTCAAAGTATCTAAATATTAGTGGTATTGGGGACCTTTCTACTTGTGAATGTTGTTTAAAGGAAAAATGACCAAAGATCTCTTTGTAAAACAAATGGAGTGCTCCATAAATCTATTAGATTTGATCTGTATGGATGGATGTGGCCCACTAAGAGTTAGTATGAAAGGCACTTAGTATTAAAGCTTTTTGATCGAATTAAATGGGAAAATACTTAAGTACTAGATTCTTGGATTATCTAAAGGAGAATGGGATTCTCTTTCAATAGATTCCACTCGGCATACCCCAATATAATGGAGTAGCTGAGAGGAGAAATCGTACCTTGTTGGACATAATACATTCCATCATAAACTTATTCAATGTGCCTATATCCACTTGGTGATATACCTTATATATTGTGGCAAAGTTACTAAGTGTAGTACCTTTAAAGTCAGTGCCAAAGACGCTGCATGACATATGGTGTGGTGAAGCACCCTCTTACCATTATCTAAAAGATTGGGGATCTTTCGCCTACATGAGACAAATAGTGGGAGATAAGTTGGATAGTAGATCCATGTTGTGCAAGTTTATAGAATACCCAAGAGAGTCTATGGGTTATTACTTTTATGGTCCCTTGAAACAAAAGGTGTTTGTTTCAAGAAACACCACCTTTTTGGAAAAAGGAATTTATATAAGATAGAAAATGCGTTGCTGTTGAACTTGGTGAAGTTCAAGATGATCATAAATCCCACAAGTGGTAGAAATAAATAAATATCAAATAGCCTCACACAAAACCTTTAAGAAGGTCGAATTAAATTAAGAAGCAACCCAAAAAATTTAGATTTATTCATGAAATTGTCCAATCGGATAATGATCCATAAAACTTATGAGAAAGCTATGTTGGACATTGGCTACATGCCATAAAATCCGAATTAGACTCCACATACTCAAACAAAGTATGGACTTTGGGAGATCTCCCAAAGGGAATAGTTTTCATTAGTTGCAAGTGGATTTATAAGCAAAAGCTTGGGGTAAATAGAGAAGTAGTGATTTTTAAGGCGTGACTAGTGGCAAAAGGTTACACTGAAAGACTCAGTATTGATTTTGAGAAAAACTTTTCTACCGATTGCTATGCCTAAGTCCATTCAAATTCTACTTAGCATATGTATATACTATAACTATAAGATATGATAAATGGATGTGAAAACTACTTTCTTCAATGGTGATATTGAAAAAGAAATTTACATGGAGTAACCACAAGGTTGTACATCCAAAGGGAGTGAGCAAAAGGTTTGCAAACTCCAGAGGTCTATTTATGGACTCTAGTTGGCATCTCAAACTTAGAACATACATTTTTGATATGATAGTCAAATTATTTGACTTTATCAAAAAGGTGTGTAAACCTTGTGTGTACTAGAAGGCTAGCGGGAATAGTATACACTTTATTGTGTTTTATGTCGATGACATCCTTCTCATTGGGAATAATGTAGGAATGTTAAAGTATACTAAAGCATGGTTATCTACACAACTTTCCATGAAGGATTTGGAAAAAACATCTTATGTATTGGGAATACATATCTATAGAGATACATCAAGAAGGATGCTGGGGCTTTTCCAAACCTTGTACATAACAAAATACTAAAGAAGTTTAGTATGGAAGAATTTAAGAAGGGATTCCTCCCTTTGGGGCATGATCTTCGTCTCTCCAAGTTTATGGCTCCTTAGATTATCAACAAAAGACATAGAATGTCCCACATACCTTATGCATCCACTACATGGAGTATATTGTATGTTATTCAATTTACAAGACTGGATATGGCACCCTCGATAAGCATTAGGAGTAGGTTCCAATATATTTTTGGTGAATGTCACTAAAAGGCCGTTAAAATAATTCTTAAGTACTTGAGAAGAACTGAAGACCTATTTTTGATATACGGCAATGAAGAATTGAAACTCCCAAAGTTTTTGGACTTTAAATTCCAATCCGATGTAAATGATCAATAACTACTTTTTGGATACATATTTTGCCTTAATAGCAACATGGTGTGTTAGAAAAGTTCTAACAAAACACAATGGCCTAGATAACCACTAAAATGAAATACATTATGGTTTTGGAAACCACAAAGAAAGGTATTTGGATAAAAACTTCATCCAAGAGTTGGATATAGTGTCTAGTATGCGCAAACCTATGATTGTCTTTGGAAAAAATTTGGAACTTGAGCCAAGATCTCATTAGTGATCTACATATAGTAAATGCGTTATCATTTGATATATGAAATTGTTTGATAGAAGTGACAAGTAAGTAGACAAAGTTGCCTCAGAAGAGAATATAGCAGAATTACTGTCTAAACCCTTAAATGCTAATGATAAAGGGGTCTCAAGGCCATAGGGCATTGGCTTTAGGGCAAGTGAGAGATTGTTGGAATAGTATCTAGCAAGCCAATTGGATTGGCCTTGTAAAATTATTTTCTTGTAAAACAATCTTGATTAAATAGTATTTTTTATATGGCCATCTTTATCTTATGCTCATTATCTTTTCATAAATGTTTAGATGAAGCCTTTAGATCACATAGGACTATGGGACTTAGTTAGTTCATTGGGTGGTGATCATGGAATAAGTCTTACATGGTTGTCATCTTAAATCTTTCAAGTCATAGGATATTATGAGACAAGGCATCTAAGATTTGTGTAAACTTGCACTAATGATGCATAAATTCAAGAATTGGAGATTTCTTAATTCTATAAGCAACTATATGAGATACGGGTGCATGTTAGTGTGTGCTTGTTAGAGAACAAGGTACTAAAGACCTACCAGAGAATCTACTAGATAGCTGGAGTGGCCAATTCTCTCGCTTGCACTAGTGCATATTATTAGTTTTCTGACCTGATAATCCATTGTAACTTTGTGTCAGTCCTCATGCTTTGGCACTTCCTTGATCATTTAGTGGGTCTTTCTGGTTAAGTTGGGCATGAGCTAATTGGCATGGAGGTTTGTGAGATCTAAGATGGAATTCGACTCTTTGCTTTTGTGAAAGGTGAGTGCATCTCCTATATACTCTATAATGATCGATTCCAAGAAATTCTTATGCAAAGTGGTATGAGAATTTGGAAAAAGGAGTTTTCTAAAGGTTAGGTCATAGAATGGGATTGAACATTGAGAATAGAGACATAGCATCGAAGCTATTAGTGAGCTAGCAAATATCTTACCCTGGGCCTCTTTTGAGAGATATAAGATGAAATGACCATATTTGTATGGTATGCATAGAGCTATGATGATTCTCTAGAATATTTATTTTGGCTAATTAGTTGGGCTACATGGGCTTGAGGTTGGACATCGATCATGGAGATTGGGTACTCTTCAATTGATGAGATTAATTGAATTGAGTTGATTAGTTTAAAAGGAGTTTTAAACTAAAAGGAATATATGATATTCAAAAGTCACAAGGAGTTGTGAGTCCATGTCCAATGAATGATAAAACCTATTGGGTCACACACAAAAGTTAATTAGCTTCCAAGCATGATGGAACAATTTTCTAAGTGTTAGAGATTTTTCCTTGGTGATCGATTTTTAAGGATACAATTTGACTGTCAATTATGGCTTAATTAATTTAAGAGTTAAATTAATCAACTAATTTAAGGAGTTTAATTAGACTAATAAGTAAGGAGTTAATTATTTGGTGCTAAGATGACCAACAATTGGTCAAGTTGACTTAAAAAGTTAAGTTAACTAAATTAAGCTTAAGAGTTAAGCTTGTTTGATTTAAGAGTTAAATCAAAGGTTAATTAATTAAATTAAAGTGTTTAATTTAATTAACAGGAATAATACATTTTGGAGGAAAATTTAAGTGAAGTGTTCATTTAAATTAGCATCTTAATTAATTTAAAATTAGATTCCAAATATAATTGAAATGCACATGAAATTTAAGTAAAACTTGAATTTGAATTTCCCAACTTGACATGCCACTTGGGCAGTTACCTCGAGGAAAGTGTGATGCAAACTTGCATCACACCTTCTAGCCTCTATATATAGATATGGAGGGGGTGCAAGAATTTGCCAACTCTTAGAAAGTGTGAAGAATTAGATTATTTGCATTCCCTCCAAAACTCTCTCTCTCTCTCTCTCTCTCTCTCTCTCTCTCTCTCTCTTCATGCATTGCATCTACATCTCGTCGTCTTCCCAACCTAAACATTGGCCTTCTCTATCTAATTTTCTCCTCTCTAACTCCATATTCTAGTGGGGGGAAATTGGAAGATTGATTATTGTGCGGATCATAACAATAGAGGTAAAGCACTTGACTTGCTAGATTTTGGAGATCCACTTGCAATAGCTCCAGATTGGCGAATTTTTATGGAGCGATCCAGAAGAAGGATTTTTGCTTTGAATTTTTCATAGTTGTTTCCTAAGTGTGTATAGGTGTTCCATATTTAATTTGGTTATTTTTTGAGTAATTTAAATGGGGAAATTGTTGCTACCTTTCCACTGTGTCAATTCTAGACAGTTTCTGGATCCGAGAGAGATCATTGATTCTTTCCCTAATTTTGAGCTATAAGAGGCAATTATTCATCCTAATCTAGATCTATAGCATGATTAGATCCCTGATAGTAAGAGTATCCTAGTTAATTTAAGCTTATGAAGTTTTTATTATTGGATCCTAATGCTATTCTTGCTTTCAATCGAGGACAAGACTGATAAGAGAAAGCTTGAACATGAAGTTGGTGAGTATGCACATGAGGGGGGGATATGATTTGGTAGATGATGCAAAGAAATAAAGGGATGAATCTCAAGATATGGTGGATGAAGAAAGTCGAACAAAACATTGTCATGATCCTTCATATTCCCCCATCCCTTTGAAGACAAAACTTTATGTACCAATTCATTCGGAGAAGTTCGAGGAATCTGAGATTAAAGTGGCATATGTCATGTTCTTTGTTGTGATAAATATGCTTAATCGAGAAAGGAGAAAGCAAAAAAGAAAATCTCCAAATTTCATCAACCCCCTGAGTACCACACCAGCTAAACGTGCAGGATAAGTGACAAAGACCTATTGTCCTTATGCTCGTGCACAAAAAAATAAAGAACAAGAAGATAACAAGGTATTGTAAACTATTTAATGTTTTAATTTTTGCTATTTGCATTTCATTTGTAAACTATTTGTTTGTACTTAATGTAATGATATCTTATACTTCATGTTGGTGATATTTGTACTTAATATGCTAATCTTTTGTACTCCATATTGGTGATATTTGTCCTTACTTTGTTGATCTTTTGTACTCTATGTTGGTGATATTTGTACTTACTGTGTTGATCTTTTGTACTATATATTGGTGATATTTGTACCTACTGTGTTGATTTTTTGTGCTCCATATTGGTGATATTTGTACTTAATGTGCTAATATTTTGTACTTCAAAAGTTGATACTTTGTACCTAATGTGCTGGTGTTTTGCACCCCAGGAGACAGAAGACATTAGCTCAATCCAGGTGGCAGATGAACTACCCCGCTCAAAGAATGATTGCCTATCCCTATAAAGGAAGGAATGATTATAGAACTCATGCTCTTATTCCAACAAAAGAGCAAGAAGTCATCTACAACTTTCTCAGAAGAGATAATTTGAGGTAACAAAATTTGCTTATTATTTTTCTTCTTGATAAATTGGTATCTAAACTAACAATTAACAATTGTGTAGAGTGACTGTCTGGGAGGGAGAAAGACACTTTCCAGATAGAAGAAACATTTTTGAGCTCTTATTTGGAGAACTTACCGGTGATATATTAGAGTGCTATATGTAGATATTATATAGCGTATCTTTTGGCAACAAGTGTCACCACAAGGTATGGTTTATATCTACAATAGCGCAGGTGTGTGGCGATTTCCTATCTTAATTTAGTTCACGTTTCCAATGAGTCTAACAATTTATTTTATACTTCATAGGCTGATATATTAGATCGACTCAAGGGACACAACATCCAGGATATTATGGATGTAGAATTTGTGGAGTTCATATTGAGACTTAACTCTTTCACCCGTAAAGATTTGGAAGAGCTCACATTGGATGTTGTAAACCAATGTCATTACATAATCCTACTAATTTGTCGGCACCATCATTGGCTCTTGGTTGTCCTTAACACCTTGACTTATTTTTTCTGGTCCATGAATTCAATAATGGCCCCTTGATACAAATAGATAGCTAGTGCCATTGTAAGTTTGCTTCCTTTTCCTAAGATTTCTTCATAAAGTAAGGAGTTAAAAACTGATCAATATTTTTGTAGGCCGCATTCTATTCTCAGTACATGGAGCTTTCATTAGGTTTTCATGTGGATGAAAACGTAAGGGTAAAAAAATGCAGACAGCAACAACATTCGGTTAATTGTGGTATCTATATGTGCCTTTGGGTAGAATGTTTTACTAGAGACACCATCGAGTTCTGAAGGACTGCTAAAACAATTAACATGGATGCATATCATGGATATATGGCATATACCTTTTTAAGTCATGAAAATACCAAGGTTTGAATCATACTTTGTATGTAAATACATTTATTAATTGAAACATGCTTTGTTTATAATATTATTTTGTATATAAGGGTAATTTTCCATCAAGTTTTTATAATATTTTGAATAAAGTATAAACATTGAACAAACAAAGTATAAATGGTGTTATGTTGAAGTACACTTTAATTCAATTAAAACTAGGCAGTGAATTTAAGTACAATATAATATAAATAAAGTACAAATATAGAACAAACAAAGTACAAATGGTGTTATGTTGAAGTATACTTCAATTCAATTGAAACTGGGCAATAAATTTGAGTACAATATGATGGAAATAAAGTATAAATGTAGAACAAAGAAAGTACCAATGGTGTTATGTTGAAGTATACTTCAATTCAATTAAAATTGGGTAGTGAATTTAACTACAATATAATGGAAATGAAGTACAAACATAAAACAAACAAAGTACAAATGGTGTTATATTGAAGTACACTTCAATTTAAGTGAAACTGAGTAGTGAATTTGAGTACAATAAGATGAAAATACAATACAAACGTAAAATAAACAAAGCATAAATGGTGTTATATTGAAGTACATTTATTGCAATTGAATGATTAGTCTCTTACAATTGTAATGATGGTCAAGTACAATATTTTGAGATTATTGGATCAAGTGAAGTACATATTTGAATCGATGATAGGGTGGATATTATCGTCAAATTCTTGTTTGTTTAAATCTTTGAAAGCATAAGTATTCTTCACATTACTGCGATTGATAACATTCATCCGTTGAACATTAGCGATTAACACTTTAAAACTTTAACATTATTTTATTCATATAATAAATATTACACACATTTTTAGAGTTTGGTTATTAATTACTAAGACTTAAAAAGCAAATCATAGAACAAATTTCAATTCAACAATATTAGTAAAAATATTAAGGAATCAAGTACATAATGGCTGAAATAAAGTACAAATGTCATGAAATCAAGTATAAATCTCCTAGGTTGAGGTACAAAAGTGTTGATATCTCAGACAACATCAATTTACTAACTTCCATGCTAAACGAGTACATTATTGCTGAAATGAAGTACAAATGTCACAAAATCACGTATAATTCTCTTAGATTGAGGTACTAAATTATACATAATTGTTGAAATAAAGTATAAATGTCATGAAATCAATCATAATCCTCCCAGATTGGGATACAAAACAACTAATATTATGGACAACATGCAAAAATGCTAATTTATGCCGAAATGAAGTGCAAATATCAAGAAATCAAGTATAAATCTCCCAGATTTAGGTACAAAATCACTAATATCTCGGATAGCATGCAAAAATGCTAATTTCATGCGAAATCAAATATATAATTGCTGAAATGAAGTACAAATATCAAGAAATCAAGTATAAATCTCCTAGATTGAGGTACAAAATCACTGATATCTCGAACAGCATGCAAAAATGCTCATTTCACGCTAAATTAATACATAATTACAAAAATAAAGTACAAATGTCAAGAAATCAAGTATAAATCTCTTAGAGTGAGGTACAAAATCACTAATATCTCGGATAGCATGCAAAAATGCTAATTTCTCATTAAATCAAATACATAATTGCCAAAATAAAGTACAAATGTTAAGAAATCAAGTATAAATCTCCCAAATTGAGATACAAAATCATTGATATCTCGAACAGCATGCAAAAATACTAATTTCTCACTAAATCAAATGCATAATTGCCAAAATAAAGTATAAATGTCAAGAAATCAAGTATAAATCTCTCTGATTAAGGTATAAAATTTAACTAGTTTATTGATTCTTTGCAGTTTTGATGATTATGCCTTGTTTACCACACCTTTTACACTTAATTACACATTTCTCAATTTGTAATGAAATCCTTTATGTCTTTTTGCACCCAGGCTGAGATTGGCAATTAGGTGCATTAGTGACGCCATTATCATCTAGAGAGAACATATGCATAGCATATGTAGGAATAGGGTTTATTACTGCTTGGTATGTTTGTTGATACATCACAACTCGATAGTATTGATTGGTAAAGTCATATAGTGAAAGTGACCTTGACTCGATACAAGCACAATCATGTTTGTATGGCATTTTATCAATTTTCCATGCTCTGCACAAACAAACCTTACTATGTAAATCTATAGTATACAATTTATCTTGCGCTATCACCTCAAAACTGCAACCGCTAGACATGACAACTTTTAAGTTATGAGAACACATATGATTGATTGCCAACTTTTTCTCTTACTGGGGACATAATTGACCAACCATATTATGAGATTCTTCTCATCGATCATGCTTCATAACTATTATTTGCATGTGTATGTGATCAACCATAGCTACAACTGGCGTAAATCGAGCTGGATTAACTAATTATTCCAACATTATGCTTGATTATTGTTTATTATCCCTATTAATCTCCACTTAATAAGGAATTTGCCTAACATTATGGCTCAGACTACATAATAAAGTCTCTGGCAAGTGGCAATGACTCCAAGATGCTGTCAATATGTTATGTATACTCCTACCTTGTAAGTGCATATATAGCTTTCATAAAAATAGAACACCAATGTTTCTTGTTATGTAGAGGGTACTTCCTTAATACCTGAATTTAAAATAATAGAACAGTAATATGCTAAATGTTATGAATTAGAATTTATTTGACATAGTTGTTTCACAAGCAAAGATAAAGTTCTTACTTGTTCCTTAGAGTTATCCATTAAGTGTCTCAAGTAATATGCATGGTGGCTACCGAAAAATATCATAGGGAAGGCTTTAAGAAGACCTGGATGTCAATCGAAGAAGAAAGTAAACCTTGATAAGCCAGGTAGATATTGAGAATCTAAGACACTTCTTAGCTTAAAGCAGAACCACTCCCAATCAATATCATTTTCAAAGTCAACAACTGCATATGCTAGTATGAATAAGTTATCATTAGCATCCTTACTGACAACATTAAGTAAACCTTCTTTATATTTATTTTTAATATGGGTGCTGTATAAGAATATCAACAGCTTATATCGCTTGAAAAAATCAATAAGGTAGGTACTAAAACATATAATAGCCAACAAAATTTTTGACTAATTAGGTTAATCTCACAGTCTACAGTACTTCTAGGGTTTTTCCTCTTCACAGCATCACAATACTACCTCAACTTATCATAAAATCTCTTCCCAGCTCCATGGATGTCACACATAGCTAATTTCTTGCCCATCTATGCTTTATGGTACCTAAGTTTCACATCATATTCTCTGTGGACATCTTTTAATATGGTAGAGGATTGATAACATAACTCTGATCTTAATTTATCCTTTACCATGTTAGCAACCTAAGCGAAATTGGCTTTAGGATGTCACTTTGTCTGAAGATTAACCTTACCACAAGTGTGCTCTAGATTGCATTTTCAAAGGCCAAATAATTTATTAGCCTTATACCTTGATGCATACGGCTATGATTTTTTTGTTGTCATTTTTTTTGTATTTAAATAACCGCAAAGTAGATACCACATAATTCTTAAGCATAATTCTAAACTCCTAAGCATCCTTGAATGTTTGATCGTCTTTATATATACAATTCCTCCTTGCATCAATTAAGTTGCTAATTAAACCCAATTCATTGTTTAATGCATTGGTTGAACTAATTTTCTTCTTGACTGCATCCCTTGAGGTTGACAAATGAAGCACAATTTTTGGATAATTCATTAGTAAAATACTTGAAACTTAAATAATAGATTCATATAACTGAAGTACAAGTTCAGATAAAATGAAATATAATTTCAAAATACTTGAAGTATAAAACTTCAATGAATAGAGTACAAGTTTAGGTAAAATGAAGTATAATTTTAGAAAATAAAAGTGCAAATTTATATAAAAAGAAGTACAATTTCAAAACACTTGAAGTATAAATCTTTAGCAATTGTAGTATAATTTTGGATAATCTATTAGTAGAACACCTAAAGTATAAACCTTAAATAATAGATTCAGATAATTGAAGTACAAGTTTAAATAAAATGACATACAATTTCGGAACATTTGAAGTATATAACTTCAGTTAATAGAATACATGTTTAGGTAAAATAAAATATTAAATGAAACATAATTTCAAAAAATAGAAGTTCAATTTTAGATAAAGTAAAGTACAATTTCAGAGCAATTGAAATATAAACCTCTAGCAAGTACAATATAATTTTGGATAATTAATAAAAAGAACACTTAAAGTATAGAATTTCAATAAATAGAGTATAGATTTCATAAAATGAAGTATAATTTCAGAAAATCAAAGTATAATTTTAGATAAAAAAAGTACAGTTTTGGAATACTTCAAATATAAACCATTAGCAATAGTAGTATAATTTTGGATAATCAATTAGTATAACACTTCAAGTATAAAACTTGAATAATAGAGTATAATTTTATATGAAATGAAGTATAATTTTAGATAACTAGAGTACAAATTTGTATAAAATAAAGTACAATTTTGGAATAATTGAAGTATAAAATCCTAGTAAGTGTAGTATAATTTTGGATAATCAATAAATAAAATACTTGAAGTACAAAACTTCAATGAATAGAGTATAGATTTTGATGAGATGAAGTATAATTTCAAAAAAATAAAAGTACAATTTTAGATAGAAGATGTACAGTTTGGGAACATTTCAAGTATAAACCGCTAGAAGTTGCAGCACAATTTTGGATAATTCATTAGTAGAACACTTGAACTATAAAACTTAAATAATATATTCAAATAATTGAAGTACAAGTTCAGATAAAATAAAGTACAATTGCGGAATACTTGAAGTATAAAACTTCAATAAATAGAGTATAAGTTTAAGTAAAATGAAATATAATTTTAAAAAATAGAAGTACAATTTTATATAAAAAAGAAGGACAATTTTAGAACACTTAAAGTATAAATCCTTAGCAAATGCAGTACAATTTTGGATAATTCATTAGTAGAATATTTGAAGTATAAAATTTAAATAATATATTTAAATAATTAAATTACAAGTTTAGATAAAATAAATTACAATTGCGGAACACTTGAAGTATAAAACTTCAATGCATAGAGAACTTCAATGAATAGAGTACAAGTTTATGTAAAATGAAGTAAAATTTTAAAAAATAAAAGTACAATTTTAGATAAAGTGAAGTACAATTTTAGAACACTAGAAATATAAATCCTTAGCAATTGCAATATAATTTTTGATAATCTATTAGCAGACCACTTGACACTTAAATAATAGATTCAAATAATTGAAGTACAAGTTTAGATAAAATGAAGTACAATTTTGGAACACTTAAAGTATAGAATTTCAATGAATAGAGTATATATTTAGGTAAAATAAAGTATAATTTCAGAAAACATAGATACAATTTTAGATAAAGTGAAGTATAATTTCAAAACACTTGAAGTATTAAACCCTAGCAACTGCAGTATGATTTTGAATAATCAATAAATAGAACATTTAAAATATAGAATTTCAATAAATAGAGTTTAGATTTTGTAAAATAAAATATAATTTTAGAAAATTAAAGTACAATTTTAGATAACAGAAGTATAGTTTGGGAACACTTTAAGTATAAACTGCTAGCAATAGTAGTATAATTTTAAATAATCAATTAACAGAATATTTGAAGTATAAAACTTAAATAATAGAGTACAATTTTATGTGAAATGAAGTACAATTTTAGAATAATTGAAGCATAAAATCTTAGCATTTGCAGTATAGTTTTGGATAATTAATAAATAGAACACTTGAAATATAGAACTTCAATGAATATAATATAGATTTTGGTAAAATGAAGTCTAATTTCAGAAAATCAAGAGTATAATTTTATATAAAAGATGCATAGTTTGGGAACACTTCAACTATAAACCACTTGAAAATTGCAATATAATTTTGGATAATCTATTAGTAGAATACTTGAAGTATAAAATTTACATAATAGAGTACAATTTTTGTCAAATGAAGTATAATTTTAATTGCAATAAAGTATAATGTAGAACACTTCAAGTATAGAAAGATTTTCAAATAAACATAGTACAATTTTAGTACACTTCAAGTATAAAACTTTACAAACTGCAGTACATTTTAAATTTTATAAAAATATTACCTTAAAACATCATTGCTCTTCTTTGCACTACTGCTTGATTTATCCTTTAGGTTTATCAGGATGTCAATAATGTTCATCTTTAATGTCAAATGTAGTAAGACCATATTCATGACATTGTCGTCATCAGTCAAATTCACGTACAATCTTTGATGTAGAGTTATGTATTGCAAACTGAAGAGTTCGGCGTTGATTTCATTTCATTTTCTTGCAAGATTAATGTACATATCCATTAAAGTTATACTATTCTTAATTGATATTAAATGGAGCTAGTCTTTGTAGCAATAATTTTTCAATACTTGATTGAATACTCTAACTTTACTATTAGTTGACATTGTTGAAAAATACAAGAAACTCAAAAGCAATTGTGAAAAAGAAAAAACCTGAAAATGATGAAAATAAAAAGAAAAGAAGACATTGCAGATGTCGGGTTGGTGGTTGTTGGCTCCAACAATTATTCTCATTTCTTCCATGGAGCTTGTTGCATTTTTTCTTTTCTTTCTATTTCTACTAATGAAAGTACATATACTAGAATTTACTATTTACTTGTGTGGACGATGAAGAAGTGAAAAAAATGAGTGAAAAATATTATACTTAAGGGAATATTAGTGTAATCAAGTGACTTGTTAGTGATCTCTAAAATTTAAACAAAATTAAAAAACTTATTCTAAAGAAAATCAAGTAAAAACTGATCACAAATTTAAAAAATATTTTTAATACTTTTAAATAAGTGACATTAAATTTAATTTATATCTTAAATAATATAAATAACATAAAATTATATATTTAATTATTTTAATGCGCACCGCACCGCACTTTGCACACTTCACCCCACATTAGTATGTGTGTATGTATATATATATAGAGAGACGAACAGAAAGGAACTGACACACATATATATAGAGAGAGAGACGAACAGAAAGGAACAGATCCCGGACGGAAAGTTTCCAAGTTTTAGGAGAGAGGAGCATGGAGTTCCTAGAAGAATTTGAGACCAGGCCAAGATTCCTCTTCCAATCCAAGCATTTGCCCCAACCATCAGATTCCGATCATGCTCTTCACTCTTCATCTTCTTCCTTTTTCTCTTCTCTTCACAACCCCACTCTTTTCATTTCACTTTCATTTTCCCTTCTCATTTCCAGTCTTGCCTTCCTTTACTTCAATTTCGAACCCCTCAAATCCCTCCTTTTATGGCTTTCCATTTCCCTTCTTGTCGGTCCCTTTGCTCCTCTATCTCTCACTGCCGGCGATATCCGTGTAGGCTTCGGCCCGCCCCTCAATGAAAGCCCCAACATTTCTAGCGAAACAATTGAAAAATCCAACCGAAAATCAACGAAAACTCTCAAGAAACCATCTGAAGAGGCTATGAGACTGGATGACCATTTGGGGAAATCGACAGCTATTCATGGATCTTTTGTTGATTCAGCCGAGAATCTGTCTAATTTGTCGTTGACCGAAAAGAAATCTGAGAATCAGAGTGAGTGTAGTGAGGTTGATGAGGAGTTGTTGAGAAAGTTAATGGGGAAGCATCCGGTGGGGAAGCCAGGCCGATGGGAGGCTATAGCTGACGGGTTCAAAGGGAAGTACAAGGTGGAGACTGTAATAAGAAAGGCTAAAGAAATGGGAGAGAGGAAGGTGAGCGATCAAGATTCTTACAAGAAGTTTTTGAAGGATCGTAAGCCTTTTGATAAACGCATTCTTGATGAGGGAGGGAATGAAATTAATGCCGAAATTGGGATCATAAATCAAAATGTGGAAGAAGTGAGGAAGGAGAGCGGATGGAGTGCTGTAGAGGATTTGGCATTGCTTAATGCGTTGAAGGCATTTCCAAAGGATGTGACAATGCGATGGGAGAAGATTGCAGCTTCTGTGGCTGGAAAAACAAAGTCAGCGTGCATGAAGAGAGTGGCAGAGTTGAAGAAGGATTTTCGGAGTTCAAAGGCTTCTGCTGGCCAAGCTTCTTAGTTATGGTAACCGGGAACTGGATGATTGGACATTGGTTTTGCTAAAGACTGCAAGCTTCTTTCTCAATGGTGGATGAGGTAAAAAGTTGTGTTGCATCCATCTGTCCCTTGTGTTGTGAGATCTTATACACTATTTTGATGGTCTGGATATTTCATCTATTCGGTGTTGCTTTTGTCTCTTGATGTAAACTGATTTCTCTGGACTGCCAGATTGCTGTATTTTTTTCATTTATGTTTCACATTCCTGGAAATAGTGCTTCAATTCAATATTGCAAAATGTAGAGGAATGCAGTGAAAAGTTGTTATTGGGCATTCTGCTTGTAAGCTGCATTCCAGAAAACTCATTCCATTGAATTTATTTGACCGTGCTGAAACATCACTTTTGGCTGTAGGAAGGATGCCACGGTGTATATATATATAAGCTGATCAAGGCCATCAACATGGATCTATATTATGTTTATATTAGAGCAAGCTGACTAATTTTACGCCACTTTATAGTGTTCAGACAGAATGAAAGATGACTGAGCTAAATGCAAGAATCTTGCCGTTCCATGGCAATTTAATAAGCACCTCTTCCCCTTATTATTCTTTTTTGCTTGCCAAATTATTCACAATGGGACAATATGGTGTAGTTGTTGTGACTTGAATGATAATATTCCCTAAAACTATCTATAGGATTGATGTTACTAGAGTTATTACATTCAGCAAGACTAATCATCATACTTTACATGACCATTTCTATTGGAAGGATATGATGCAACCATTTCTATTGGAAAGATATGATGCAATTTGTCATCCAGAGGCTTCTGAGGCATAGTTGCTCTTGTAGTTTATAACCAAATAATAGGGTGTTAAGTAAACACGTGACCATCTTATGTTGAAGATTCAGTCTCGATGGTTGGAATGACCCTGTATAAAACTCTTTGGCCGAATTAGCAGCACAAGGGAGTCAATGTTAGGAAATCTTGTTCTTAGGTTTGTCAGAATAGTAAAAAATTTAGAACGAGACAGACGGATGCGGTATGAATTTATATTGAACGCAAAAAGAAGAAATGTGCTTCCTGCCATTTTTCTTGATGGTTTTGGAATGTCTTTGGATGAATTTAAATTTGTGTAATTGATTGTCTATTTGAAGGATTTTATGGCTGAGATTTGAGGACAGAAACAATAAGAATGGGGGAATCTTTTCTTGATACCTTAAATTGGAGATTGTTCCCAATATTTATGTGCTCACATTGGGAAAGAGAAAATGGTTTTCCACTTCGTTTTTCTTATTCTATGAATTGCAAGAGATGTTGCAGAAAAAGTAACTAATATGACAAGAAGATAATTTCAGAGAATGCCCAAAAACGATAATGGAGAAATTTTTGATTTAGAGCATAATATGAATCATGTCAATCTTTTGTGTCCTGGCTAAGCTGCCAGAATTAGAGTTCCTTTTCCAGTTATGGCTTGTGCTTTCTTTTATTCTTGTGATTGGTCGCAAATACGAGCAATTACCTGTCCAACTTGCTAGTAAACTTATCACTAATGCAAGAGTTGTTGCTAGAATTGTTTTGTTTCCATGGAACAAATATTCAAAGGAAGCAACTTTTGTACGTTATTATATTGTGTTGAGCTAGTTTCATGGGTCAAATCTGTCCCACTGTGAATGTTTTTGCTTGTGCATTCTCATTATATGCATAGTTTTATTATTTTGGTTTCTTCCGTTGAGTAGAATTATTGGTTTTAACATCCCTTTGTCTTCATCTTTCCATATATCTGATTCTATTGTAAACAAGTGGTCAAATTCCGCCCTACTTCTTGTGTATCATGTATGTATCAGAAGCTGCAGTTTCATTTTATTCTCCACTATCAAGGTGTAGTGTGTTAGTTTCTCAGCATGGTCATGAATTGGAGACAGCAATTATTTGTTTCAATAAAGTTTTGTCTTTAAATCTAAACTAGCAGTCTCCGTGCCATGAATGGATTTTTAAAAATACTATAAATGTAATTATTAAATTATAGATATTGATATAGGATAATTCATTGGGCCCAACATGCCTAACATCAAATGAGACAGCCTAGGAGGCCCAACGGCGATCTGTTGGGTCGATCGGTATTGACCTCACTTGGCAGGGTCTGCGGTCGTCCAGATCGACATCAGGTCCACTCCAAAAGTTTGAATATTCGAGTCTGGTCGACATGTATCGACCTCATTGACCTCAAAACCCACTTCGGTGTTGACTCATAACCCTATTGTGTTTATTAGTTTGACAAGCTGCGTGCCCCCACGTCAATGACACGTGATGGCCGATACAACTGCTGCCATCAACTCTGACAACTCTAACAATCATGTCAACAACTTTGATAGAGACGCGTCTCCATCGGCATTCTTTATCCGGGAAAACATGAGATTTAACCACTTGGCACAGTACCAAGATCTGAACATGGAATGACCTCCAACCCCCTGTCAAAGACAAATGCCAGGGCATTTGGCAAGGGTACTTTAGTCAAATCGTGCAATGCCACATACACTACATACACTACAAGCTTTACATTCTCTATACTCTGTTCGATCTCCCTCTCTCGACCAGAACTAACTTGAGCGTCGAAGTACCTTAGCTAAGGGCACCTCGGCTAGTTTAACGTATGTTGTGATTTTAGATCTCAAGCCCAAAGTTATATACAATCTTGAGTACTCGACCTCCCTGGTCGAATCATCAGTAGCACAACCATTATTTTATCTATACGCAGCTTTCTATAGCATCAGATATATTTAAAAAAACAATATAAAAAATAAAAATATTGTAAAAAAAAGGTAAAGTAATAAGTAAAATTAAATATTATTGCAATATATCAAAATTTAGTATTCAAAACCTTGGAACATATAAAGACATTAAAGAATATAAAATTTTGTATGCATGATATTATGCTTGTCAGAGCATTAAATGTGGTAAGAATATGAGTCAACGCCGAAATGAGCACTCTAATTGACTGTTATCAACCAGACAAAGTGGTCGATTAGAGGGATAATTGAATAGACTAAGTGGTTTGAAGCATCCCGTCAGGTGCGGTCGAGAATTATTTGCTCAATCGAGCGATTGTGGTCGAGTGACCTAGCCCAGCTGGGTTTGAAAATGCCATTGGGCTTTGAATGTTAAGTAGGCCTAGAAATTCTTTTTGAAGTCAATAGCTTGTTGGGTTGGGTTTGTTGGGTTATCCTATATCATGAGTCTCTCCTATTTGCGGTCCTAATTGAGCTTATCGATGGGAAGGAGTAGGAAGTAGATAACTGAATGACGATTATGCAGATTCAATTAGGGTTTTTGAACTATTGACCAAGGTTTTTGAATTCTCGATCGAGATTTTTGAATACTCGACCAAGGTTTTGTGCATTTAGTGCGTCATTACGTCTTGTATACAAAGTGCTAAGGGACGGTTGTGCAATTATTGCTGTTGCTTGGATTCCCAGGTCTAAATGCCTATAAATAAGCAAGGTAGAAATATTTATTTTTCACTTTTACTGAATCTGGTCAGGTCGAGTTCTTCCCTTTAGAATCTTTTAACCTTTTCTACATTTTTGAGTTTTTAAGAGATCAACTGTAAGTTCTTCTCAAAGCTTTTGTTTTCCTTTGTTTACTTTGTAAAGATGTTAAGTGTATTGAATAGTGAGGACACTAGGTCCCAGAATGTATAGTTTCAGGGGGAGGTTGGGGGTGAAAGTATGTCTGAGAGTATCCCTAATAGTTCTTCGAGCGATAGCTCGACCTTCAGCAGTTCGAGTGCTGAGAGGGCTGTTTCTGGGGGCGAAGCTGGCCCAAGTGAGGTGCCAACATTGCGTGGTCAATTGTTTACCCCAGACCATTACAGTGAAATAGTCTCCAAAATCTCCCATGCTGACCTAGTTCGAATTAGGGAGATATATCATATTTTAGATGAATACAAACTCTTGGTGCCTGGGCCCCGACGTAGGATGCATCAACCTTCGAGGAGGTGCATAACAGTGTTCGAGGAGGGATTTAGGTATGGCCTTAGGTTTCCTCTAGCACTAGCAATAGTCAACCTCCTAGGGGGTTTCGAGGTCTGTATAACACAACTTCTACCAAACTACTTTGCTACCATATACAGTTTTGCTGTGTTGATGCATTTGTTTGGCCAACCAACTTCTTTGGCTAATTTTTCCAACATGTTCCATCTACCCATGTCCTAGAAATTGGGTAGCACCAAAGAGTCTAGGTTCTATTATTTGATGGTGCATCTGTGTTGAAAATTCCTAGTAACCCCCTTCTCATCCTATGGCTATGAGTGGAAAAAATATTTTTCATATGTTCAAGGGCCTGGTAAATTTAACATTCCTAGAGGGTGGTGGAGGGGGCACGTTGAAATACCGAGGTACCAAACGCCCAGCTAGCCCAACACTTTTGTTCAGGACCTAGTCAAGTTTGGGTAGATTGAGGCTTTGGTTCTAATTAAAGAGAGATGTCTAGTGCTAGCTGGCTTATCACCGGCTAAGCTTGACCAGCTCGCGAGCGGCCGGTTAGGTAGATATCTTTGTCGGCTATGATAAATGTGTATTTTCATATCTTTTTGCTTGATGCCCAAAAGGACAACGGGTAAGAAAGGCAAGCAAAAGGCGACACCGGCTATGACTTATTCGGTAAGTGTGGTGATGGGGTCTTGTTTCAAATACTAAAGTTGTCGTCACCTCAGTTCAAATTTGACCCCACCATGGAGATCACGAATTCAATCTCCATTATATCATTAGGGACGATGGGCATCGACGTCCTTAAGTGTATGGAGACCTAACTTTTCTTAGCCAACCAATGAAAATTCATGGGTCTGAGCCAGGTTGGAGTGCTCAAGCCTATAGCTTACCATTGTAATATGGTAAGTGTGAGGTCGATACTTTCTCGTTGAGTTTCGCTTTTAGCCAGTTATATTATTTATTGATAATCTCTATTTCAGGTGAGTCAGCTTGGATACCACTTTAACCACTTGCCAGAGTTGGCTCTGGTGGACCATGAAGAATTACGAGAGGGAGGGGAGTTACAGACTCTCAAGGTTCAACTCAAGTTCTCCCAACTCTAGGTCGACCAGTTGGCCAAGAAGGTGGCCGACCTCTAAGAGTAGCTTAATACGAAAGAGCTAGTCAAGGCTGTCAAAGAGAGGAGTTGAATAGACTTTGTGCTGAAGAAGGCTTATCTAGATATACAAGTGAGCTACTCGTCTATCGATTGATCAATGTTGCAGCTGCTCTTGAAGAGGCTGAAGCGGTATTCTCTCGATAGCTCCCCATGATATGTAGAGAGTGGTGCAATAGTTTATGTTCAGCTCGGCCTTCCAGGATGCGAGCGTAGTTCTCTTAATCGATAATGCCTGTTGTGCCTTTGAGAAGGCAATGAAGCAGCTTGAGTACTTGGGCTATGCTTTCTAGGTAGAAGATAAAGACAGAATAAGCTCGATCCTGGACAAGAAGCTGCAGCCTTACCCAGAATCTAAAGAGACCATGGTCGATGGGGGCGGGGAAAGGGATACTGCAATAAATGCTCTCGCTGAGCTCATGTCCGAAGCCTAGTAGAAACAAGCTGAGGTTGAGGCCAAGCTGGTTGAACTGGTGAGCGAGTTCACTTTTGCTGAGGGCTTTGCCTTCCAACTCAAGGATGATCAGTTTGACGTCGCGCAATATGTGCTGCGCTTAACTGATTTCATAGATAATATCGCACGGCCCTTGTTGCTAGCTTAGGTCGTTCTTCTGCTTGCATCAACAATGTTGGAGCTCGACTAAGACTTGAAGGAAGGTGCCCAGGCAGGTTGATCTGAGGGTGTTGGGTCAAGCCAGATACGATTTCCAACTCTCTTTTGTTGTTGTTGTTGTTTTTCTTTTTTTTGAAGAAGGTTATCCTTCTTATTGTAATGAATATTTCAATTAATGAAATATTATTTTGATATTTTTCTTTTTCGAATGAAATCAATTTCATAGCTTTCTTGTCGAATGCAATTGCGTCGTCGCAATTGTATGGTTGATAAGTTGAGAACCATGTTAGTTAACAAGAAAACTTAACAACTTCATCATCGATTTAGGTTACTGTTGAGAGATGCACACGATTTTGTTGAAGCACATTCGAAAATCTTTGTTAACAACTTTGCTCAACTTTATAGTCGATTTAGGTATCTTAACTCCCTAGTAGTACGATGACTTATTGATTGACTACGGGGTCGATTGCATAGTTTGGGCAAAAAGGCCTTAAGTTGGCAGCATATAGCTGCTTTTAAGTCGCTTATGGGATCGACTTATAACCTAATTTGGTAGCGTGAAGCTACTTTTGGGTCGACTATGGAGTCGACTTAAAAGCTGATTTAGTAGCGTGAAGTTGCTTTTGGGTCAACTTGAAACTTGATTTGATAGCATAAAGCTATTTTTAGGTTAACTAGAAACTTGATTTGGCAGCGTGAAGCTACTATTGGGTCGACTTGAAACTTGATTTGGCAGCATGAAGTTGCTTTTGGGTCGACTACGAGGTCAACTTGAAACTTGGAGTTGTGCGAGTTAGATACAGCTGTGACAATACAAACGAATGATAGTAGTGTTGTTGGAACTTTATTTATATAACAGAATACGCGGATGATTACAATGTGCTTTTATATATAGAATTTTTTTAAGTTGATGGCATTCCATGGATGAGGGAGCTCATCCCCATTGATATTAGCAAGTTAATAAGCGTTATGCTTTGATATCTTCACAATCATATATGGTACCTCCCATTTTGGGTTGAGTTTGCCAACATTCTCAGACACTTCCACCTTTTTGAGAATGAGGTCACCCACCTTAAAATGGCCCAGCCTGATCGTTTTATTATAGTTGTTTGCCATTTTTGATCTATAATGTTGCATGGTATTGTAGG
This sequence comes from Jacaranda copaia, assembly GCA_014898725.1. Classification (NCBI taxonomy): domain Eukaryota; kingdom Viridiplantae; phylum Streptophyta; class Magnoliopsida; order Lamiales; family Bignoniaceae; genus Jacaranda; species Jacaranda copaia. The sequence continues at coordinate 345,827 of JACGDI010005716.1, forward strand.
CTTCTTGCCTTCGCTCACCAATAGTCTCGAGGTTGAGCTTCCTTTTTGATGTATTCCTGAGCGGGTGGAAGTAAATCACTCAAGCTGTATTGTATGAGTTCTGAGAAGATGACTGCCTTGAACTCATAGACCAAACTATAAGGACTATGACTTGTGGTTGTGTAGGGAGTTGTTCTATATGCCTATAACACTCCTAGGAGGTCGTTTGCCCAACTTGACCCATTTTCTTGTATCCTAGCTTTTAAATGATCGAGAATTGTCCTATTTGTCACCTCTATCTAGTTGTTCGATTGAGGGTTACCTACTGAAGTAAAATGTTGGGAGATTCCCAAGGCCCCGCACCAACTTCTAGTACTTCTACTCTAAAATTAGGTCCTATTGTCTGAAATGAGGATCTTAGGTAGGCTAAAATAGTAGATGATATTTTTTCAGATGAAACTCTTAATGGTTGCATCGATCATCTTTGGGACAGCCTCAGCCTCGACCTACTTCTTAAAATACTCGACCGCCATAATTATGAACTTTCATTGACCTATCGACTTTGGCAGTTAGCCTAAAATGTCGATTCCCTATTGGTTGAAAGGCTAAGAAATTTAAACATTAACCATAGGCGTGGCGGGTTGATATGGGAGGCTTGAATGAACTTAGCATAATGGATATTTTCGAGCAAAATCAACAGCATCTTTCAGTAATGTCGGCCAAAAGTATCTATACTTGATGATTTTATGCGCAAGGGATCTTCCCCCTGAATGGTTCCTACACATGCCTGTGTGGATATCCTATAATACTTTATGAGCTTGGTCGGGATCCAAACACCTTAGGGGCAATTCAGAGACCGACCTTTGATATAGTTGGCCATGCTCGTCGAGTGCAAACTTGGCAGCTTGTCCTTAAAGGCGATGAGCCTTATTTTTATCTTCAAGGATTATGTCATGACTTAAGTAGAGTTTTATCAGACCATGCCATGAGGGAATTATCTCCTTGATGCTCCTGACCAAGTTCTCCTCGAGTAGGCCGATTGATGACCTATCAGTGACCAAAAAGGCTATCATCTTGTCTTTTGTGTCTCTGGTCAAGCTAGCAAATTTGGATAAGGCATCCACACACTTATTCTTTGATTGAGGTACTTGATTGAGGGTAAAGTTTTTGAATGATTATTGTAATTTTCTAACCTCCGCCAGGTACTGATTCATTATTGAATCTTTAGCCTCAAAATTTCCCTCAACTTGTTTTGCTACCAACTAGGAGTTCGTGATTGATGTTTCGGTTGAGTGCCATCCTCATTCTAGTGATGAGGGCCTCGTATTCCATCTCATTATTAGTAACTGCGTAGTCGAATTTGATTGCAAAATTATACTCCTCTACTGTTGGGGAACAGAGAACCACTCTTGCTCCCTCTCTTGATGTGGTCGATGATCCATCAACATGTAAAGTCCAAGCAAGAGGGGCTTCGTTGCTTTTTCCAGACAGGTTGACTCATTTAGTGATGAAGTCTGCCAAGACCTACACTTTGATAGCTATTCTAGGAAGGGAGGTGATTTCAAATTCTCCTAATTTAATAGCTCATTTTGTTAACCTTCTTGATGTGTATAGCTTTGACAACACCTGCTTCAATGACTGGTTGGTCAACACTATCATGGCATAAGACTGGAAATATAGACGCAGCTTACGAGCCACAATGACTAGTGCCAAGGAAAATTTCTCAATCTTTAAGGACCAGAGCATAACTACTTAAAATGATGAGGTTGAAAGTTATTTTTAGTGATTTGGGTAGTATTTAGGCTAATTTGACTAGAGAGGTCGAATGATCCAATACTAATATTCTTCTTGGGCTGAGATTTGCAACCAATAGCAAATGTCAGACTAGCCGAGGTACCCTTGGCTAAGGCACTTTGACGCTCAAGTTAGTACTGGTCAAATGAGATAATTGAGTAGCAGAGTAAGAGCATATAATATATATGGCATATCTAGAGGATGGCTGGCAATAGGGTATTTATAGTCTTTTCCTGGTGGATGATATGTTTAAAATGCCCCTATCTAGTGTAAATGGCTCTTGTCCTTGTTTGGGAGTTGTTGGTCATTTTCAATTTCAATACTATTTAAGGTGGCATAATTTCCTACTTTTCAGGATGAATAGTACTCTAGAGGTGTGCCTCCCTAACAGAGTTAGTGGCAGGGTTGATGGTAGAGGCGGTGTTACTCATTTTATACCATAAGCTTTTTGGATAAGAAATAACAAATATTTCAACCCAAAACATTTAATTTGCACAAGTGACCTCTATTAGTAAATGCATTTATAACTAGAATATCATAGATCATACTTAGCACTTCTAATCCATTTATCATATATACAACCATTATATTTGTATATCCATTGGGTTTATTACCTCATATGTTGCATAGTTTAATCTACTTTCATCACTTATTCTTATCTAGGATAAATAATGAACGAAAATAATACAAGAACTATAAGTTCAAATAACTTAGTGAGTTATTAACAAAGAAGCAACAGATATGTGCAAGGTGATAACAAACACACACGGTATCAATAAAGAAACCTTCAAGACTATCACAGATATACTAGGTATAATGCATGTAAAGGAATACAATTGTTAGGGAAAATGGAGTGATAATGAATTAATACACACTTTTATAATTAAGTTGTTGGTAGTTCTCTAACTCTATCACTCCACTTGCGAAAACACGAAAATCCTTATCTCTCTAAGTTCCAAGTATTGACTCAGACACGTAAATACGCAAGAGGCATGGCTAACCATATGCCTTATCCCACTCATACACAATTACCTCCAATTTGCTATAAGATATGATTATTTATAGCTAGCAGGGTATCAGGTGAAAACTAGCCATCGTCGATCCATTTCACTCGATCATCTTTCAAAGCGATGCTGGGGCCCACCCCAAGGGTATCAAGTAGTGAGTAGTGTAACACGTCTAACATCATTTCACTTAACTCATCAATTCACTGTGATAAACATGTAATCAGTTAAGCAACATCAGGTTTGCTCTAGGATAGATATAATGATGACTATATTGGATGTGTTTGTGCTTTTTCTTAAAGAGGAATTATTATGTTTGTAAATATTATATTGTATAAATTTTCAAGTCCAAATCTTGCTTTCTCCTCTATAAAAGAGGACTTTGAGTTAGGAGTTAGGTAGAGTAAAAATTTTATCAGCTTTTATCATTTATTTATTTTTAGGTATTTGCATTCTCATCTTGTTAGAAATTTATGTACTAGTTTTCTCGTACTATTTAATGTAAGTTCTATGAAATAAATTAAAGTTTTATATTCATCTGTGCACTTTTTCAATTACAGTATTTTATTTCATCTGACTTATAGTCTACAAAATTTATTATATCCTGGTACTATATTGGTGTCAGAGCTAAGTTTAACCCAAATTTATCAAGTCCATAATGGTCTTATAAACCAAATTTTGGATAAGAAATCCAAAGTTTATTTTTTGAAACGAAGAAATCCATAGTCGTATTTTGCCAAACAATAAGACCTATGTAGGCAGAAAGCCATTGAAGGGCGTGAGCAGTATCTAAATTGTTGACAGTGATAACAATTAAACTATGGATAGATTTTTCAGATATGCTACTAGGAGATCTAATGGATTTGATAAGGAAAAATATTCTCGGGCTAATAGCTCAAAGATGAATGAATAGATTATTATCTCTAAAAACTTTAAGAAAAATCTCTAGCATTGGAAGTTGCCAAAGGATAAACCTAATCAGGTTTATGAAATTGGATCTTTTGATTTTAAATCAATCTATGTCATAAAGACAGTGGAAAAGAGGATTTCCTTAAAAGGTAGAGATGATACAATTTATTTGCTTTCTAAAAGCCTAATTGAGGCACATAGAAAAAGGTATTGCTATTTGCAAATCGGGTTAGTCCACTACAACCTTTAACTAAGATAGGGCTTAATACAATAGCTTTAGTTATGGTTCGTGACCAACCCTATAACAAGTTCAAAGATTCCATATTAGGAGTTGTGGAAATCTCTTTATGTGAAGGACCAGTTCACTTTAGATGTTTTCCTAATTTCTCTATGGCAATCCACGATCTAAATGTTTTGGATGCTTTGGTATTAAATACTAGAACTCACAAATATGACATGGATAAAGCCACTAGCCATGTCTCCTTAGTATATCAAGTTCATTATAAAGTAATGAACACCATTATTCCAAAATTATTGATTAACCCAGAGCAGATAAGCTCAAAAGAAACAAAAAATACTCTCTTCATACCAAATTATGCTAAAAGCAATGTTGTAGTCCTAAAAATTATGTCTTAGGATCAAATCAATCTTCCTACATCTTGGATGATGGAAAGCATTGTTATTTAAGCAAATATTTGCTAGATGGCAAGCATTATTATCATGTTTTGAGTTTGATATTGAGCACATTGATGGCTATAAAAATTCTGTTGCTGATTTCCATACTCAAGAGTTTTCGTAGTGACAAAATGATGCCTAGAAAACCCTTTATTAGGGACAAAGAGATAAAATTGTCTAAAGACAAAACCTTCACCAATCTAGCAAAGGAAGGAGCAAAAGTGCCTAAGCCTTATAAAGCTAAAGAATTTGACTAAGAAGATGATGTTTATTCTACAAACACTTATGAATTGGTTACATCACTAGAAGATGTGAAAGGAAGAAAATTTCCTTTTATCCCTTACACTTGGATTAATTTATATCCAATCGAACCAACTCTTAAAGGAATACACCTAAATTACATAGCTGATATGTATCTCGATAAACATTTCCCTTCCATTCATAAGGATAAAAATGTCTATTACTACCAAGCTATCTTAATAGAAATTGGATTCATCATTATTGAGTTTGTTAGGTGAAATAAGGATTCAATTTCACTTATAAACCATGCTTATAGCAAAATTATCATAAAGAAGGTGATGACACTCACTAAATAAGGAATCCGTGCCCAAGAAGAAAGGTATTTAAAATATCTTTATCATCCCTAGCACCCAATAATATTTAATTATTTTAATTACATGAAAGCTAGGGAAGGAGCTCTCTTATATGAGAACATGCAAAAAAAAAAAAAAAAAAAAAACATGGCTAGTTCTTAATGTTTTAGTTAGAAAATCCTTATCAAGTATTTCTAGCATAGTTTAAAACCTGGGCACTAGGATATAATAAATTTTGCCAACTATAAGTTGGATGAAATAAAATACAGTAAGTGAAAGAGTGCAAAAATGAATATAAAACTATAATTTATTTCATAGAACTTACGAGAGAACTGGTACAAGAATTTCTTACAAGATGAGAATCATATAGCTGAAAATATATAAATGATCAAAGTTGATAAAATTTTTACTTTGCTTAACTCCTAACTCAAAGTCTTATTTTATAGAGTAAAAAGCAAGATTTAGACTTGAAAATTTATACAATACAATATTTTACAAACATAATAATTCCTCTTTAAGAAAAAGTACAAGAGCTTCTAAAATAGTCTTTTGTCTTTTGTCTTCCTTTAAGGATGCTCGATAATTCTTCATAAGTTGTTGCCTTCAAAGTGAGATGTGAGGTCAGCCATTACCTCATTAGAGTTACCCTTATAAGGGTCTTCATCATTATCATCAAGCTTCTCCTTCACTTTCCCCTCATTTTTGCCAAATAACTCTTCAAAAAGTTTTGTGGCATCTTCTCTGGAGAGTTTAGACATCATTTCATTAAAAGCTTGCTTGGCCTTTACCTTAGGATTATCTTCTTTTGGAAGAACTAGGGTAAGATTCCTTCCGTAGGTACTTTCTTCATTGAAGAACTCAAATTTGTTCCACCAACGAATGAATACCCTTCTAAATAAGAAATTTTCATTATGTAGTATCCCAAATCTTCTTGTTGGGTACCAACTGCATAAGCCCATTTGAGAATCCAAGGGACTCCATAAAGAGTAGCAAATCTCATTAGGACTTCCATGTCATTTCCTACAAGCTTATTGGCTTCTCTAAATTGAGAAAATATTTCTTTACATTTTTTGGTAAAATAATAGGGTTAATTCCCCAAGCAGCAAACCAGGTTTTAAACTATGCTGAAAATACTCGATAAGGATTTTCTAATTGGAACATTGAGAACTAGCTGTATTTCTTTTACATGTTCTCACATAAGAGAGTTCCTTCCCTAGCTTTCATGTAATTAAACTAATTAAATGTTTTTGGGTGCTTAGGATGATAAAGAGATTTTAAATACCTTTCTCTTGGGCTTGGATTTCCCTTTTGGTGAGTGTCATCACTTTCTTTATGATAATTTTGCTATAAGCATGGTTTATAAGTGAAATTGAATCGTTATTTTTCCTAACATGCTTAATAATGATGGATCCAATTTCTGTTAAGATGGCTTGATAGTAATATACTTTTTACCCTTATGAATGAAAGAAAAATGTTTATCGAGATGTATATCTACTATGTAATCTGGGTGCATCCCTTTAAGAGCTGGGTCAATTAGATATAGCTTAATCCTAGTGTAAGGGATAAAAGGAGTTTTTCTTCCTTTCACATCTTTTAGTGGTGTAGCTAATTCATAAGTGTTTGCAGAATAAGCATCGTCTTCTTGGTCAAATTCATTAGCTTTCCAAGGCTTAGGTGCTTTTGCTCATTCCTTCATTACATTGGCGAAGGTTTTGTCCTTTGGACTATTTTGTCTCTTTGTCCCTAATAAGGGGTTTTTTGGGCATCCTTTTGTCCTTGCAAAAATTCCCAAGTCAAGAAATCAGTAACATAATTTTTATAGCCACCAATATGCTCAATATCAAATTCAAAGCACGATAATAATGCTTGCCATCTAGCAAATAGTTGCTTAGATATGATGTTTTTAACATCCTTTTCATGAACGCTTTTAGCAGGTTTACAATCTATTTTAATTAAGAACCTTTTATTCAATAAATCACTTTCAAACTTAGTGACACACAATACTATTCAAAGAGTTTCTTTTTTAATAATAGAGTAATTTTGTTGTGTTGGGTTCCATAAACCTGAGGTATATCTAACTAATTGCTCAGTATTAGATTCCAGGATTCATTGCTTTAAAACTCCTCTATAACCAACTTCTAAAGCATCAGTTTCCACAACCTCATAAAGGTTTGGGTTAGCAATATCTAAGCAAGGAAGTTCTTGGGCTTAAGTCTTGATTTTTCTAATTGCTTTAGAATGTTTTTCTGTCCATGGTAATAGATTCTTATGAAGCATTTGAAACAAAAGTTTGCAATCTAAAGTCATTTCTTTATAAAAATATGAAATATAATTCAAACTTCCCAAAAGTGTATGTAACTGATATTTATTAGTTATTTCATCGGGGAATTTTTCAACAAATATAGTTGCTCTTTCAATGGGCTAATAAGACCATTTTCAATATAATGTCCTAAAAATTTGACTTTAGGCAGAAATAAGCTCATCTTTTTAACAGAGACTGCCAATCTTACCCTTTTTATTACATCTAAAAATATTCTTAGGTGTTTAAAATGTTGATCAATGTCTTGAGAATAAACAAGAACATCATCGATATAAATAATAGTAAATTCCATATAAGGATTGAATATTTCATTCATAATATGTTGGAATTTTGATGGAGCATTTTAAAGCCCAAATGGCATAACTTTCCATTCAAAGTGTCCGAAAGGTACTATAAACATTATTTTGTACCTATCTTCTTCTTGATCTGGATTTGCCAATATCATGATTTCAAATCAAATTTTGAAAAGATTTTAGCTTGATAAAGCCTATTGAGGAGATCTCTCTAATTTGGTAATGGATACCGTATCCATTTTAGTGCTTTATTAAGTGGTTTATAATTAATTACTAGTCTAGAAGCTCATTTTTTGAGTTCAGCAACATTTTCGACATTGAAAGCTAGATAGCTCCATCGACTATAACTTTGTCTAATTAGACCCTTTTGTCAGAGATCATTAATCTCCTTTTTACATAATTCTAAATGGCATTGACCTATAGTGATTGGTCATGCCTTTGTAGAAATTTTCTTTTCGTCAAATCCTTCCTCATAAGGAAGAGAAACAATAAATTTATGCCTTTGCCCAAAGGCATTAGGAATTTCAATGCAAATTTGTTGTGAATATTCTTGAAAAGATTTAATCTTTTCTTTAATTTTTGAACATTCCAATTTGTTTTTAAGCTATCTTGTAGAAACTTTTTTCTTCAAGGATTTGAGAAAACTTTCTTTCTTTTCTATAAGAGAATTTAACATATTAATAGTATGAAACTTAGGGGTAGTTGTGATGGGAGAATAGATGGAATCCCAATCCAAATTAGAGGTAATTCCCTTCTCATCAATTTGAGTAAATGGGAAAAGTAAACGTAAAAATGGGTTTCCCAAAATTACGGAGGTAGAAAAACCTTTTACCATTATAAATGGCATAGGAATACAAATTTCATTATTGCATATAGCAGCATCAAAAAGTTTGTATTGTACCACAAGCGGCTATCTATTTACAGCAGTAAGTACTTGAGTAGTTTTACCATAATACCTTGTAGGAATTACTCCTTCGAAAATGTAGTTAATATCTGTTCTTGAATCCACCATGGCTTCAACATCCATTGTGAATTCTTTATTGACTACTAAAGTAGCTGTAGTAAACCACTTTTGGGATATAACCTTATCTACAATGTTAATCCACTAGTATTTTACGAGTTCCCTACCAGAGATATGATTTATTTCTCTGGTTTCATTTTCTTCATCATCTAAAGTATCGAATTCTTTTTTAGATGATGAAGCTTGATTTGTCTCCAAATAAGAGACTTTAACTCTTAAGTTTGTGATTTTAGATTTAATCTAATTTATTCTAGCTTTAAGCTCTTGTATAGTTAGTTCTTTAACCATAGGCTTTCTTAATCTTTCCATAATTCTTTGGAGAGAATAAGATTCATAAAATTTTTTGATCTTTTAAGAGAGTTTAGTCTCCTTATTTTCTTTTTATCTTTCAACCAAATAAGCGTCTGTAGCTTTTCTTTTCTTTATCAGATCCTTTGTTTGATATATAAGATCGAGGATAAAGCTTTCATCTTTTGTATCCTTATTAATACTTAAATCAGAGAAATAAATCATATCTCTGGTAAAGAACTCAAAAAAATAAGAGACTTTATTTGCTGAGAAATAAATCATATCTCTAAGTTTATGATTAGATCTAATTACCATATGGACTTCTGGAAAGAAAAACTCATATCAGGTCTACCACCTTTATTTGCTAAGAAAATCAGAAACAAGCCTGAAGCTAAATTTAGTGGAATAATTCCATATTCACAAATGACTTATGGAGATCTTGCTTTTGAAGTTATGGTAGAAGGAATTAGCCTCTACAATGATATTAAATTAAAGTAGCAGTTGGAACTACAAGCACTTTATAATAAAAAAATGCTTGGTAACTTCTGCAAGCAAATTGGATATCAACTAATTGAATTTCCTAAAAGGGACAATCATAAAAAACATAAAGATGCCAATTATCATCACAAAAAAGAAAAATGTTAGTTTGCTATAAATGTGGCAAAATTAGCCATTATGCCAACAAATGTTAGGTTAAAAGAAAAATCCAATCACTATATATTAGTGAAGATTTAAAGAAAGCTTTACAGGCTACTCTCCTGAGTGAAGAAGGAGAAAATTTTGAAGTACAAATCTTGAGCAAAGACTCAGAAGGAGAAGAATTCTCTGAAGAAACTTTAAAATTTTCAAAAGAAGAAGAAGAAGAAAAACAGCAACATCTTAGCTATAAAAAAGGATGTGAATGTGATAAATACTTCAAAAACGCATTTGGTTTAAGTATTAATATGCATAACAAAGATGAAAGCTTTATCCTCGATCTTATAGATCAAATAATGCATCCAATAAAGAAAAGAAAAGCTACAGAAGCTTATTTGGTTGAAAGACAAAAGAAAATAAGGAGATTAAACTCTCTCAAAAGATCAAAAAGTTTGATGAATCTTACTCTTTCCAAAGAATTATGGAAAGATTGAGAAAGCCTATGGTTAAAGAACTAATTATACAAGAGCTTAAAACTGAAATAAATCAGATTAAATCTGAATCATAGACTTAAGAGTAACATTTTCTTATTTAGAGACAAATCAAGCTGCATCATCTAAAAAAGAATTTGATACTTCAGATGATGAAGAAAATGAAACCAGAGAAATAAATCATATATTTGGTAGAGAACTCGAGAAATACCAGTGGATTAACATTGTGGATAAGGTTATACCCCAAAGGTGGTTTACTATAGCTACTTTAGTAGTTAATAAAGAATTCACAATGGATTTTGAAGCCATGGTGGATTCAGGAGTTGATATTAATTGCATTTTCGAAGGGATAATTCCTATAAGGTATTATAGTAAAACTACTCAAGTAGTTACTATTGCAAATAGATAGCCACTTGTGGTGTAATATAAACTTTCAAATGCTGCTATATGCAACAATAGAATTTGTATTCCTATGCCATTTATAATGGTAAAAGGTTTATCTACCTCCGTAATTTTAGGAAACCCTTTTTTACATTTGCTTTTCCCATTTACTTCAATTGATGAGAAGGGAATTACCTCTAATCCCTAAATTTCATACCATTGATTTGTTAAATTCTCTTACAGAAAAGAAATAAAGTTTTCTCAAATCTTTAAAGGAAGAAGTTCTTAGGATACAACTTTAAAAAAAATTGGAGTGTTCAAAAATTAAAGAAAAGATTAAATCTTTTCAAGAACAGGCACAACAACAAATTTGCATTGAAGTTCCTAACACCTTTTGGCAAAGGAATAAATTTATTGTTTTTCTTCCCTATGAGGAAGGATTTGATGAAAAGAAAATTTCTACAAAGGCTAAACCAATCACTATGGGTCAACGCCATTTAGAATTATGTAAAAAGGAGATTAATGATCTTGTATAAAATGGTCTTATTAGACAAAGTTATAGTCCATGGAGCTATTCAACATTCTATGTTGAAAATGCTGCTAAACTTGAAAGAGGAGAACAAAGCACTAAAATGGATAAGGTATCCATTACCAAATAAAAGAGATCTCCATAATAGGCTTTATTAAGCCAAAATCTTTTCAAAATTTGATATGAAATCAGGATATTGGCAAATCTAGATCAAAGGAAAAAATAGGTACAAAATAGCGTTTATAGTACCTTTCAGACACTTTGAATGGAATGTTATGTCATTTGGGCCTAAAAATGCTCCATTAGAATTCCAACATATTATGAATGAAATATTCTAATGATTACATGGAATTTACTATTGTTTACATTGAAGATGATCTTGTTTATTCTCAAGATATCGATCAACATTTTAAACATCTAAAAATATTTTTAGATGTAATAAAAAGGGTAAGATTGGCAATCTCTGCTAAAAAGATGAGCTTCTTCCTGCCTAAAGTTAAATGTTTAGGACATTATATTGAAAATGGTCTTATTAGCTCAATTGAAAGAGTAATTATATTTGTTGGAAAATTCTTTGATGAAATAACTAATAAAAATCAGTTACAAAATTTTTTTGGGAAGTTTGAATTATATTTAGATTTTTATAAAGAAATGGCTTTAGATTGTAAGCTTCTGTTTCAAAGGCTTCACAAGAATCCATTACCATAGACAGAAGAACATTCTAAAGTAGTTAGAAAAATCAAGGCTAAAGCCCAAGAACTTCCTTACTTAGCTATTGCTAACCCAAACCTTTATAAGGTTGTGGAAACAAATGCTTCAAAAGTTGGTTATGGAGGAGTTCTAAAGCAATGAATCCTAGAAACCAATACTGAGCAATTAGTTAGATATATCTCATGTTTATGGAACCCAACACAACAAAATTGCTCTACTATTAAGAAAGAAATTCTTTCAATAGTATTATGTGTCACTAAGTTTGAAAGTGATTTATTGAATAAAAGGTTCTTAATTAAAACAAATTGTAAACCTGCTAAAAGCGTTCATGAAAAAGATTTTAAAAACATTGCATCTAAGAAAATATTTGCTAGATGGCAAGCATTATTATCGTGCTTTGAATTTGATATTGAGCATATTGGTGGCTGTAAATATTATGTTGCTGATTTCCTTACTCGAAAATTTTTGCAGGGACAAAAGGATGCCTAGAAAACCCCTTATTAGGGACAAAGAGACAAAATAGTCCAAAAAAGACAAAACCTTTGCCAATGTAGTGAAGGAAGGAGCAAAAGCATCGAAGCTTTATAAGGCTAATGAATTCGACCAAGAAGATGATGCTTATTCTGCAGATGCTTATGAATTAGCTACGCCACTAGAAAATGTAAAAGGAAGAAAATTTTCTTTTATCCCTTACACTTGGACTAAGCTATATCCAATTGACCTAGCTCTTAAAGGGATGCACCCAGATTACATAGTTGATATGTATGTCAATAAACATTTTTTTTCCACTCATAAGGGTAAAAATGTCTGTTACTACCAAGCCATCCTAATAGAAACTGGATCCATCATTATTAAGTCTGTTGGGCAAAATAAGGATTCAATTTCACTTATAAACCATGCTTGTAGCAAAATTATCATAAAGAAAGTGATGACACTCATTGAACAGGAAATCCATGCCTAAGAAGAAAGGTATTTAAAATATCTTTATCATCCCATGCACCTAAAAACGTTTAATTATATTGATTACATGAAAGCTAGGGAAGGAGCTCTCTTATATGAGAACATGCAAAAGAAACACAGTTAGTTCTCAATGTTCTAGTTAGAAAATCCTTATTAGGTATTTACAGCATAGTTTAAAACATGGTTTGTTGCTTGGGGAATTAACCTTATTATTTTACCAAAAAATGTTAAAGACATATTTTCTCAATTTAGAGAAGCTAATAAGCTTGTTGGAAATGACATAGAAGTCCTAATGAGATTCACTACTCTTTATGGAGTCCCTTGGATTCTCAAATGGGCTTATGCAATTGGTGCCCAACAAAAGGACAAGTTTGGGATACTACATAATGAAAATTTCTTATTTAGAAGGGTATTCATTCATTGGTGGAACAAATTTGAGTTCTTCAATGAAGAAAGTACCTATGTAAGGAAATATATTATTCATCTTATCCTAGTTCTTCCGAAAGAAGATAATCCTAAGGTAAAGGCTAGACAAGCTTTTAATGAAACGATGTTTAAACTCTCTAGAGAAGATGCCACAAAACTTTTTGAAGAGTTATTTAGCAAAAAGGAGGGGAAAGGGAAGGAAAAGCTTGATGATAGTGATGAAGACCCTTTCGATGGCCCATTAGCCCAAGACCCTTATGAGGGTGACTTTAATGAGGTAATGGCTAACCTCACATCTCACTTTGGAGGCAACAGCTCATGAAGAATTATTGAGCATCCTTAAAGGAAAAATAAAGACAAAAGAATATTTTAGAAGCTTTTGTACTTTTTCTTAAAGAGGAATTATTATTTTTGTAAAATATTGTATTGTATAAATTTTCAAGTCTGAATCTTGCTTTTTCCTATATAAAAGAGGACTTTGAGTTAAGAGTTAGGTAGAGTAAAAATTTTATTAGCTTTTATCATTTATATATTTTTAGGTATATGCATTCTCGTCTTGTAAGAAATTCCTATACCAGTTCTCTTGTAAGTTCTATGAAATAAATTAATGTGGCCAGTTCTCTTGTAAGAACTACAAGCAAAGAAGAAGAGAAGTCCAAATAGATTGTCAAGAGCAACACAAGAATCGAAGATCAATATGGCATAAGCAATTGACAATCTTTAACAAAGAAAAGGTCAAGGAATAATGATATATTTACTAATGTATATAAATAAGACGGGATTGAGAATTTGGATAATAATGACTCAAGAATTTCAAGCGAGAAGAACAGTTCAAATTAATTGCTAGATTCAACCCACGAACAAACACAAAGAAAAAAAAAGATCAAGCAATAAATAGCAAATATATATTACGATTATGTGTGGTCTTTTCCTAGTAAAGGAAATTAACATAAACTCACCTGATAAATGCAGATGAATTCCTAGTTGCATAGATGCTCAAGTCCTGGCTTCCTAGTCAAATTTATAACTGTTGTAAGAAAATCAGAGTTACCATCCTATTAGTCCTCTAAATCTTTAGTATAAATATAGTTGATGTCTTTATCAAACTCAAGATTATTCTAAAACAATTCCATTAGTCTTTGTTTCATATCTAAATACTTAAGACAATTAAATGTGGTAATTCTTGAGTGGCTATCCCCAATAAGATCCATTCATCACTTCACTTATTTTTCGATTCGTGATGAGGGTCCAGGTTCCTAAATTAGTTAAATTTTATGAGTCTATCAGATCCAAGTTGGATAATTCATTTTCTTTCTAATATTTGTATAACTTAATCTTCAGATTAAGCTTTATAATATCTCGTCCACAACATACTATGTTATCGAGCTTAAGGATATAATTTTAAGTCAATATTTCTTAATTTACTAAACTTTGAATTATAATCAATGTTGTTCTACACTTACAAAATTAATCATCTCAAATGAAATTACATTTCAACTATCACAATTTTATAAATAATGAATTAGAATTTGTAAAAATCAATCAAATTAACAATGAATTTTTGGCATTTTGCACCATTCAATTATAGTCCACTGGCACTTTGCACTCTAAAGTTATAAAATTAGCAGATTGCATCCTGAAATTAATATTTCCTTTACAAATAGCACCCCAACCACCTTCCCAACACAATTTATGCAGGAAAATAGATTTCTCTGATAAGATAAAGATAAAGATAAAATCATCCATTGTTCTCTTTAGAAAAAATTTGACATATAAAATCAATAACCAACACTTGTAGCTCTAGTAGATCAAAATACTAAAAGATGGACAAAAAGATCAAAATTCATGAAATTTGGCCAATTTTTATAAACAAGATTCAAACAAATACTCAACCATAATAATTAAAAAAAATAAGGTAACAATAACTAAAACTGCATAAATAAAAGATGTTATGTTAGATGTTAAATCATAAGTTAATGAAACCCATCCCACAAAAATTGTAAAAACATATTTAATAATGCCTGTATTGTTTCCATAACATATATATCCCCATTCTTATTAACTAACACATTTTCTTGAGCACTTTAACTTGTCAAAAAGAGAAAAAATTGCACCATGGCCAAGCCTTCCTGGTAGACGTGATGCATAACATAATAGATAAAAGATGCACCTCTACCAAAAGCTAGCCTAAAAAGTCTATAATCGTAAGTGTTGATTTTTCTTCCAATCCTATGATTTTGTGGCAGCTGTTGGTATTTTCATCGCATCCTAGAGTAACTTGGCAAGACATATCTTTCTTCAAAATTGTGTGATTTTTTCTAACTTGAAACCACAATCTTTGCTTTCTAACCTCTGGATCAGTCTATTTAAAGTCCTTCTAATTTCCAAAAATTTGTTGTTTCTACAAGGAATAAAAACATTTTTAGCAACCATTCTATTATTCAATTAGCCTAAGATATATATTTAAAGATATATTTTTGTTTGAATCTTGTTTATTAAGATTAGCCAAAAATCATGAATTTTGGTGCTTTTTGTCGATATTTTAGTATTTTGATTGACTAGAGCTATAAGTGTTGGTTATTGATTTTATATGTCAAAATTTTTTTGAAGAGAAAAATGGATGATTTTGTCCTTGTGTTTCCTGAGAAATCTATTTTCTAGGATAAATTTTGCTAGAAAGGTGGTTGCGGTGCTATTTGCCAAGGAAATATTAATTTTAGGATGTAATATGCCAATTTTACAATTTTAGAGTGCAAAGTGCAAATGGCCTATAATTTAAGCGTGCAAAATGCCAAAAATCCAATTAACATTCTATGTGAAAATTACACAATTAGATAGAATTCGAATCTAATCTTGGGTCAGGACAACCCAAATGGACTCAAATCAAATTTTGAACCCTTTACTAGATTGCCGTTGTAGAGTTGTGCCCTGATAACTAAGATAGAGGCTGCCACCACCTACAAGTGCACCTCAATGAGGTGAGCACAAGCCTTAGACCAACTTTGAGGAACTCCATCGTTTAGGCTATCAATTGGCCATTTGAACATGTGGCATGGCTATAGCACCGCCACATTGCCACCACCTCAATTCTTTCGCCATTGGCCCTTGAAACTCCAAATTGAAGCTACCTTTGCATAGCCCATGTGATTCTAACCAAAAGCCCCTTAAGTCCAGTCTTGTTTCGCCACCAAAAATGGCTAAACTGCCACCTTCATTGCTTGTTAGCCATCAACCTCATTTTTCTGGCGAAATATTTGATGGTTTTCAGTATTTTTGGTATGGATTTTCTCGTTGAGTTGAGAGAAAACTTTTTATGGTATTAATTTTCAGATTTCTAGCCATTTTTGGTGATTCACCACTGGGGTAGGGTTGGGAGGATTTTGAAAATTTGAATAATTTTTGTTTATATATATAGAATATTTTTCAGCTTCTTTAATTTGACCCCAAAAACTTTTTGATCAACTTCAATTGCTCCCAAAACTTCTAACCACCTTACAAATTGACCCCGAAACTTTAATTCAACCTTTAAGGTTTTATTTTTTAGCAGATTAGCCCCCTAACTTTTTTATTTTTGGGCAATTAGGTCCACATTTAATTATTTTGAAGTCCTTAAACTTTTCAACTTTCCCATATTAATCTCTAAATTTTATAATTTTAAACAATCAAGTCACTTTCTTATTCTCAATTGAATCCCTCATCTATTAACAATTACTCATAAGCCTCGATTCAATTTTAAATTAGAATTAATCTAACCCAATTTAGTGAGTTCTTATTTTTATTTTTATCTTTTTTGCTGAAATAATAACTTTAAATTTAACAACCTAAAATCCTGGGTGTTACTCTTTTGAAATTATAAATATTCAAAAAGTGAAACAAATTTTAAAATTATTAAAATCAAAAAATAGATCTCATCTTATGAAATTATAAAATTGGATGAACAAAAAAGAGAATTCAAACATAAAGTGCAAAATGTAATAAATAAGTCGATATCTTGATTCAATGAAGAAAAATATACTAAATTTACTATGATTTAAAAAAATAAAGATAAAATTACAAAATTAATTGATGATTGAACATAAAATTGTAACTAATATAAATATAATAAAATTAAAAAATAATGAGAATAGTTAATATATTCCATCTCATAGAATTATAAAATAAAAATAATAGAAATGAATTGATAACTTAGACTAAGTAATAAATAAAAAGATACAAAATTTTATAACTTTGATAACAAATAAAAGCTAAATGATAGACTTTGTTTATGTTGAAGAGAAAATTATGTACTATAAAATCCAAAATCTCTTCCATCATGTAACATATCTAAATTAAAAAAATAAAAATAAAATGAAAAAAAGTAAACAATAAGACAAAGCAAACAATAAATAATTTGAAGAATGAAATATTAACAAACACGAAGAGATAGAGGTAAAAAAATGGTAGAAACTAAGAATATTAATGAAATGACTTACAAAATACTTTCTCTATATAGTAGCATAGACATAAATTAGTTATTAAAGATAAGAAAAATTTTCTAAAAATCTTATCAATTTATGAAACTAAATTACATTGAATGTCAAGTGCATATTGCACATCGCTAAGAAACAGTTCACACCAAGTGTTGAGCTTTAGCTAGTATGTCCAAACTCCAAAGACTTCCTCTTAGGCACCATTCTCTATAGCAATGTAGTAGCTATATGCTAGCACTCCATGGTAATCTACATGTCCTGCTTGATCTCTCATCACATGTTTTGTTGCTCTTATGTCTATAGTCGAGCCAAAGAGAGAATCAACAACTAATACATGTGAGCAAACAAAAAAATTGAGGGAGTTTTGTATGAGCCTTACCTTCTTCAACTCAATGTAGTCATGAGTGAAGTGACTTATCTTCTTACAGTTAAAGCACTTGGCCTATACTTAGGTCTTTTTTTCCACCTCTCTTTCCTAGACAATGATTCATATCTTTGTCATCTTGTGGGGCCAAGTTTTGACTTTGATTATTGCTTTGTCTAGCACCAACCTGTTTGTTCCCACACTTATCTCTATTTGGCTTATGCTGAATAGCATGTGCAACAAGAGTAGCTGCTTGTGTGTGTTTCGACTCTTTACGGTTAGCCTCCAACTTAAGGTGATTAGCGACACTGTCGAATGTCTTTATTTGCTCATTATGTGTTAGCAAAAGCTTAAAATGTCCCTAAATTTGTTTAGATAGCGACCGAAGAACAACTAGAGCCTATTGTTCATTTGTGAGCTGACATTAAGCATTTTGAAGTTCTTGAATCATATATTTCATTACATTAAGATGTTGGGTCGTCGAGTGCTTTGGAACAAGTATATACCGATTAAACTTGAGATTGAGTGCCTACAGTCTAGTAGCCGAGGTGCTATCATATGTGACCTTTAATACCTCCCACAACTCTTTAGTTGTAGGACATTTCTCAAATTCACGAGTCAAATTATCATGCATGCAACTTAGCATGGTAAAGCGCACACTTATATCTTGATCTACCCACTTATTGTATACATCCATATTGCAACAATATTAGGCAATTACTAAATTTTTCTATGCCACATTGCTTAATTTTGGCCATCAAGTTTGCTATTACCATGAAGGTTATAAAAAGCTGTTTGGGTCTCCATAAATATATGACATGCACATTTTTGTTAGGTATTAGTCTAACATTTTATTTTGAATTCAAGTAAATTTTATTATTCTCTTTAATTCAACAAAATAAAAAATTTCACCATTAAGGCTAATAATCATCTCCCATTGAAGTAAAGAGTTTAATAAAATCACTAATTCAGAAATAAAATAACTCTATATCTGTAAATGAATAATTTGAGCATTTACAATACAAAAGCAAAGTACATAATCACATAGAGAATTTAATTCTAACAAAAAATTAGAATTCCCGATAACCAAATTGCATGCTCAAGAAATTCTCATGCTCTTACATGAAAAATTAACCATAATTTTTCATATTCAACATTACAACCTAGATTATATTAACAATTAATGTTATCAGTATTGTATGAATCCAACAGTTAATAATAACAAATTGCAAGTATTCACTACTTTACAAATATCATAAAGAGCTTCTCATACATTTGAATTCAATTAATTTTATGCTATTTCTACCATTATTTTTTCTACCAATCATTGTTGATTATCAATCATGAAATTAAAATTAATAAAGATTGATAACTTTATTTTCTTCTAATCCATTATACATATTAGGATAATACATTATTTTTTTCTAAATTGGAAAATCATTGTATACCTAAATTTTATTGTCATATCAATCAACACCTTAAACTCTATGATGGATTAGACCATAAGGCCCCTAGCTAAAGAACAAAAAACAATTTATACATTTTACTAGTATAAAAGTTGGTGGATAGATAAGGTCAAAAAAAGAATATTAAAGAATTACAAGATTGAGTGGTATCTTTGACATAATTTGGAAGATGGGGCATGTGGAATGCCTATTTTAAGGGTTGAAAGAGGTACAAAAAGGCCTTTTTTAATTCTTTTTTAATTTTCAACACATACATAAATCATAATCTCGCAAAAATATAAATGAGTGAGTATATCGTTAGACCAATAAATCAATTGAAAAAATAGAAAATTTATTTTGAAGAGCAAAATTGTAAATCATAATATATAGATATACGTATAGCATTATATGTATATATGTTTATTTATATGTAATATATCCATGCATGCATGTTCATGATGATAGGATCTATTTGACAATAGATTAGGCTCTGGCCCAACGTAGTTGACCAGAATGTGAGTAGGGTGGTGTGTTTGGGTGAGAACAGGTTGAGTCCTGCAATCAATAGAAAACGTCAAGCTTATTGAGGGGCCCTTGGCTAAGGTACTCCGATACTCAAGTTAATATATAATTGACTAGAAAAGAGAGTGGTAGAGTGAGGGCTTAAGCGATAATCAACATCCATTGCTAAATGATTGCAATAGGAAATTTCTAATCTCTCTTGACAAATTAAAATTTTTGTGATGTCCTTGCTCATGCAGAGAGGGCCTTTATCCTTGTTTGAGGACCTTAGGTCTTCTTCATGCAGAAACATTCTCCAGGTGGTGCCTCTTTACTCTTATTAGGACATGGAGGAGATCTTTGCATTTAATGCAAAGGCAGAATGGTGGTACAGTGAAGGCATGCTTCATAAATATGGAGGCATGCCACTTGGTAGAGAGATGGTTATGGTACATTCAATACGATAGTGACAAGTGGTGAAGAACTACTTCTAGTTTCTCCAATCGACCTCCTAGGGTTGAGATGTTTCCTTGTTTATGAGTCATCTAGCTACAATCTAGTCGAGATAATGGGACATCTTTAGCTTGAAGGCCTCTTTGGCTAGGTACCCAATGGTCATTCTTGAGTTGATCGACCATGCTTAGGTCGATTGGTGAGATGTTGGTAATTAAGTTGGCGAAATAGCCCCAAAAGGTTTCGAGCTTGGTTGAGGTTTTTGGCTTGGTTAATCATCTGGTCGATAGTTAGTGGATTAGACTGTTGAGCTATCTTATATCACCTGTAAAAGAAAAGTTTATATTAATACTTGTATAGATAGAGAGAGAAAATTCTCATTGAAACCAACTTTTATCCTGATTAGTGATCACATAAGAAGTGATTCCAATAAGACTAATTTTACAGAGCACCAATTGAACGTAAAAAAATAATCTTGTATTCTCTCTGATAATCTAGTCATCTCTCTTCTATAATCTCGTACAAGGCCTTTTATATGGCTAAGAACCCCACTAACTAAGGTTGTAACCACCTAATAAACCTATAATTATCCACATTTATCATAATTTATCAACATAATGCCACGTGTAGCCCATGTTCCTTGTCTCTCGGGTGTGTGGGGCTAAAAATGCAACTCTGAGATCAGCTTGGGCATCTCAAAGCTTCATCTTGGCTATTCCCTCTGAGATTGGCTCTGGCACTTCAGGCCTTCATCTCAACTATTTTTTCTGACTTCAACTCGGCTTGTCTATTGGGGTTGATCAGCTGAACGGCTTTCTAATCGTAGCCTTCATGACCACTTTAGCTTGGGCTGGGGATACATATGCCTCACCTCACCCCCCAAAAATCAAGTTTAAAAGGTTTGAACTATGACAGTCTGAGCTAATGGGTAGTGAAGAGAGTAAAGCGATCTAAAGGATAAGTATTCCTAATAGGATGATCTCCCGAGCTGGGCTTAGGTGGTCCTGCAATAATTTTGTCCCTTTCCAAGGTATAACTATGATTGCTTTGTCCTTCCCTAAGTTTGCCTATCTTATCCACATCATTAATTGATCTGTCCTATCTTGCACATCCCAGAGACATGCGTATGGTGGAGTTTGAATTTGGGAGTCTAAAAGCCCACTCCTTTTCCTTATAAAAGCCACACTGGTTTAGTCTTCTCCTTCCTTCACCATTTCTTCAAACCCTCCCCTACTATTCTTTTTTCTTTTCCATTTTCGCCACACATTTTGGTAATATTTTGTTGTCTGGATAGCGATCATTGTCGCGATTTGAAAAAAACTCCGTCCACCTTTCGTGCCTCTAGAAAATGAGTCCAGGTTCTTTCTGATTCTTCACTTCATATTTTTTAGTTTTATTTTGTTAGATTTCTTAGAAAACTTAAAATGTCCATTGAGTTGATTAGGGATGGTGACTCGGATGACTCAGTTCTTAGTATCCGACTAGAGGTGATGAGGGAGATTAAGTATGGCATGACCTAGGCGGGGCTGCCATATTACGAAACACATTTCTCTAGGATGACTAGGCACAAGATCCATAAGTTGAGGGAGATTATGGGTATTCTAGAGAAGTACTATATAGTAGTGCCTAAGTCTTCAGATTGGCCACATCACCCCCATTAGGGTTTCTATGCTTTTATGTAGAACAGCTGTGTGGCGAGCTATATTTTCCTTTGCCCGATCTATTTAGGTTGGTGTTTAGAGGCTTGGGCATTCCACTTAATCAATTCACCCCCAATTCATTTAGGTTAATGATTGGCTTCATTATCCAGTGTAGATACTTGCAAGTAAAACCTACAACCACCCTTTTCTATTCTCTTTTTTATCCTAAATCTTTAGGTTTTGGCCTGTTTTACTTGACATCTCGGGAGAATGTGCACTTCTTATCTAAATACCCCACCTCGGTGAAATATTAGAGAGAGTATTATGTGTACATAGCATCGCTCGAGCCGTGGGGCTTCCCTGAGAGATGGATAGAACATATGCCCTCAGAAAGATTGACCAAGAGTAGGATATTCCCATCGGGTTGACAATTTTTGCTAGATAGGCTAAATAGTTGTCAACTACAGCTGACCTACTTGGGAATATCAGGCTTCTTGTACCACTTTGCTTGAGTCCTAAAGCCAAGGAGCTTCCTGAACCTTTTGGTATATACTTTTCTTGTTAAGATGAATGTTGTTTGGGTGATTTTATCTTTGACCCCTCTGTTTTTTTTAGAAAGGATTTCTATCAAAGCTTTCCTATTGGCCGCGGCAGCCAGCTAGCCAGGCAAACAAAAGAACAACCACCCTCCTAAACAAACTAGTGGAGCTAGTTCTTCTCGCAAGTCTCCAGTCGAGCTGTTTCTGCATAAATATTAAACCCCTCTTCCCCCAGCTCTGGCACCTAAAAGACCTATAGTTGCTGAGCTAATCGACCTACTTTCTGCCAAGGAGAACATCACAAAGGAGCCGAGCTTTTTGACTCTACATCTCAGCCAACCAAATACCTATCTCATAGCTGGCAGCTCGATCTTAATGGACTCCACTCATACCCTGGGCAAGGACTTCTTGCAGGGAATTTTGACTACCTTAGATCGGCAGTTGGCTGACGGAATGCCTTTCAATAGCTTCTGTAATCAGTTTGCTTCCTATCTTTCCAAGGTATGCTACTTCCAAAAACTGAACTTTGACTTCTCTTTTCTTGATTTCTATTAACCTTTTCTCCTTTTTTCTCCCCCATTTTTTTAAAGATGAGTATCCTTGTGGGGAGCATTCTTGCTTGATGGAAAGGGGAAAACTAACAATTGGAGATAAATAACCAAAGGTTGAAAGCCGAGTTGGATAAACTTCATGTTGAGATGAGCTAGTTCGTGGACTTGAGGCAACAGCTTTCAACATTAAGAGCCAAGCATGACCAGGTGGTTGGCAGCTTAGCCAAGTCCGAGTTCAAGATATCTAAGCTGATGTCTCAGTAGCAAGAAGCACTGAAGAAGGCTCAAGAGGAGGGCCATCATAAAGAATGGAATACCTTCTTTGAGATATTCTAATACACAGAGGAGAAGAAGAACTTCTTGGAAGCCAATTGGAGATCACGCCTGAGCAAGCATCTGAAGAGCAATAAGTTCAAGCAGATATTTGTAAAAAAAAGCTCTAAAATACTACCATCATGGCATCAATATCTGTGCAGATCAACTGAAGGCAAAAGGAGTGTTGTGCATGGGATAGCTGGACGAGAATGTGGATTGGATGTTTAGGCTGGAAACCCTCCCATCAAACTCAAAAGATGATGATGACCTTGTTGATGAATTTGAAGGCGATCATGCTAAGCCCCAATCAATGGTCGAGCCGGGGTTAGAGACTGATGCTTTAGGAGGGATCGAGGTATTCTTTGGAGTTGGGCCTTTGAACCAAGCTGTCACCTCGACTACTGTGTCAACCCCTAAGCAGACTAGCCCCAGCAATTGAAAGTCTTTGTAACACCCCTTGCCTACTGTTGGGGCTTTTATTTTTTTTGGGATAGAAGTAACCACATTACTCAATGGAAGAGGGATTTTTATGATCATTTGCCCTTCAACTTTGCCGAGTCAATTTTAGTTTAGATTAGACGAGCTAATTTTTCATTGGGCATTTGCCAACTTTAGTTTAGATCAGCCGAGTTGATTTTTATTAGGCATTCGCCAACTTTAGTTTAGATCAGCTGAGATGATTTTTATTAGGTATTCACCAACTTTAGTTTAGATCATCCAAGCTGATTTTCTTTAGGCATTCGCCATCTTTAGTTTAGATTGATCGAGCTGATTTTTTAGTTTGGCATTCACCATTTTAGTTTAAATCAGCGGGGTTGATTTTTATTTGGCATTTGCCATATTTAGTTTAGATCAATTGGGCTAATTTTTATTTAGTATTTGTTATCTTCAGTTTAGATCAGCCAAGCTGATTTTCTTTAGGCATTCGCCATCTTTAGTTTAGATCAGCTAAGCTGATTTTTTAGTTTGGCATTCGCCATCTTCAGTTTAGATCAGCCGGGTTGATTTTTAGTTTGGAATTCACCATCTTCAGTTTGGATCAGCTGGGCTGATTTTCATTTGGCATTCGCCATCTTCAGTTTATATCAGCTGAGCTAATTTTCTTTAGGCATTCTCCAGCTTCAGTTTAGATCAGCTGGGCTGATTTTTTAGTTTGGCATTCACCATCTTCAGTTTAGATCAGTAAGTTGGAAAAGCAAACATGACACCTTCAAGACTTAACAAGAGATAGGTTGATCCTACCTAACTTGTGCTTACAAGAAATGGAAATTGACTTGGTCTAATTTCTATGAAACAAAACTAAACATAGCGAGACAACCAATGTAAAGTAAGAACAGCAAAATAGATTCCAAAAGAAGTTACATGTAAAAATGCCGCAAGTTCTGAATGTTCCATGGACGAGTTAGCTTCTTTTTTTCAACTGTTTTCAGCTCATAAGCTCTCCCTTTTAGTAGGTGATCACTTTATAGCGCCCTTCTCAATTGAGTTCCAATTTTTCAACATTTCCCAGTGTATCCACTCTTCTCAAGACCTAATCTCCCATTTGGAAACTGCGAGGCTTGACCTTTTTGTTAAAGGCAATTTGGATCCTTTGCTTGTACTTAGCCAACCTAAGGCAAGAGTTCTCTCTCTTTTCTTCGATCATATCTAGAGAATCCTTGAGTAGCTTTTCATTCTTTTTGAGATTGTATGCTAGCACCCGATGTGATTCCAAACCTATCTTGGTTGGTATCAGTGCATCCACACGGTAGACCATACTGAAAGGTATTTCCTCGATTGACTCTTTTGGCATAGTCTTGTGGGCCCATATTACTTCTCGAAGCTCATCTACCCAACCACTACCAGCTTGGCTTAACCTTTTCTTTAGACTCCTCAAAAGATTGCAATTGATGACCTCAGTTTGCCCATTGGTTTGTGGGTGGGCTACGGTGCTAAAGTGTTGGTCAATTTTCATTTCTTTACACTAGGCTTGCACCTTGGACCCATGGAATTGCCTGCCATTATCCGAGATCAACTCCCTGGGGATGCTATACCTACATATTGTGTTTTTCCACAAGCATTTGAGCACCTCATTCTCTATTATCTTAGCCAGGGGTTCTACTTCTACCCACTTACTAAAACAATCTACTACAACCAACAAGAACTTCTTCTACCCAGCTGCCATAGGGAAAAGCCCCACAATATCCATTCCCTATTTTGCGAAGGAGCAGGGGGCACTTATTCCATGCATGGGCTCGGCGGGTATATGGCTAACCTGGGCATACCTTTGACACTTGTCACATTTCTTCACCAACTTTCCTACATCGACTGGGACAGAGGGCTAGAAGTATCCAGCTCAGATAGTCTTGGAGGCTAGTGCAATCCCTCCTAAGTGATTTCCGCATCATCCTTCATGGATTTCTCACAGGATGTATTTCACTTCCTGAGGGGACAAACAACATAGCAATGGCTGAGAAAAACCTCTTTTGTACAACAATCCATTCACCATGGTGAATTACGTTGCTTGCACCCACAACTTATGATCAGCTGCAGGGTTGTCCCCTTGCAGATATCGTATGATGAGGATTCTCCAATCCTAACCTTCTTCTACTGTAAGGACTTCAGCTTCGAGACTCTTTTTTTCTAGCTCATTGATCATGACTCGCTAGGTGTTACACTCGTTGAGAGAGCTAGCTATCTTTGCTAAACATTCTGCATTACTGTTCTCATCTCGAGGTAGTTGGGTTATTTAGAGCTCAACCAGCTCTTGTCGTAGCTTATCTATCAACTACAGATATTTATTCATTCTAGCTTCTTTGGCCTCATATTATCCGATCTGCTTTGCCACTAATTGTGAATCAGTGAACACTTGGTCGCGTCTGGCGCCACTTTGTATGGCTATTTTAATCCCTCATATCACGATCTCATATTCTTCTTCGTTGTTGGAGGCCTTAAAATGGAACTTTACTGCAAACTCCATCTCTTCACCTTCAGGATCGACAACAATAATTCCATCTCCGCTTCCTCTATGTCCTGACGACCCATCCACATACACCATCTTCAAACCTTCATCCCCCATTATAATACGTCTGCTACGAAGTCCACTAGGGCCTGTGCTTTTATGGCGTTCTTGGGGGCATAGCTAATCTCATATTCTCCCAACTCCATTGACCATTTAACTGGTCTTCCTACTATGTTAACTTTCCTAAGAGTTTGCTTCAAGGGGTGGTTAGTTCGCATAACTATAGGATGAGATAAAAAGTAAGGCCATAACCTTCTTGCCATGATCACTAGGGCTAGTGCCATTTTCTCAATTTTTAGGTATCTCAGCTCGGTAGCATGTAAGATCTTACTGACATAGTATATCGGCCTTTGCACTGTTCCATCCTCCCTTACAAGTATCGAGCTCACTGCTTGCTCAGATGCTGCTAAATACAAATAAAGAGTTTTCCTCGGGGTGGGCTTCATCAACAAGGGGAGCTCTGCTAAGTAAGCTTTTAGCTCCTCAAAAGTGTGTTGCACTATTTCTCCCTATTCGAATTGCTTCATCTTTCGCAATATTCCAAAAAAAGGTAAACTTCTGTCAGCTGATTTGGATTTGAATCTGCTCAAAATGACTATCCTTCTAGCCAACCTCTGGACCTCATTCACAGTTCTTGGGGGACTCATCTCCAAAATGGCTCAAATTTTTTCTGGGCTAGCCTCAATTCCCCTTTCTGTCACTAAATAACCTAAAAACTTGCCTCCTTTAACTCCAAATGCGCACTTCTCTGGGTTCAACTTCATCCTATACTTGTGTAAGGTTTCAAAAGTCTCCTTCAAATCCTCAATATGTTCAGCTCGACTTGCACTTTTTACTAGCATGTCGTTAATGTATACTTCCATATTTCAATCGATCTGCTACTTGAATATTCAATCCACTAGCCTCTGATACGTGGCTCCTATATTCTTACAATCCTTCGAGCTGAGTGAAATTTGATGGTATCTCTGCAAAGCATCCATCATGCTAAGGAGTTCACATCCAGAAGTAGAGTCCATCATCAAACCGATCCTGGGTAGTGGGTAGAAATCTTTCGAGCAGGCTTTGTTCAAATCCCTGAAGTCTATGCACACTCTCCACATGTGCACTTACTTTGGCATCAACACAACGTTGGAGATCCACTATGAGAATTGGATTTCCACAATATACCCTGCATCCAAGAACTTTTCCACCTCCTGCTGGATTATATGGTCTTCCTCAGGAATGCCTCTTTTTTTACTTGACTAGCTTAACAGTAGGGTTGTATTAAGTCTATGCTTGGCCATCTTTAGGTCTATACCTGCAAGGTCTTTGATAGAAAATGCAAAAACATCCACATAATCCCTTAGTGTGGCAATTAGCTCTACCTTTAAGCTAGTCTCCAGGTGGGAACCTATCCATGTGGTTTTGTTGGGATCTCCCGGGACCAACTCTATTGATAGAAGCTCTCCTTTTGGCTAAATTTTCTGCTATTTTTCTGCACTCAGGGGTTCACCCATGCCATCTTTCCTTTGCTTACATCCTACCTCATTACCTTTGTGGCATCCCTTTCTCACTGCATCCACGTGGCACTTACTGAAAGTATACTAATCTCCCACTACTTTCCCTACCAATTGCCCCACCACGTATTTCAACTTCATATGGTATAGGGAAGCTACTGCCTGGAAGAGCTGCATCATGGTCCTACTAAAAATCACATTATATGTTGAGGGGCCATCGACAACTAAGAAATTTACCGTGCATGTCTTTCGGTACATTCTTGCCCCTAAAGAGACTAACAAAGAAATTTGTCCCCTAGGCTGAACTGTTTCTCTTGAAAATTTAAAGAGTGATGTTTCCACTAGTTCGAGCATGATATTTTTTAGATCCATTTGTTAGAAGGCATCATAGAAGAGGATATCTGCTGAGCTATTTCCATCAACAAAAATGCGGGCTACTTCATAGTTGGCTATCATCACTGTAGTAACTAAAGCATCCTAATGTGGTAGATACTGTATTTTTAAGTCCTTTGGTCCGAACTGGATAATTAAGATGTCATTAACAGTAGAGATGGATGCCACCTCCATATTTTTGTGTGCCACAGCCTTAGCTCTTACTCTACTAACTTGATTAGTGTTTCCCTCAGTCTGACCTCCCAAACTCATGTGAATCACTCATCTGACAACCCCATTTTTAGCATCATTCTCCCCATTGTGTTATTGGATTTTTGGTTGTCCCTTTCGGTTTTGTGTAGGGAATTTGTCTCTCCCTTTGGCTTCTGCTTTGAGTACAAATTCATTTAGCTATCCATCATGCACCAGTTGCTCTAACTCATTCCGCATGTGGTTACATTCTTCCATCTTATGTTCGTACTCGTTGTGAAAGCAATAGAATCTGTTAGACCTGGGCTATCTTGGTGGATCTCTATGGGAGTGTGGCCATCGAAGCAGATTAAGATGCTTAATAGCCTACGTAACTTGTTCCTTGGGTAGCCACAGGAAGGTATAGTGATCAAATTTTTTCCCTAGCATCGATGGAACTTTCACCTGCCACACGGGCACAGCTTTGGGTCTCTCTTCTTGCATAGGTTTTTTATTGGCAAGATCTTCTCTCTTGTCCCTTCTCTTCTCCTTTAACTCCCTCTCCTTCACCTCACAGTCTTTCTTCTCGTGAATGTACTTTTTGCTTGCCTTAAAAGCTCATCATAGCTTTCTGTTAACTTTTTACTCAAGGATTGGAACAAAGGACCAGGTTGTAGCCTTTGAGCAAAGCACCACTTAATAATTTTGGAGTAGCCGAAGGTACCTCCAAAGCCGCCGTAGTGAAACATCTCACAAAATGTCTCAAGCTTCTGCCTTCCTTTGCTGGAAGAAAAGTAAGTTCTGTGCACTTCTCCTATACTGTTTGTTGTTGGTGAATTAGTGTAGAAACCTTCATGCAAATTCATCAAATGTATGAATAGATCGGGGTGGTAATTGCCCAAACCATCTCTGAGCAGCCCTTCTTAAAGTGGTAAGG
Organism: Jacaranda copaia; assembly: GCA_014898725.1. Classification (NCBI taxonomy): domain Eukaryota; kingdom Viridiplantae; phylum Streptophyta; class Magnoliopsida; order Lamiales; family Bignoniaceae; genus Jacaranda; species Jacaranda copaia. The sequence goes on from JACGDI010005716.1 coordinate 375,109, forward strand.
AAAGTCTTGCATTTCACTCCATCTGAGAATTGGTATAGCATGGCCAAGTTCTCAGATTCGCACAAATGATCGGCAGGCTCGGCAGTGCCGTGTACTTGGGCATATTGAAAAACTTGTGGTTTTTCGAGAATGGATCATGCAATATGGCCTCATTGAATGGTGAGACCTTGACTTCTTCTCCCATCCTTCCTTCGATCCTTTTCCTCATTTCTTCTATCTCCCTTCTCATTTCTTCCATTTTTGCCATCCAATCTGATTGAGACTTGTCCCTCATATTCTTGCAATGTCCTATTGAGATCTGACTTTTTGCCACTGCCTCTACATCTGCTAAGTGGGTAGGGCTCTTCATGTGAACCTCTTTAGGTATGCTTCGAGCACCTTTCTTTTTGGGTTTTTCCAGTGTTGCATCGGCCGGTGTAGCTGTGACTTGCTATCCTTCTATGACCAGACCTGGATTATCAAGAAACGATAGCTCAACTATGATCATGCCCTGCGTAATTGCTCTCAACACCAAGATAGCTCTGGGGCTTTGCACAAGGGCTATATTTGCTGGTATGTGCGCTATCGGAGTGGCCGTCGCTCTTGCGGGAGGTATAAGGCTAATCAATCTTGGAAGGGGCACAGGGGTGGAAGGTGGTGGGATATTAGGCGCCATTCTCAACAGAAAGGGATGACCATGAGACCTGGCAGTATTGGCAAAGGGGTGCATACATAGTTCTAGCTGATTGGGTGGTAGCGATAATGCCGAATGTTGACCATAAGAAGTTGGTCAACTATTCTGTAATCATTTGCCCCACTAATGAAGGTACCGAGGTAACCTTTTCTTCAATAACTGCTAGTTGTGCCACCGTAGTTGATGGCATGGCAGCTACGATTAAGGCGTTGACTCATCCTGTGTCATCATACTCATACCTCTCTCTCCATTCTCTTTCGAATTGCGCATTCTCACATCTCAACTCCTAATCTTTTTCCCATAGACGGCGCCAAATTGATGCCAATAAGACTAATTTTACAGAGCACCAATTGAAAGCAAAAAAAGTAATCTTGTATTCTCTTTGATAATCTAGTAATCTCTTTTCTATAATCTCGTACAAAGCTTTTTATATGGCTAAGAACCCAACTAACTAAAGCGTAACCGACCACTAAACCTCTAATTATCCACATTCATTAGAATTGATCAACATGATGCCATGTGTAGCCCACGTTCCTTGTCTCTCGGGTGTGCGGGGTTAAAACTGCAACTTTGAGAGTAGCTCTAGCATCTCAAAGCCTCATCTTAGCTGTTTCCTTTGAGATCAACTCGGGCACTTCAGGCCTTCATCTCGACTGTTTCTTCTGACTTCAGCTCGGCTTGTCTGTTGGGGGTGATCAGCTGAACGGCTTTCCAATCGTAGCCTTCATGACCACTTTAGCTTCAGCTGGGGTTACACACGCATCAAGAAGTATAGTACATTTACATGTCATTTGTTCAATAGAATGAGAAATGATTGATGAAATATAAAATAAAATAAATAATGAAATTACATAATTAAATAAGTGTTATATACATTTCGTAGGATTATTTATATAATAAATTAATCAATAATAATTATTACATATACACTATATGGATTATTATATCTATGATATATACTTATACCATTTGTTTTAAAGATATAAAAATATATTATTGTGACTGTAAAATAATTTAATACGAGTCATTAGTAAATCTAAGCTTTTTGTAATTGATAAATTTTTTATATTTTCCCAACCATGTTAATAATATAAATAAAATAAAATATTGGGTTTGTTCAATTTAATGTCATTTGTCCATGAACTTAAATAATTTAGTTGAACTTTATTTTACCTAAGAGTCAATGATTTAGTTAATTTTATTTTAATCATATATTATTTTTTTCTTAAAATTATTGGCATAATTTGGACATTTTACTTTTATTAAAAAAATAATAAATAAGGTTGGATGGGAACATTCCACCTTGTAGTTGGAAGGTGGAACATTGCACGATGATAATGGGCCTCCATAAACCCAAATATGTATGATATTAGATTGGATAAAATAATATATACAACTCAATACCTCAAAGTAAACATGCCATTAGGGACATTTGTTTGACTTTTTAAATATGATCTTTTTTATTTTTTATTTCGATATTTTTACTAGAAATATCACTTACTTCTATCATCAAATCTTCATACATGTATTTTATTATCCTATTATCAAATCAATCAAAATCAAATTAGATATGACAAGAATCAAAGAAAAAGAACTTCATAGTTGATATGGGATAGCCCAGTAGGCCCAACAGGCCTAACATCAAACGAGATAGCCCACGAGGCCCAACAATAATATTTTTTTGGTCGATCGGTATCGACCTCACTTGGAAGGGTCCGTGGTTGACTCGTATTGACCTCAGGACCACTCTAGAAGTTTGAGCATTCGAGTCAGGTCAACATGAATCAACCTCCGGCGTTTACTCGGATCCCCGTCAGGCACATTGATTTGACTAGTCAAGCCCCTCTACTCCAATAACACGTGGCAGCCAGTGCAACCACTGCTAACAATTTTGACAACTCTGACAATCCAACCAACAACTTTGGCAGAAACGTGCCTCTGCTGGAACGGTCACTCGGGAAAGCAGGAGATTTAGCCACCTGGTGTGGTACCGGGATCTGGACATGGAATGACTCCCCATCCCCTGGCATGGGAAAAAGCTAGTACATTTGACAATGGTACTTGGGTAAAATCACACCCACATAAATACTCTAGGCCCAACCACGCTCAAGGTAATGCCACTTACGCTATACACTTATTTCTCTATTTTCTACTCGATTTTCCTCTCGACCAGAACTAACTTGAGCATCGAAGTGCCTTATCCGGGGGCACCTCGGCTAGCTTAACATGTGTTGTGGTTGTAGATCTCAACCCTAGAACTACATACAACCCTCATTTCCTCTACACGTAGCTTTCTGCAGCATCATTTGGCGCCGTCTGTGGGAAGTTTGAGATTGCAGCGAAAAAATGGTGAACAAACGCAGAGTAACATCTAGAAGGGAAAAGAATCGAAGGTCCATTTCTCTGCCTCTCCCTAACCCCCAGCAAAACATGATCGCTTCGGGCGCCAGTGCATCCCAGGAACAGCTAGTGATGCTCACCATACTCTAGTTGATACAACTGATCAGTGAACAGATCTCTGCTCAGATATCAGCTCAGTTATCTGCTATTCTGAATAGGCACACCTTAGTGCCCGCCCTCATCGCCAGTGCAGCTCCGTAGCCAC
>JACGDI010005716.1:382645-414878 GCA_014898725.1 Jacaranda copaia
GGAGGTCGACTATGGGCTGGGCGAGCGGGAACCTCATACCACATTTCAACCCCTTCTCAAACACAGTTATAAACCCTCGAGGAGGTCGATGCATTCTATCCCAGGCCCCCGGTGCTACCATCTCAAACTCGTCGGGGATATAATATACTGCTCTAATCCACACTAAATCGACAGCGATTATTTTTTAGGCTATTTTCGTGTAGTGATCTGGGGTAAATAACCAACCCCGATTGGCAGGCATATCAATAGGTCCAGCCTCCCCCTCTGACACTACCCTAACTTCGTCGGAGCTGCCATTACTACTCAAATTGGTGCTTTCACTCGAAGAAGAATTAGACTTAGCAGTGCTCTCAACCTCAGTATCCCCCCTACGGACTATACTCTCAGACCTAGTGCTATCAGAATTTGATCTAATAGACATGGCTCTACAACGTAAAGGCAGAAAAACACAAGTATAACAAGGACACTTACAGTGCAAGTTTCTCAAATGCAAAGCACGGAGTAGGAAACTTTTCAATAATGGCAATTATATCAGATATTCAGGTTGCAAAAGTATGAATGAAGCTACTTATCCTCTTATTTATAGGCAATCGTGTGCGAAAATCCGCATAACTATCATCATGACTGCCTACCCCAGTATGCTTCATATTTTGCGCACTATAGCCGCATTAAATGCTTAGAAACCGCCTCAAACCCTAGTCGGTAATTCAAAAACCCGGGTCGGAAGTTTAAAAATCCAGGTCGAGCATAGTACTCGCTATGGTTGAATGTTAACTCCTTGCCCCTTTTCGTCGACAGGCCCGATTAGGACCGGGAGTTGGGGGAACTCATGATATGGAATAGCCCAGTAAGCCCAATAGGCCTAACATCAGATGAGACAGCCCAAGAGGCCCAATGATAATATTTGTTTGGTTGACCGGTATCGACCCCACTTGGTAGGGTCTGCGGTCGACCCGTATAAACCTCAGGACCACTCCAAAAGTTCGAGCATTCGAGTCAAGTCAACATGAATCGACCTCTGGTATTCACTCGGATCCCCGCCGGACACATTAATCTGATAGGTCGAGCCCCTCTACTCCAATGACACGTGGTAGTCGGTGCAACTGCTGCCAACAACTCTAACAACTCTGACAACTCTGCCAACAATTTTGGCAGACACGTGCCTCTGCTGGAACGGTCACCTGGGAAAATAGGAGATTTAGCCACCTGGCACGGTACCGGGATTTGGACATGGAATGACTCCCAACACCCTGGTATGGGAAAAAGCTAATACACCTGATAGGGGTACTTGGGTAAAATCATGCCCACAGAAAGTTATAAATACTCCAAGCCCAACCACGCTCAAGGTAATGCCATTTACGCTATACACTTACATTCTCTATATTCTGCTCAATTTTCCTCTCAACCAGAACTAACTTGAGTGTCGAAGTGCTTTAGCCGGGGACACCTCGGCTAGCTTAACGTGTATTGTGATTGTAGATTTCAAGTCCATAACTACATACAACCTTTATTTCCACTGCACGCAGCTTTCTGCAGCATCAATAGTCATGTTTTAGGAACCAAATGAAGAATTACAAAATGTTAAACCGTCCCATATCAAATTGGGAACTATAGTTTTTCCCAAAATTTATGTTATTTTATAATGTATATAAAAAGAAATCTTGATTTATACTAAGCAAAGTAAGGATACCCGATTATTACTTCTAAACAATAAATCCGTTTATGTATAAAAACGCAACTTAATAAATGTTCATCCTATGCCTACCCTAGTCAACATTTTCAAACAAATTATCTAAATATATACAAACCAACCCCCCCCCCCATCCCCCGGCGGTAACAGTCGATTATTTTCCTTAAATTATAGACCAATACCGTCCACGTGGCCGCGTAATTGAGTTGAATCAAAAACTGGATTTGAACTAGGACTTTCTTGAAAAAACCAAGTAATTGATTGTTTTAGTTCCAGTAAGACTTCAACTCTGCGGCCCTTCAAAATGAAGGTAACACAGAAAGTGGCTTATCCGTATGTGCAAAGCTCAAAAATCCGTACAACACCTAGGATTTAAATTTGACTGAATCTTCACCAAAATCAAGGGATAGAGTGTGCCAGTTTGGCTAGTATTTAGATCCCACCATCGACAAGGTAATAGTGGTCCAACACCAATCCAGAAAAGATGGTCGGCTCCTATTCATTCATGCTTCAATCAATGATACAATACATTAGTACTTGAGTTACAAATATGCAATAATATTCGGTGGGATTGATAATAGAAAGTAATGTATTGTATTAATCTCGACCCTATACATCATCACTTGGACAAGTCTTTCAACTTATACCAATTCCAAAAGAGATTTTGCACCTAACAGGACCCCAACAGGGATCTAATGATGAAAATGTGGTCATAGATAATCTTCTGTACAAAATTTCATTTGGATATTAACACAAAATTGGTTGGTTGGTGCTTCATTAATAGACCAACCTTGCATTCAAAACTGCCCAAGTCGAATGTCCCTGTCGAGGCGATCCGCATTGAGAGTTCCAGGAAGTTCTCTGAAATCTTCATTGAATATAGAATATGCACTGCACAAATGCAAGAGCAAGGTGTAAAAAGAGTAAATAAAAGGACAGAGAACCAAAAGTACGTATGCAAAACACTGGCACTGGTTGACAGGAAAGTGAACGTTTTTTACATTCTAAGAAATTTCTCGTTAATATTTCTTTCTACATCTAACTCATACATAACTGGGCACTTAAAACATTTTAACCAAAAGTTAAGCTAATAAAAAACTTTGATTATTTCTCTACAACTACCGATATACTCAAAACTTTTATTTTAATGTAATTGTTACTTCATAATCATGCAAATTATAAATATATATTTTAGATGCATGTTAATCTTTGGTATAATGAATGTGAGAATATATACAAATAATATGTATTACATTAAAAATATATACATATATATATGCATGCCGGAACCATGTGCAACCACAGCTAGTGTTAAACAAAAGTGAGGCACAATAGACCAACTTAATTCACAAATACAGTACCGGGAAGGATTGCAAACGTCCACCATATAGTATTAGATATTACTGCCGACACATTGGCTCTTCAGGAGAGCTTTTAACATTCGACTTCATCGACTATGCTGAAACTTTCAGTATAAACTCTAAGAACCAACAACTCATATATTTGACTGCTCTAGAACCAGTTGTGAAATGCCTGTAAACCTATACCAGCACCACAACCTGCTACCTTCAGAGAAAAAGGTGCAGTCACTACTAATGATGATTTAGGAAAGTCCCCTGGTGCTTTTGGTCATTGACTGACTCAATTTCATCTATCTTAAATTTCTGGTTCCCGAACCCATGTCTGCCCTATATTTATTCCATGGAATCCAATGCATTCAACTCAATTAGTCTAGTTGACCTAGGATTTGAAGCTAAAACATATTTGTGGTGAGAAACTCTACAGCTAATATCCTTATCATGACAGCTACCAAGAAAAAACTTCAAAGTGCAGCAGTCTAAACAATTAAGTGAACAAGCATTAGAAATGAGGAAGCAAAATTTGAACTATAATTCTGGAAAGAGATCAAGGAATTGGTATTCAATTCCATTATGAATTTATGATAGCATGCTCCTTATGTCTTGTTTGCTAACAAAAGAAGAGCATAAATTTTCACCACCGCAAGAAGGATGGAGAAAGATGGCCGTGACAGGATGATGTATGAAGTGAATATCCACTTAAAAATCACAATTTCTATTTCATTTTCAGAAAGAGCATATTTTCTCATGTGTAAATATTGTGGCATACTATTTTTGAGCCTAGAATCATATCAATAACAATACCATGCAGCTTAGCATTAGAAGTTATCTGATATACTATCACAAGTATGAAAGCCCATTGGATATTTTGCAATTCATTTCTATGATTCAAGAAAAATCTAGAACAGTTACAAAACAAAGGGGAAATTTAAAGGAATTGCAGAAAACCATCGGTACAAACACTTGACAACTTAATGTATATCCTGGCTCCTGCACGTACCTTACATCACCAGGTTGCCGATGCCCAAGGTTGTAGAAAATGATAAGAAAGCCAGTTCCAAGTATCTGAATAATAATTTAGCAATATGATAAGTGAGATCCACAAGAAGGTGGGCAATTTAACTCCAAATATAGAAAGGTTAGCCCTAATTGTTTGATCCAGCCACCTTTTCTCATTTTATACTATTCCAGAAGTCCAAAATACGGTTGTTTGACCCATGCTCAAAAAAAATACCACTTATTTTTGTTTCAATACCTACAATCTTCATTTTCAACTCTAAAATACATACTAATTAAAATCCACCAACTAATTAAATAGTGATTTCTTTCTAATACTCTATTTCTCTTTCTATTAATGGGGACCATGATAATAATATTTTTGTATTCCAAGATAATTTGACCAATGAGACAAGAAGAAACTTATTGAACTGGCAATAAATTAAACAATAGTATCTTCATCAAGCATTATTTGATTATATGGAACATAAAGAAAGTAATGAGGGCTACAAATTAGTATTATTGTTTTAAAAAAAAAATTATATTCAATGTAGCAATTAGTCCAATTACATTTTCATTTTCACGTGAAAACCAATTTCAAAGGGAAAATGAGTTGGAACACCAAAAAAACAAAGGATAAAAATCGAAACATAACGGATCAGACCTGCAGGCTCTTGTAACATGTTGATCTCGTCTATGGACAAATTATTTCTGTGGCTTTCAAGATTAAAATATTAAAGCCACTCTTAAGGCTAGTGCGATGTTATCATGGTCACAAGTGTTATTAGCAATGTCATAACCAAAGCTTACATCTAGTTTGGCAATACAATAGCACTACTTTTTACTCATTGAAACAAATATACCCAGCTTAAGCAGGGAAAGTTAAACACGAAAAGGACTATCAACTCCACAATTACTTTTTATATTCAGTCGACAGCCATCATTAGGTCAAAAGACACTTGATTCCATAATCCTTTTAATATTTTAACATGTTTGGGCTAGTTTTCTGCAATGAGCATGCACATCTTACTGTCAAATTGCAAAATTAAGGACAATGATGTACACTTTTCAGCTGAAACCACTTGTAAAATCTGGCAACCAACATGTACAACGATTTGAAGGAAATGCAGAGCCAAAAGAACAAGAAGACTCACATATAAAGGTCCAATATCCAATCTATGGGCAACAGGTGCCAGAATAAACCATACTACAATAGCTGCCCATATCTTTAGTCTGAGGGAGAAAATTGCCAACAATAGCATATCTACAAGGGGGACAAGCTTAATCAGAATGTTCTGATCATATTTCTGTAAAAATGAATGGAGGGATTAGTTCTCACCGGGGAGCTTAAATTTATCACGTAATATGAAGAAAAGCCTTCTTTTCCACCTACTGGTTGATTCTGGAAGTTGAAATTTCTAGGCGAACAGAAGATAGAAAATGAGATTAGAAGTTTACAATGAAAGAGATCACAGGAATCACTTAAAACTAACAAGATCTTCTCCATTGTCATCATCAAAACTGTCCTGAATATGCTTAGGGGGCGGCTTCGGTTTGATGGCAACAATCAGAGTGTCTAGAAAAGAAATACGGCAACACTTGTCAGAGATAGTAAAAGACTATCAAAAGAAAGAAAATCTTGCTAAATGTCAACAAAGAAATTTAGCAAAATTTATGATTTTTTGAGGGGGAAGAAAGAAACATGATAGTTAAGGCTAAAATCATGTGGGGTTAACTTCATATTTCATGAGGCTCCCAAACTATTTAAAACAAAGAATCATCAATAACAGCACACAATACATCCCAATATTCCTTTTATCTCTCATTAATGTTTAAAATAAATTCAGAAAGAAGCACCACAAGGTCCACATCTAACACAGACAAAAAGGGAAAAATGATTATCATCAACTTTTTACAAAATGAAAAACAGGCATTTAAAGGCAGCATATAAAAGATGAGAGACTGACTATTTCAACAAATTTAATCTTATCTGTAAGAGAAAATTAATTCTAGTATTTTCAGGCTTGTTCCAATTGTCATAAGATCATTGCAGTTGGCGGAAAAGTGAAGGACACAGAGAATATAAGCAATTAGATGCACTAATATTAGATGAAATGCAAAAGCTACAAATATAACTTTCAAGTTATGAACTTCAGTGATCTAATTAGTAATTAGAATATTACTGTATCTTAAAAGCAATCTAAAAAGCGAACCTTCAATCATGTATTCATTGATCAATCTAAAATTTTAATACACAACCAAGAATCAGAGGAAATAGCAAACAGGTGATATGTTAATGTTAAGTTTAGAATAATGTAGGCCAATCCAACACATTGAATCCATTATGCTTCTCTTATATAATGCATTACCAGATATGCAATAAAAAATAACAGAAATAACCTCATGTATCTCATCATAACTTAAAGAGAAGAACAACCCAGTCTAAAGATTCTAACAAGTACAACTAGAGATAATTCTCATACCTCCATCCCGGAGTTCGACTAATAAAGCATCATCATTTGAACTATTGTGCAACACATTCCCTCTTAAAACAAGCCTCATATTCTCAAGGGGCAACTGGCTAGTTCCAGCAATCAATCTTCTCAACTCTTTAACCTATTTGTCGGGAAACATAAAATACAACAAAAAATACTCCTTACAAGACAGTTCCTATAATGAAGTTTTCTATATTTGAAAAAAAAACAGATAGATGGATATATATATATATAGAGAGAGAGAGAGAGATGAAAATATGTTTACAGGAAAAAAGATGAATAAGCTGCTTCACTCATCAACTAGTGCACAATGACACACTTTGAAATTATGTCAAAATGAAATATTGTGCTTATCAGTTCATAGCTATAGTTATTCATCTTGATGTCATAACACACAATATATGGATTCCAGTCATTGTTGATATCTGATTGGTCAGTGAATTAATTGGCAACCACAAGAAATCTAAATATTAACTAGGTGCATTAAAGCCTTTTATTCTCTATTTTTATAAATCATATCCATAGGAATATGTGATATCATTTGCATATCTGGAGCACTAAGCATCCACAAGCATAAATGATATAGTCATCAACAAGAGGCAAATGATATTTAAATGGTTCTTTTCAATAAAGATATGAATGTCTATGCACTCAAAAACCACAATGTGCTGCTAATGCTAGGCCCACATGATTGGCAGGACCTGCAATGCACCAATTTTCCAATTCAGTAAGAAGGACGGGGATGCATTTGCAGTGATTCCACCCAATATATGAATCGAACATTCCATGACTAAAAGCAATACAAAAGGAGTTCATGCTCAGGCCCACTCCCTGGTCATTGCTTTGCAATTTTCAGAATACAGTTCAATATTCAAACAGATTTGCTATTGACATTTGCTAAATCTTTAAATAGGTTCAGTCCTGCGATAGTAGACAATTTCAGAATATTTCTATTACAAAGCATGCCCCCATTATGCATCTGCATCTGGTTCAGTTATTATCTCTGCACATCAATAGCAAGAGAAGGATTGAGTTCCAAGTTTTAAATGCATAGGAGAACAGCCTGGAGTCTGGACACCTTAACTCCTTAAGAGCTTAGTAGAAAATAAAATTTGAACTAACAATATCAACGCAGAAGTTCATAATGATATATATAGTTTGTTTTTGCACAGAATAACAATAGAACAAAGTATAAAATAAAAGATAATACATGACCACTTTTTAATCTCTTTTTCCTCAGACTTACTAAACTATCTAATAGATGATTTTTGCTTGATAAAGTTCAATGTTCAGGTAAAAAAGCATGCCAATGAGAAGGAAAATATGTTGAAGCCCTGGACAACTTTGAGAAAATTCAGGGGCCGATGCTCGAGGTTTTAGATGATGAGAATTGTAAGAAACTCCAGGAATCATTGGATAAATAATGGCAACACACTTCAATTAGTCTATAACATGATAATAAATTTGCATAATTAAAAACCAAAAACTGAATTTGCCCATACGTCTTCAAGTATTCAAAAATTTTCTATCCTGCTTCAATGGAGCGATTGATGCACAGCTTAATCCTACGTAGATGCCTTTATGATTGGCAAGGTTGAATAAGGCAAAAAAGATTTAACATAAACCTTATACAACATTCCTTATCAATCAATGACTCTGTTTTTTTTTTTTTTTAAATCATCTTGTTAGCATCAATACCATCGGTATTCTATGCCTGACCTCAAGAAAAACAATTATGTTCCTATTAAATGCACAATGTCATCAAGTAATTGTTGCTGTTGGCCCTTGTTATTAAATGCAACGAGATAACCTACCTTTCACCATCTTGACATCCTGTCAACTAATTTTCATTACAAGTTGTGCTTTTCAAATAAGAGGTGGAGTGGATTATAAATAAGATTTGCTTCATCCTATTTCAACAAACGTGTATTGTACAGCAAAATGCACAGTGTTGTAATTTGCACAATGTAATTTATAATAGAGTATTTTAGATCAGAAAAAGGCATAGCAGCTCAAAATTCTGAGAAAGAGCATGATTTGCTCGCCATCTGCATGTCTCACCGCTTTGATTTCATTGAGTTCTTATCCACAGCCAAAAAAAGTCAATGGTGCAATTCTCACAATCTTTCTTTTTAATTCAAACATGAGATCAAACCCTTCCCCATCGTCCATTAAACATAAAATAAATCAGCATGAAAAATTCAATCAATTTAGATATATTCAAGCAACACGGCAACTAATTTAAACAACAAATGGAAAACATATTTTCTTAAAAATAAGGATATCGATAACAATAATAATTAAATAATTTAAAAGTCTGCGAATTAATACGTATTTGAATCAGGCATTGATAAGCAAAATTACTGTTGATCAATTCCACTAAGAACCAAAAAAATGGAGTTCGAAATGAATAAGAATATAACATGCTCATACTTTGAGTGTAGAAGGGACCCTAAGTCGAGAGGGACGAGAAGGGCCGATTGTTCGTAGAGTAATATTAACCATTCCCTCATCCTCTTCGATGAGATCGACCATGGCTGATGGCTCCACCAACTGTTGCACAGTAAGGTCCAACTCCAACTGGTGCTCAGTTTGCAGTTATTTGTTAATCGAAAAACGGCGTGCACTGCTAACCTTGTAGGAAATATTGGTTAAGACCTTTAACAAAGGTATGGAACCTAATACGACGTAGTTTTCTAATAGGAATTTCTGAGTGTCCTGCCTCTTAAGGAATATTGTAAATTTGTAATTGCAAGGAAAATTGCACTTTCAATCGCATAATATATTTGTGTTTGTACTGCTTGTTCGAGAAATTGACATGTAATTATTTTTAATTCAAATTTTATAATTTAATAATTTTTTTTCCTCTGTCCAATTTTTTATAAAATCTTTGATGAAAATTATTATATATTTATAAAAAACTTTCTCAAGTATGATTTATTTAAGAAAAAATCCACTAATATTTCTAATGTTTTTATTTGGATTAATTACTGATATGGGATGACCCAAGTTTCGCATCGACCTACCATCAACACAAAAGTAGATTCACACTGCTAAACCGAAGTCTTATATCAACCACGCCGTTGACTCAAAATAACAACACGCTACAAACTTAAGACATTTTAGCCCAAACTAAATAATCAACCTAGTAGTTGATGAACAAGTCAACCATAAAATAATGGAAATCAACTATAATGATGAATTTTGGTGAAACCATGCGTTTCTCACCATTAAGCAAAATCAATGACAATGTTGTTGGATTTTCTTGATAATTTTCTTGATAACTAACTAAGTTGTCAACTATTCACCTATACTATCGCAATAATAAAATTGCATTCAATAACAAGCATTAAACTTATTTCATTCAACAACATAGATGAGGGAAAGTATTTTTCATTCATCAAAAAATTGATTATAATTCTATTATAAAAAAGAGAGAGAGAGAGAGAGAGAGAGAGAAAGAAAGAAAACAACATGAAGCTCTAGGATCAAGTTTGGCTGGACCTGGCCTGGTCACCTTTTAGTCAGTTTGAATCAAGCTCCAGTAGTGCAAATGTGAGCTGCTAAATTGCTTGAGGAGGTCGAGAAGGCCTATCGAGCCCACCCTCCTCAAATTTGGGGTAAGATTGCAGATTATCATTAATAGCAGGATTTATTTTAGTCTTGTAATTGGGTCAAAAAGCATAGCTTAGGCACTTGAGCTACTTGACCACCTTATGGAATGCATTACGAGTATTGTTGATTGACATGATTATGCTCGTGTCCGAAAAGGCTAGACTCAATATGAACTATTTTACCACCTTGTGCTGCAGGATGGGTAGTTATCAAGTGAAGGCCTCTCGAGCCTTCTCGAGCGCATCTGTGTGACTAGTCGCTTGACCTAAGGTGTAGCTCATTTGCAGGTCCAAGTGCGCCTTTTTCAGTATGGAGTCCATTCGATTCATCTCCTCGACCGCCTGCATAAGTTGCTGATTCTTGGAGTTCAGCTGCTACTTGAGCTTGACTATCTTTTTTGTCAATTGGTTGACCTAGAGCTAGGAGGACTCGGTCTAAACCTTGAGGGTTTCACTATTCCCTCTCCCTTGTAGCTCCTCTCAATTAGCCAAGGCCAATTTCGATTGGTGGTAGAAGTTGTATTCCAGTTGACACTCCTAAAACACAAACGTCAGTGAACAGTATTTCTTTAAAAAAAAATTGACAAAAAATAGTTGATGCCCCACTTACCAAATTATAGTGATAAGCCAAGCTCTGAGCACCCCAACCTAACTCAGGTTTATCAATTTGCACTGATTCGGGGAGAACAGCGCAGTAATCATCCATTTGAGGGCATCATCGCTCATCATCCCCTTCTGAAGAATGGAGGTCAAAACGGTCACCTCCATGGTAAGGTCAAGCCTAAAATGGGGCGATTGCAATCGAGGAATTCAAAATAGTACCTTATCGCCGCGCTTACCAAATAGGTCATAATCTATCACTGCCTTTCATTTTCCCTTATCGCCTGTCATCCTTTTGGGCGCTGAGCCTCTCTGCTCAATCATCTGCCTTTTGCCCTAACCCACGGGGCTACTTTATACAGGCTCTTCTGGTTAAATGGATTAGGGCATGGGCACTTGTTCAATTCTAGGCATGATGGGAAAGATGGTTGATCTGGTTAAAGTAGCCAGCTCTGCCGAGATGACCTTTCATCGAGTAACCACTCGACGGTGCTTCTCATTCCTTAATGCTCTAGCTTAAGCCTTTACTCGACTTTGGACCATGACTTTTTCTCAATTTATTGATAAAGATAAAATAAATCAATCAAAATCGAGTAGAAAAAAATTGAACAAAAAGAAAATATTTCATAGTTAACTTAATCAACAAGGATCTCTACCTAGTTAATCACCTATGGTTAGGTCGAGCTCGACCGACGATAGGCCAGCCAACACCAGATACCTCTCTTCAGTCAAAACTAAGGCCGCTATATGTCCAAATTTGACTAGATCCCTCATAAAGTTGTTTGGCCAACTAGGTGTTTAGTTTCCTGGCATCTCCATATGCCCTTTCCCTTACCCCCTCAGAATTTTAAAACCTCCAAGTCCTCGAATATAAAAATAAATATTTTTTCCAGTCCTACCTATACGAGGGGGAAGGGGCTACTGAGAACTTTCAACGCGGGCGCTCCATCAAATAATAAAAGCTAGAATCTTCTGTATTACCCAACTTTTAAGACATCGGTAAATGGAATAAGTTTGAAAAGTTAGCGAAGGAGGCAGGTTGGTCAAACATGTGCATTAGCGCAACGAAACTATAAATAGTGGTGAAATAGTTGGGAAGGAGTTAAGTTATACAGACCTCGAGGCCCACCAGGAGGTTAATTATTGCTTGGACTAAAGAAAATCTAAGGTTGCACTTCAACCCCTCCTCGAGCATTGTTTTGCATCCTCTAAGAGGTTGATGCATCCTACTATAAGCCCCAGGCAATAAAAGTTTGTATTCTTTAAGGATATGGTACATCTCCCTAATTCGCACTAGGTTAGCTAGAGATATTTTAGAGATTATTTTGGTATAGTGGTTTGGTGTGAATAGTCGACCATGGGATACAGGCGCCTTACTAGGGCCAATCTTATCCCAAGAGATAGCTCTCTCAGTGCTCGAGCAACTCGAGCTACTCAAGGTCAAGTTGTCGTTTGATAAGTTATCAGAACTACTCTCATGAATTATTTCAGATGTTCTTTCAACCCCAGTTTTCCCTTGAAATGATACACCCTCGGACCTAGTGTTTTTGCTATCTGAGGTACTAGATATCTTCACACAGAAAAATAAAAGAAAACATAAATGGGCAGAAGAAATTACAGTGGATATCCTAAAAACTCTAAGCACAAAAAGGATGTAGAAAGCTTGGAAGTTAAGAACTCGACCAAAAATAATGTTAGCAAAAGTGTAAATGAATGTCTCCACCTCCCATATTTATAGGAATCTGGATTCAAGAACCTAAGCGGTAGTAATAATTGCACTGCCGCCCCTTGACGCTTCGTATCTAGTGTTATAATTGGAGTATTAAATGCAAGAAAATCATTAAAAACTCTGGTCGAGTATTCAAAAACCCTGATTAAGTATTCAAAAACCCTAGTCAAGTAGGATAGAACCTTGGTCGAGTATGCATAATTGCTAGAAAGTCGTTGTATCCTCCATAATCATCGTTCAGTTATCTACTCCTTGCTCTTGCTCATCAATGAGCTTGACCAGGACCATGAGTGGAGGGGACTCATAATATGGGATAGCCTAACAGGTTCAGCCCAACAAGTTTTTGACCTCAAAGAAGGCCCCTAAGCCTATTTAACATCTACAGCCCAACTTGCTCCTAGAGCCAGTTGGCCTGGAATCACTCGACCATCGTTGTCTGGTTGAGCGGATAGCCCTCAACCACATCTAACAGGAGGCTTCAAGGCGCTGCACCCATTCAACCATTCCTCTAGTCGACCACCTTATCTATTTGGTGATTGTCGACTAGAGTGCTCACTCTAGTATTGACTTATATCCTTATCGCATTTAATGTTCTAACAAGCAACATGACTCCACATTAATGGCACATGACATTTGGCACAGTCTTTGCCACCAACGTTAGTAGAGAGGCACTACCTAGAATACTATTCATCCTGGAAACTAGGAGATGATGCCACCTAGAATAGTACCTAGATTGGAAATGACCAATAACACTTAGGCAAGGACAAGAGCCCTCTACATTTGATATGGGCATCTTAGAGATATCATCCTCCAGGAGAAGGTTATAAATACCTCACTGCTAGCCACTCTCTAGGTAATGCAAAATACATTATATGCTCATAATCTTCTGTTCGATTATCTTCTTTCGACTAGAACTAACTTGAGCGTCAGAGTGCCTTTACTGGAGGCACCTCGGTTAGTTTGACGTTTGCTGCTGTTGTAGATCTCAGACCTCAAGAAATATTGCTATTAGCTTATTTGACCTCCCTGGTTGAATTATCCCAATCGCACCCCAATTCACTATTAATGGCTTTCAACTTCATCAATTACATACAACCCTCTAGGGTTTGACTCATTCAAAAATAAAGCCATTGAAATTACAGTAAGCCCCTAATGTTTCCCTCAATCAAACAATTTTAAAGATTCATTAGCCTTCATTAACAAACTTATTAAAATTACTCAAAAATTTATTTGAAAATCTAAAAATGTCATTTGATAACTGTTTTAATTATTTTTTAAATAGAAATATCCTTGAACCTCTTTGTAATATTTTTCATATTATTGGGTGTAATTTAATCTTATTTAAATTTCTCATTATAAGTTTAAACATATTTTATTATTAATAAAATTTCTTAAATATTGAATAATCTTTAAATTCAAGTTAAATTAAAAATAAATATTTAAAATCATAAACATATATAAGTAATTCAATCAAACTTAATTAAACATATCTATTAATTAAAATAAAATAATTAAAAAATTAGAAAAATAAAAATAAAAATTAAGTCTATCTCTTAAGTAATATGATTTTTATAACTTTAAATTAATTACTCCATAATATTAGAATAATAAATATATCTATAATAATTTGATAATTAAAATGAAATAATTTAATAATTAAAAACTCATAATATAATTTTAATAATTTTAAATAAATAATTTGATAATTTTAATCATTTTAATATAAACTTAATTATTTTGAATAATATAATTGAATAATTTTAATTAAATAAAATAAATAAATAAAATAAACAAAGAAAGGTGAAAAAAAAGAGCTAATTTTTTTCTCCCTTACCCCTAACCCTCCACCCTACCTAGCAAACCCAGTAACCCCCAAATCTTGTACCCCCACCCTCACAATCCATAGTTGGGCTAACTATAGTTAGTGCCACACAGACGGTCGCATGGCCAAGCATTTGAGCATGGATGAAAGTGGGGGTTCGAGGTAGGGTTTCAATTAAGGTTTATATATATGCATGTATATATATATTACTATATACTATAAGTGGGGATGTGCGAGGCAATAGTGCCATGATGCGTGTCCTACTTTTTTCCTTTTTCTTTTTTCACTTGATTGATGGCAAAGTGATGCGAGTTGATTTGCTATGTGTATATGTACCTCCTGCTTTATTATTTGTGTGATTGATTCTTCAAAATGTGGGGGCCACAAAAATTCAGAAAAATATTGTTTAGTGGTAAAGGTGGAAGAAGCGTGTTTTCTTTGGCAAAATGGGGCATTGATCTTTTGCTTTTTCCTTTCTTTCTTTATTGTGCCTTTTTGTCTCACATGGAAAGCAAGAGGAGTGCTCGAAATTAGGCTTAGTACGATGGATTTTAAGGGATTTTAGGCTTCGTTACATAGATTTTAAGGGATTTTTGTACCCCACTTTGAAAACTTCTTCAATAATGTTTTGAAAAAGTGGGGCAGGTATTTTTTTCCTTTCTATTATTTGTTGTATAATGTCATTTATTTTGGGTTTGAGATATACAAAAGGAAAGGGAGACATTGTAAATTGATGATTCATAGACTGAAGTTTAGGAATTTTTCATATTTGTTTTGGGTTTATTTGGAAATAAAAGGATAAAATGGGGAAAATATTGGTGTGCTATTGATTTTTTATTGTGCTCCGGTGTATGGAAGCGAGGTTTTCTTTTGAATTCTTTTTTCTTTTTTTTTAAGTGTAGACCTTTTTTTTAACTTTTGTGTGGATTTTGTTGTGTTTCATTTTGATTATTTTAAGTGTATATATATCATTTCTTTTTTAAAGGATTTGTGAGCTTTGTTTTGCAGGGATTTCCTTCTTACTATTTTCACTAGATATTTTTCTATTTTGGCTTATAATTTGTTTGTGTGTGCTGAAGAATAATTTGAAAACCTTTATTTTGTTGTTTTATTTTTACTAATATTTTATACCTCTTATAATTTTATCATAATATTGCTGTTTTAATTGAGTGCCATAGGAAAAAACAATAAGAGTGATGTTTCACATAACCCTGTTCTTTCTGCATATGCTATCATAACCGTTAGCTTCTGCCTTTTTTTTTTTAATTTTTTTGTAGACAAGAGAAAGGTATATTCTGAGGCTAGACTATGCAAAGTTAATTTAAACACTTTGGTTTATTTATCTTTTGATTCCTTAGTATCAAGGTCTTGTTTATCTTTTGAGTCCTTAATTTCTTGGTCCCAAGTTTTAACAATATGCAAGTAAGCGCTTACATGGAGAAAAATGGTTTTAAAGTGCGGGATTATGGTTAAGTAAGCTCAAATGTGGCCTTACTTGTGTCTGACTGTCTAGCAATTCAGGCAAAAAAATGCACATGGTATTTCAGAAGCTAATAATTGTGTAGAAGAAATGAGTGGTAATGACCTCATATGTTCTACTATGACGAATGCTACTTTGCTTGTTATTCAAAATTTACTTTGGATAAAGTTCACAAGCATAACCTTTGGCCCTTGCAAAAAACCTAAAGGTATTAGATTCCCTCTGAAGTACTTGAAATGTTGTTGACTTTCCTTTTGTAAATTGCTTGGTTAGAACTGTGGTTTGTTATAGTTGTTTCAAAGCTACATTTGGTCATTAAATTTTAATGAAAAATAATAAATTTTAAAATCTTACTCTTTCAAGTGCTAATTGGTAATAATATGATTAATAATGAACTTTCATTTTCTTATTTTATTTTCTGGTTAAGCATACAGGTAATTTAGGATAAGAACGATGGAAAATTTTCTTCACTAATATCTTATTTCCTTCTCTTTTACTAACTATTTGAAGTTAAAAATAGCACAAATTTGGAATATCAAATAAAATTGTGTATGTAAATATGAAGAATGAGAATTCTATTTGAAGCATAATGGTATCTATTATTTTCAATTAGAATATAATGAAATTTTAAAAAAAATCTCTAGATCCCAAGTTTAGTGACCTACAACAATGGTTTAATTTGGTTCAAGACTTTTCCAAAAGTATGTCTAGATTTTAAAATCTTTGTATCACTAAGGATTATGCTTGTAATATTTTTCCTCATCAAAATTTATATGACAATTATATGATAAGAAAATCATAAAAAATTATATTTATAGGTGATACGGATGTAATAGCTTAAGCTAAAGGTATACATTAAGGCTGATATAACTGCAAATACAATACCTCTTTTCTAACCGAGCTAACTCGATGGCTAGGCTATACTCAAAAAATGAGTTGAGCTGCACTTAGAGGAAGAGTCGAGCTATGGTATTAATGGCTTAGCCAAGTTGATGAAGTAGCTAAGAGAAGCCAGAATAGGTATGATGAAAATCTAGCTGTTGCGGCTTAGCCTAGATTCATCACTCTGGGCTGAGTTGAGATTCAAGGCCTACAGGGATGCAAACTTTCCCTCCATTATCGAAAAGAGAGAAGCATGGGGCTACACGTGGCATCATGCTATCGATTTAGATGTTTCTAAGCATGGAGTGGTTTAGTAGGTAGTTGTAATCTTGTTAGTGGGACTCATAGCCATCAAAAAGTTCTTTTGCTAAAAAATGTAGAGATTACATGAACTTTGATTAAGAGAAATACAGAGATTATTTTTTGTTCTTTTAATTAATGCCTTATAGATTATTTTTTTGGCATCAATTTGGCACAATCTGTGGAAAGTAGATTAAGAGTTAGGACATGAGAAAATGAGTAATTTTGGAGATAACATGGAAATAGGTCTGGCGGTCATAATGTAGAATCAGCCAACAACTGTGACTACCTCAGTTCCACCTATAGTAGCTGTGACGTCAACTACTCTAATAGAAAGAAGAATCTTTTCAGTGCCTACAATGGTGGGATAAATAACTACTGAGCAATTGGCTAATTTCTTGTGGTTAACCTTTGGTATTATCGCTTCTACCCAATATGCCAGAGCGACGCTTGTAGCACCCCTGTCGATGCTACCAAACCCTATGGTCATTCCTTATTTATCGAGAATCACACCTAGTGCCCCATTCCTACCTATCCCCTTACCTTTCCCGCATGCCCCCATACTAGTTAATCTGACACCTTTGGTAAAGATGACAGCCACGTTGGTGGTGCCCATGCATATAAGTGGAACTTATGCTCAAACCTTTGTGGCGGCCTCTACTTCTAAAGTAATTACATAGGGTACAGTGATAGCTAGACCACTGCTCTCCAAAAATTCTGCATTGTTCATGGTAGGTAGACAAGAACTAATAGTGGCACTCAGGGGAGAGTTGCTAGATGATCCAACAAAGTTAGGTGGCACTTGTGGTTTACCCAGGGAGATAGAGGCAAAGATCCCTACTCAATTGGTAGGCAACTCTGAGGTGGTGGTAAAAGGTTATGTGTTAGAAAGGCAAAGGTGGGATAGAAAATAGAAGCCCTAGATTGATTTGGTTTTAGAGATAGAGGAGATAAGGAGAGAATTGGGTGAGATAAAGAGAAAGATGGGATGACAAATTGAGGAAAAGGTCTAAGCTTCTCTATTCATTGAAGTTATCTTACATGGCCCATTACCAAAGAATCATAAATCTTTTGCTATGCTTAGATATACTGGTATGATAGATTTGGTTGATCGTTTATGTGAATTCAAGAATTTAACCTTGATGTATCAATTCTCAAATGGAGTGAAGTGCAAAATTTTCCTAATTACCCTGGGAGGAACGGCTTAGAGGTGGCTTGGATAGTTACCCTCCCAATCCATTCATACATTTGGGGAGTTTCCCAGGATGTTTTTGCATAAATTCACCAGCAATAAAAAGTATAGGCATACTGTGCAAGGTTTGCTCTCCTTTTGATAGGGAAAAATAGAAACCCTTAGGAGTTTTATTAGGCGATTCATTGCTATTACTCTGTAGGTCCCATCAACCACTCTTGAATTATTAAGTAGTAATTTTGCTCAAGGGCTCTATTCAGGACCTTTCTTTAGGTCTTTGAGCAAAAGGCCTGCAAAAAATTATGATGAGCTCTTAAGGCGGCCAGAAAAGTATATTCACAAAGGAGAGAAAAAGTTGAGGGAGAAATGAAAAGAAAGGAAGAAAGATCTTTTGAATAAGATACTTAAGTAGGAGGAAGATTCAGAGCAGCACTTGTGCGGCAATGAAAGCCCAACTGACAAGTCCTATGTTTAACTATTTTACTCCTTTAAAGCTACTAAGGGAGCAAGTTATGCAAGCTATTGAACATCTTAATTTGTTGTGGTGGCCTCATATCCACATGGATCCACCAAGATGCCTTAGGTCAGATAAATTGTGCAGTTTCCATAATAAGTATAGACATGTGATTGAAGAGTGTGATCATCTTCAAAATGAGTTGGAGCAATTGGTATGGGATGGTTAATTGAATGAATTTTTTAAGAGGCCTAAAGTAAGGGATATGTGTAAACATGGAGGACCCATTGCCATAGAGGGACATCAGCAAGTGCACTAACTAGGTATAGAGATAAATACTAGAGATGGGATAGTAAAAGGGGTGATTCATATGATCTTAGGAGGTCCAGCAGAAGGGGACTCTCATCGAGCTAAGAGGGTGAGAGCTAGAGCTATTGCTCACAAAATATAGAGTTGGCCACCATCTCAGGTAGTAGTGTTGCCCCTATCATTCAGTTCGGATTGAATGACCTGAAAGCTTTGTATTTGCCTTATTAGGATGATTTAGTTATCACAGTCATGGTTGCCAATTTTAAAGTGGCGTGTATTTTCATTAACTATGGTAGCTCGATCGATATTTTATTCTATTATGCTTTTTGACAAATAGATTTGGAGAATGCTATGTTGGAGCTGGTGGAGACATCATTTTTTAAGTTTTTAGGAAAAGCAGTTAGACTTAAAGGATGGATATCTTTGCCTATTTTTTTAGGAATGGGAATGTATAGAAAGACCTGTATGGTACATTGTTTAGTAGTTGATGCTTCTTCTACATATAATATGATTTTTGGCAGGTTTATGTTGCATTTCTTTCAAGCAGTGGCTTCCTTATACCATATGAAGCTAAAGTACATTATGGGGAGAATAATAGGGAAAGTAATGGGGGATCAGTATATGTCTAAGAAGTGTTATGTCAATGTAGTGAGGAAGGGATGTCATAAAGATAATGTAGTGCCCAAACTAAAGTAGAATAGTTCAAGCACACCCTAACTAGTAGAAAGACAGCATAGGCCTAAACTAGAGGGGGAGCTCTTATCCACAAAGTTGGTGCCAGGAGATCCTAGCAGGGTTACACAGATAGGCTTACACCTTGGGAAAGATTTAAAGATAGAACTTATTACTGCATTGAGGGAATATATAGATATTTTTGCCTTTTCTATTAAGGATCTTACATGGATAGATCTAAGTATAGCCAAGCACAGATTCAATATGGACCCTGTTGCTAAGTTAGTTAAGCAAGGAAAGAGATATTTTGGCCTTGAGAAAGATATCATTATTCAGCAAGAGGTGGAAAGGTTATTAGATGCTGGGCATATGTAGAAATTCAATTTCCAGAATGGATTTCTAACGTGGTGTTGGTACCAAAGCACACACATAGGTAGAGCATGTGCGTAGACTTTTGGGATTTGAACAAAGCCTGTCTGAAAGACTTTTATCCTCTACTCAAGATCAATTTATTAGTAGATTCCACTTTAGCATGCGAGCTACTAGCATGATGGACGCTTCACAAAGATATCATCAGATCCCTTTATGCTTGGAAGATCATAAGGGGCTAAGTTTCATTACTTCTCAAGGAACTTATTGTTACTTGGCCATACCCTTTGGTCTTAAGAATGTAGGGGCCACATATCAGAGATTGGTGGATTGCATGTTTAAACACTATATTGGCCGAAATATGGAAGTATATGTTGATGACATGTTGATGCAAAGTGTAAGCTGAGCTGACCATATAGGAGACTTGAAAGAGACCTTCGAAATACTAAATATATATGGAGTGAAACTTAACCTTGAAAAATGTGCTTGGAGTAAAGAAAGGAAAGTTCTTGGGTTATCCAATTGTAGAAAGGGGGATAGAGGTGAATTTGGAGAAAATTCAAGCTACTGTGGAAATAAGCCCACTAAAAAATGTTAATGAGGTACAAAGGTTGGCAAGAAGGATAACTACTCTGAGTAGGTTTATATCTCATTTTGCAGACAAAAGCTTTTCGTTTTTTAGGATATTATGGAAGGTAAAGCAATTCAAGTGGTAAGAGGCAGCACAATGCGCTTTTGATAAGTTAAAATCTTACTTAGCCGAGCTGCCCTTACTAATGAAGCTTGCACTAGGGGAAATGCTCTATTTATATCTAGTAGTGGCTGAGTAGGTGATTAGCTCAGTGCTTGTGAAGGAAGATAAAGCTAGTTAGAAACTAATGTACTATGTCAGCAAGATCTTGCACGTAGCAGAGCTGAAGTACTGGAAAATTGAGAAAATGACACTAGCTTTGGTGGTGATAATGTGAAGGTTAAAGCCGTACTTCTTATCTCATCCTATTATTGTACATACTAATTATCTTTTGAAGCAAACTCTAGGAAGAGCGATGTGACAGGAAGGTTGGTCAAATGGGTTGTGGAGTTGGGAGAGTATAATATAAGGTATGCCCCCAAAAATGCCATAAAAACATAAACCTTGGTAGATTTTATAGTCAACATGCTCATAACAGACAATGACGATATATGGTTGGTGTATGTTGATAGATCATCAGGATAAGATGGTAGTGAAGCTGAAATAGTAGTTATTAATTTAAAAGGGCAAGAGATAAAATTTGAAGCCAAATTTCACTTCTAAGCCTTGAACAATGAGGTGGAATATAAAGCTATGATATGGGGAATCAGGATAGCTGTACAAAGTGGAGCTAGGCATGTCCAGTGTTCACTAATTCACAATTATTGGTAAAGCAGATTGAGGGACAATATGAGGCTAAGAAATTAAGGATGACCAGATACTCGCAATTGGTGGATAAGTTCAGATAATAGTTGATCAAGCTACATATGATATAGATCTCTCGTGATGAGAATAGGAAGGCTGATCACTTGGCAAAAATAGCTAGCTCCTTAGTTAAATGTGGTACTTGATAGATAACTATCTAGGAGTTGGATAAAAGAAGTCTTGAAGCAAATGTTCTCATGGTGGAGGGTGATTAGGATTGGCAAACACTGATATTGCAATATCTATAGGGGGATCAAGCATACATCGATCATAAATTGTGCATGTGAGCTACCAGATTCACTATTGTAAATGAATTGCTGGATAAGAGAGGGTTTTCTCAACTATTGCTGTGATGTTTGTCTCTTGAGGAAGGGGAATATATCTTAAAAGAGATCCATGAAGGGTGTTTTGGAAATCATTTGGAAGGGATAGCCTTAGCCTCTAAGGCTAATTGAACTGGATACTTCTGGCCCACTGTTCGAGCTGATGTAAAGGAGTTGGTGAAAAAATATGATAGGTGTTAGAAGTATGCTCAAGTTAGTCATATGCCTATGAGCTGATGCACGCTATAAGTTGTCCATAGCCTTTTGCAAAATGGGGAATGGATATTGTAGGTCCTTTCCCATCGATAGCAGGGAAAAGAAAGTTTTTGTTGGTTGTGGTGGATTATTTTAGTAAATGGGTAGAGGCAGAGTTGTTAGCTTAAATAGCTAAGAATGAAGTACTCAAGTTTCTATGGAAGAAATAGTACATAGATATGGTATCCCTAGGGAATTGGTTTGGGACAATGGAAGGCAGTTTCAAGGAGCCAAGATACAAGCCTAGTGTATGGAGATGAAAATAATGCAGTACTTCGGTGTAGTAGCTCATCCATAAACCAATGGGCAAACAAAGGTTATCAACTGAGACTTGCTAAAACGTTTGAAGAAAAGGTTGAACCAGATAAGTGGTGGATGGGTGGATGAACTTCCTAGAGTGTTGTGGGCGTATTGAACTATATCGAAAGAAGCCACAAGTGAAACACCGTTCAGTATGATTTATAGTGTGGACACTCTGATCCCTTCAAAAGTTGGGATACAGTCTCACTGAGTATTGTCATATGATCTTGATGACAATGATGAGTTACTTAAGGTTACTTTAGATATGATAGAGGAGAAGTGGGAAAATGCTTGTCTTAAGATGGCCAAGTATAAGAAAAAGATGCAAACCACTTTCAACAGAAGGATTAAGCCTCATAATTTTCCAGTAGGAGATTAGGTTCTAAGGAGAGCTGATCACGTACCTTCAAAAGAAAAAAAGCAAATTGGTTGTGAAGGCTATCAAAAGGTATAATATCAATCAACTACTAGCCCAAGCTAGAGCAAATACCTCTCAAGAAGTCTTGCCCTAGAGAGTGGGTAGTATCAGTTAAAACTGAGCTATTTGCTATCAAATAAGTGTTTAGGTGACTCCTACACAGGTTGAGAGAACTTGGCTCTTTAGGGACATTTTCCTCGGCTAAAGCTTGCACATCATGAGGTGGTGTTGGCCTTTTTGAAGCAAGAGCTTTTGGTATGGGAGCGGAGCATTTCTTGGTAGACCCCTTGATAGATGGCCCTCGAGAAGAACTGGCACCACCAGACTGCTTGGGAGGTTGATTATTCTTCTATCTCCCTAACTAACTAGTCGTCTTAGCCAAAAGAAATGCTTTGGTAGATACTCTTTCTGCAAAGAAGATAAATGAGGTATCAAGCACACTCTATTAAGGCTATAGAAAATGTATTAAGGTCCAATAAAATAACAAATGGCTCAAGAAACTCCTCTGCTTTAGTACTCAAAGCAAAATAGTAGAGAAAACCTAGTTTTTCCAAGTAAGAGAGCTGTAGGTGGTAACTATTTAACCTATCTAAGAGTTGCTGCCGACTTGAGAGGAGCTGTTTACTAGAAGAACTCTCATTAGTCAAAAATTCTATCTCTATTGTAGGGAACCCCCATGACCCGAGTGAAGAAATAAATATGTAGTGCTCTTTCCAATATTTTATAGAGATAGTATACTTGGACAAAAAATGCACATCCTCTCAATACATAAGATAAAACAAACCCAGACCTAATAACTTAGGATAAAAAAGAGAGTGAAATAGTGTGGTAGTTGGCTCTATTTGGAGATATCTGTACTAGATAATAAAATTTATCATTACTTTGAAGGAGTTGGGTGTAAATTAATTAAGGGGAACACCTAAACTCCTAGAAATCAATATTAATAGCTTAGGAAAGGGAAAGTGTAGCCCGTTGCACATTGTTCTACATAAAAGCAAAGGAAACCTATTGGGTGCATGTGTGGCCAATCTGAGGATATTGGCACTACTACTGAATATTCCAGAAGTATGCCCATAATCTCCCTTAATCTGCTACTCTTATGTCGGGTCATCCTAGAAGAATAGATTTTGTAATAGGGTAAACCCGCATCTGCTATACCATTTTTCAGTCTCCCTCATCATTTTTATGGGAACAGTAAGATTCAACCTTTCAGAGTTGCTACTCTCATCCAAGTTGGAAGACATATTGTTGGTTTCAAATTACACATGAAGAAAATAAAGGTATCGAAAAGCACCAACTAAAATCACAAAAAGAAGAAGAAAAGAGCAGATTTTTAGAAAAAACTTAGGCTTATTGTTAGTAGGAAAGTGTGAATAAAAGTGTAATGTTGAAGTTCCAATATCCAGTGGTGAGCAGTGGCATGGAGAATATTGCTGAAGAACTAAAGGAGAAAAGTAGAAGAAATGGAGGAAGAAATGAAAGAAAGTTGGGTATTTATGAGAGAAGCCAAAAATCTTTTAATTCCTATTTTCAAATTCCACTGTACAGTGGCACTTGAGATGTGTGAGATGAGATAGCTCAATTAATGCAATTGATAGACATGAAAGGCAAGCTTAGCGAAGAGAAAAATTAATGGGCCATTTTTCTATGCAAAAACGCTTCAATTTTGGCGTCAATCTTCTCAGCCACAATGTTATCTCAGCAAATTAAGAGTAAGAAATGTAGGGTTGCATGGTCCTAGCAAAGAAATATCAAAGAAATATCATCTCAGTCACAAAGTCATCTCAACAATTGAGGAATAAAAAATCCAAGGCTATATGGTCTTTGCAGAATATCACCTCGATTGTTAAGGAATAGAATCCAAGCTACATGGAAAATTATCTTGGCAAAATTGATGGCAAGAGAGTTGATTTCCTTTTGTTTTGTCTAGGCAATAATTAAGCCTAATCTACCTTTAGCTTGGACATGGTTATAGTTCAAACCACTTTTGAACTAAATTGTTGGGGGAGATGTGATATGGATGTAATAGCCCAAGCTAAAGGTACACATTAAGACTGTTATAACTATAGATACAATACCCCTTTTCTAGCCAAGATGACTCGATGGTCAGGTTGTACTCAGAAGAAGAGTTGAGTTGCACTCAGAGAAAAAGCCAAGCTATGGTATTAATAACCTAGCTAAGTTGATGAAGTAGGTGAGGGAAGCTAGAATAGGTATGATGAAAATCTAGCTGTCGTAGCTTGGCCTAGATTCTTTACCTTGGACTAAGCTGAGATTCATGGGCTGCAAGGATGCAAACTTTCTATCCATTACTTAAAAGAGAAGAACATATGGCTACACATGGCATTATGCTATTGATTTAGATGTTTCTAAGCAAGGAGTGGTTTAATGGGTGGTTTTAATTTTGTTAGTGGGACTCATAGCCATCTAAAAGTTTTTTTGCTAAAAAATGTAGACATGACATGAACTTTGATTTACAGAAATACTGAGATTATTTTTTTTCTTTCAATTAGTGCTTTATGGATAATTTTTTTGGCATCAATAGGCTAGGAAACATAGAGGATAGCGGATATATAGAGTGCACAAAAAAGATGAGGAGTGGTGGAAATATTAAAAGGATTCCTATGAGTTGAGTAGTTAATTAGTCTAATAGTATTGTTCTTACATTTATATATATGAGGTTTAGAATTTGAATTCTTACTAGCCTTTAGTGTGCAGATATATCCAAATAAAAATGGCTTTTTGTATAATAGAATATTTCAAATGAATAAGAAGTCCAATCTTATCTAAATATAATGATGAAGATATATGGAAATGTTAATTTTAGCCTTATCTAGAATTTGAGTCATTTCTAAATAAAGACATACTTGTTTTGTTGCTCGACTCAACGTATCTCTCCAAGTTGAATGTTATAGATGAGGACAATTCAAATTGTGTTGCCCCACTATATATTTACCTAATAACACTTCATTACAAATATTTAACGCAAACTACATTTTCAAGTATGCAATTTTGAGTGATTTTCACCCTTACTCTTTACTTCTATCTTCTCCAATTTGACCGTCAGTTTGAGTATTAAGAAATTTGGTGGATAAAACCCCTAATACTTCAATGATTTTACCATGACTTAAGGTATCAGAGTTCTAGATCTTGTTGACCCATCAATATTATTTTGATTTTTGAACCAAATTATCAACCCAGTATCTAATGGATTGGAAATATCAATCTCATGCTTGTGTTATATGCAAATATATTTCATTTAAATAATAATACTCATTAAGTTGTGGATTAACAACCAGATTTAATATACAGAGGTTGTAGGATTTTGATAATGAAATTGTTGCTTTTGGTTTGTGTTTGGTATAAATTGATCAAGTTTTTATAAATTTCAGGATAGATGTATTTATGTAATAATGATAAAAAAGGTTCTCAGTTCATTTTTTTCAAATACAACTCATGGGAATAATTTCCAAATGAAATTTCTTAATTACTAGCATTTTTTGAAATTTCTTAATTATTAGTATTTTTAGATTTTTCTTAATTATTATTAGATTTAATATATTTTGCCTTGCATGGGGATTTCCTCTTCACTCTGAATGTATGACAAAGATCTTGTTGTGGCTTAAAGATATATGGAGATTTTCCCTCATTGGGTTTTGAAAGATTCTTCCCCTGATTAATTAATGTTTTTTGCCATAATACCTCATCAATTTGATTTCCTTCTTTGGACTTCCTCTAATCTGCATTTGACTTATTTTTTCTAAATAAGTTGGCGGTGTTTTTGTATGCAATGGAAATTGAGTTTTGGGCATGCGGAGAAATGATCATAGATTTATTTCATTCACCTTTGCAAGTTCCTGAAAACCACATTTTTTTCTTCATTTTTTAGTTATAGTGTGAGCTAAAACTCATTTATCTATATTATTCTCTAAAAAACTACTCTTTGCTTACTTTGACTCATACTTCAAGAATCCTATTGAACTTAAAGAATTGAAAAGTGCACACATGCTGGATAAGGCTGCTATTTTGCAATGTCTTGTTTAGCTAGTCAAACAAGAAGAAGAATAACCAATGCAATTATTGATATCACAAATTATTTTCTGTCACATGATTGTGTTTTAACTTCTTATGGTCATGATACTTCATTTATCATCTATTTCCTTACTTCAGTAATTAGTTCCTAAATTGGGAATAGAATCACGAGTAAACATTTAGTGATCCCTTCTTGAAATTGTACCTATTAACAACTCATCGTCTTATAACATTGAGTCACAAGAAAGAACAAGCAAGCATGTATTTTACTGTTACTTTTGCAGTGATGAGTATGAAGAATGCATCATTGTTATATTTACTTATTCCAAGACTAGGGGTCTATTTTCATTTATGTGAAAAGGTCTTTTCATCTGACGTAAGTGTAAATATATTAAATTTTTGATCAATTGAGAAGTAACATGTATAAAATAATATTAATGCGGCTAAGAGTCGCTTATAGTGAAAAAGGTAGTATTTGGGATAAATCGACCAGAGAGGTCGAGTACTCAAAGCTATATGTCTTATGAGGTTTTGAGATCTGCAACCACAACACATATTAAACTACCCAAGGTGCCCCCGGCTAATACACTCTGATGCTCAAGTTAGTTTTGATCGAGATATAGCAATCGAATAGAATACTAAAAGTATAGAAGGTTTATGGCGTATTTGGCATTACCTTGAGCGTGGTTGAGTATGAAGTATTTATAGCCTTCTCTAGGCGTGATTTAACCATGGTGCCTTTATTGGGTGTATTGACTTTTGTCTTAGCTAAGGGGTTGATGGTCATTCTATGTTCAGATCCTCGTATTGTTCCAAGCAACTGAACCTCCTATTTTCTAGAGTAAATAGTACCTCTAGAGGTGCCTCCTTACTAAAGGTGGTAGCAAGGTTGACAGAGTTGGTAGCAACGACTGTACGGATTGTCACATATCATTAATGTAGAGGTATGCGGCTTGTCAGACTAATAAATATGGCGAAGATCTGAGTCAACACCGGAGTAGGTCTTGAGGTCGATACATGTTCACCAGACTTGACTGTTAGAACATCCGGAGTGGTCCTAAGGTCGATGTGGGTTGACCGTGAACCCTACCGAGTAAGGTTGATGCAGATCGGCCAAACAGACTTGATGTTGGGCCTTTTGGGCTATCCCACTTGATATTGGGCCTGCTAAGTTATCCTATATCATGAGTCCCCCCAACTCACAGTCCTGATTGAGCTTTTTGATGAGAAGGAGCAGGGAGTTTGCATTCAGTTACAGTGGTTACCATGTTCAACTCGGGTTTTTAAGTCCTCAACTTGGGTTTTTGAATTGCCAACCAGGGTTTGAGGTAGTTTCTCTATATTTAATACATCTATTAGTGTGCAGAATATAAAGCATACCGGGATAAGCTGTCATCATAATAGTTACTCGGATTCCCGTGTATGAATGCCTATAAATAGTAGGATCATTGACTCTATTTATACTTTTGCTGTGAATACTTCTGGTCGAATTTTTGTCTTTGAAGCTCTTCAAGCTTTTCGTGCACTTTGCCTTTTCATGATTTCCATTGTAAGCGCCTCTGCCATTCTTATTCTTTTCTACATTTTCATTTGTAAAAGCATGTCTACTAGTTCTGATAGTGATAACACTAGGTCAGAGAGTGTGGCCCATGAGGGGGAGACTAGGGTAGAGAGTATATCTGAAATATCTCGTGAGAGTGACTCGAGTTCATCCACGAGCGATAGCTCTAGCTCAAGCAGTTTTAGTAGCTCGAGTGATGTTAGGGTTATTTCGAAGGGGAAAGCTGGCCCTAGTGATATACCTGTAACTCGGGGGCGATTGTTTACTCCCGACTACTACACTGAAATAGCCTCTAAGATAACTCCTGCTGACTTAGTCCATATTAGGGCACCGTACCACATCTCTAAAAAGTATGAGCTGATAGCGCTAGGGACTCGGAGTAGGATGCATCGACCTCCCCAAGGGTATATAACTGTGTTCGAGGAGGGGCTAAAATGTGGCCTTAGGATTTTGCTCGCCTAACTAATAGTCGACCTCTTACTAGGTTTGGAAGTCTGCACCACCCAATTACTCCCGACTTGTTTTGCCACACTATATAGTTTTACTGTGCTAATGCACCTGTACAACCAACCTGTGTCTTTTGCCAATTTCTCAAATTTATTCCACCTACATATGTCCTGAAAGTCAGGAAGCACTGAAAAGTCTAGTTTTTATTACCTGACTGCTCGACCCCGATGAAAGTTTCTGGTGTCCCCTGCCTCTTCTTATGGGTAAGAGTAGAAAAAACATTTCTTTTATGTTTGGGGGTAGAGGGTTCTTACCATTCCAAGGGGCTGGTGGAGAGGGCCTATGGAGTTGTCCAAAAACCAAACACCTAGCTGGCCCAACACTTTCATTCGGGATTTGGTTGGGTTTGAGCAAATGGAGGCCTCAATTCTGATCGAAGAGAGGTATTTGGTTTTGGCTGGCCTATCACCTACCCAACTCGACCTGCCTACGGGCGATCGACTAGGTACAAACTTTTTATCGATTATTTTGATTGAACATTATTATCTTTTTGCTCGATTCTGATTGTTCGCTTACCTATGCAGATCATAATGAAATAATAGTCCACAGCCGTAATGAATCCCAAGTTCGAGCACTGAAGGCTAGGGAATGTCGTCGAGCTACTGCTGCTTGACGAGAAGATACTGTTGGGCAGGTAGGTTCAACGAGGTCGACGTCTTCACCATTCCTACCATAAATCGAGCAGGCTCTTAAAACTCAATCTGCTCGTTGGGAAAAGCCCGTAACAGCAATCCCATGAGTTAGGGTAAGAGGCAAATGGTCGAACAGGGAGGTTCGGTCCCAAAAAAAGCTGCTAGGGATAAGGGGAAGCAGAAGGTTGTGACAGGTTACGACCTATTCGGTAAATTAAGTGATAGTTCAATGTTCTAGCTTTCTAAACTATCCCCTTCCTGATTCACCACTGACCAAAACAAGAAGGTAACTGACTCGACCTCCAACATCCAAGGAGGGCCAATAGGTAATGAGGCTCTGAAGTGGATGACATCAGGGCTGTTTGTGATTGACCAACGAAAGCTGATGAACCTCAGTCAGCTCGGGATAGTGAAGGTAATATCCTACTATTGCAATGTGGTAGTATGAGATCGATAGTCTCGACCATAATTTTCCTCATATATTGGTTTGAAAAATAACATTGTTGTGCTTTAGATAGGACAGCTATGCTACAACATATACTGATGATCCAAGATGGCTCTGGCTGTTAAGGAAGAGTTGGAGGTGGGAGGAGAGATGGAAATGCTGAAGGTAGCTCGAGTCTTCTCAGCTCTAGATCGATCAACTGAACAAAAAGATAGCCAACCTCAAAGAGCAGCTCGACTCGAAGGATCAATAGTTGATCCAGGCTGTTGAGGATCGAAGTAGAATGGACAACATAATAAAGAAGGCCTAGCTGGACCTGCAGGTAAGCTTCAGCTCTGGTCGGGCTTGAGGTCATGTAGAGGCGACCAACCAAGCTAAAGAGGCCTTCTTCTGGTATTTTCCCATAGTGCGGCGGGAGGCTATTGAGTAGTTCATGGTGAGCACAACCTTTTAGGATGCCAGCACGATTGCATCACTTGATGATGCTCATGAAGCATTCCATAGGGCTATCAAGTAGCTCGAGCACATGGGCTATGCTTTTTGAGCTAAGGATAGGAGTAGAATGAGCCTCTCGCTAAATAAGACACTGGAGCCTTATCTAAGCCAGAGGAGGGTGGTGGCGAATAAGCTTCGGGGGTGATCCTACCTCTGCTGCACCTGATGTGCACTGATTGAGGTGCAAAAGAAAAAAGCTGAGGTCGATACTAGGCTAGAGCAAATATCCACTGAATTTGCATTCGCAGAAGACCTCGTAGGTCAAATAAAGAATAAAGAGGTCAACCTGGCGCAGTACGTGCTGCAGTCAACTAACTTTATGGGCGACCTCTCGGGACCTTTTGAACCTCCTCAAGTAGTTTCTTTGCTTGCCTGTGCAGTACCAAAATTGGACTCAGAGTGGGCTGAAGGTGGGCAAGAGAAGCCAAGCCAGAACTGAACCAGTTTTCTTTTCTTTTTTTTTTATTATAAACTGTTATTGAGTGATAAATAAAGGTGTATTTTCATTTTCATTTCCATCTTGTTATGCTATTCATAGCCTTTAATTCCCATTATGATAATGAGGAGAAAACTTGATTGACTGTTGCGTAGCAATTGTATTGTATGATTATGTCATTGATTGATTAATACTCCTGGTCAACTATTTATTCGGCCTTTGGAGTTAACTGCCCATTAGAAGTAATTGTATCATTTGCCAACTATAGGGTCGACAAAAATTGGATAGTTCACTAGAAAAGCTCGTTCGTCAGTGTGGAGGTCGATCTGATGGTCTACTAAAAACTTAATGGTTAGGAGCTATTTAGGTGGCAGCAAGGAGCTACTTAGTCATCAACTACGGGATTGACTAAAGACTTGGACGGCTAGGAGCTATTTAGATGGCAGTAAGAGGCTACTTAATCATCAACTATGGGGTCGACTAAAGACTTGGATGGCTAGGAGCTATTTAGGTGGCAGCAAGGGGCTGCTTAGTTGTCAATTATAGGGTCAACTAAAGACTTGGATGGCTAAGAGCCATTTAGGTGGCAGCAAGGGGCTGCTTAGTTGTCGACTATGGGGTCGACTAAAGACTTAGATGGCTAGGAACCATTTGGGTGGCAGTAAGGGGCTACTTAGTTGTCGATTGTGGGGTCAACTAGAATTATTAAAGATAACAATCAAGCCAATATAATTAGGATTTTATTCAAGCCAAAGGGCTGCAAAGATAAGTACTATACATTTTCAAATATAAAACCTCCTGGGATTGATTGCATTCCACGGGTGGAGGAGTTCCTCTCCTTACATGTTGGCCAACCAATAGGCACTGTTGATATGGGATAACCCAGTAGCCCCAACAAGCCCAATATCGAATGAGACGACCTAGGAGGCCCAACTGTATATCTATTTCATTGATTGATATCGACCTCACTTGGTAGGGTCTGCGGTCAACCCATATCGACCTCAGGACCACTCCAGAAGTTTGAATATTTGAGCCTGGTCGATATGTATCGACCTCAAAACCCATTTCGGCATTGACTCAGATCCCTACCGTATTTAATATTCTGATAGGTTGCATGCCACCGCATTAATGACATGTGATAGCTGGTACAACCGCTACCACCAACTCTGATAACTCTAACAACCCTGCCAACAACTTTGGCAGAGACATACCTCCACTGGCATTGTTTATTCGGGAAAATAGGAGATTTAGCCACTTTACATAGTACTAAGATCTAGAAATGGAATGATCCCCAACTGCCTGACAAAGATAAAGGCCAGTACACCTGATAAAGGTACTCGAGTTAAATCACACCTATAAAAAGCTATAAATACTCCAGGCCCAACCACGCTCAAGGTAATGCCCTATACACTACAAGCTTTACATTCTCTAT
>JACGDI010005716.1:414978-442874 GCA_014898725.1 Jacaranda copaia
CAGACCCAATCGAGCCATGTAATGTGATAAGGTTGAATACTTTAGTCATGACTATCACAAAGGGAGAAGAGAATCTATATATTTGGAGCATTGGCCCAGTTGAGCCCTGCAGCACTATAAGGCCGAGCATTTCAAATCGGGTCTTGATCGGAACACCACCCAAGCAGATCGGGATGAGTGGGAGAAAGTATCCTATCAAGTCCAGCAGCTGAATAGACGTCTTGATGAGATCTTGAGGAGAAATACTGATAGGGCACCAAACTTAGACGCTACTCAAAGGTCCCAATGGAAGAGAGGGTCCCCATTTGTTTAGGAAATCATCAATGAGTTCATTATCATAGACACCAAAGTCCCTATCGATCTCCCGAGGTATGATGGCTCCACCGACCCCAAAGAGCATCTCATGCAGTTTGAGCGCATGATGCAGCTACATGGTCACAATGAATTCATTCATGCTAAGATGCTGGTGACCACCTTCCAAGGCATCACACTAGACTGGTTCGTGAAGCTTGAACCATCAACGATTTACTCTTATGACCAACTGTGTGATAGATTCTTGCACCAGTTTGCCAGCAGAAGGAAGGTCAAGCTCCCCTATACCTACCTCCATACCATCAAGTAGGGCGAGGAGAAATCCCTTTGAGACTTCTTTACTAGATTTAATACAGAGGTCCTAAAGATTGATAACCTCAAGATTGAATTCTTGATCGACGTGTTATTTCTGGGGCTCAAGTATAAAGAATGCGCTAATGCTCTGATGTGAGAATAGCCCAGGTTGATGGAGGAGCTGCTCGACCTGGCAGAAAGATACAAAACCTAGGAAAAATGAACAAGCTCAAGTTTGGATCCTCTGAGGTTGAGAAGAAAAAGAAGGAGAGAGACGACCAGAAACGAAGAGAATGAGGTTGATCTCCGATCAAACACTTCTATGACTACACGCTGTTGAATATCCTAAGAAAGGAGGTCCTGTGCACTATCCAGCATGATAACCTCCTCAAAAAGCCTAGAAAGTTGATAGAGACTAAAGCTATAAAGAAATTAAAGAAATACTACCACTTCCACAAACAGAAGTGGCATAACATCGATGAGTGCTTCAATCTCCAAGATAAGATTGAGAGGTTGATCAGGCAAGGTCAGCTTAAAAAATATATAGACGTGGAAGCCTAGATTGAAGGGGGTAAAATTGATTGGACTCCCCATAGAGAAAGGTCAATTAGCCCTAGGAAAGAGGATAAAGGAAAAAAGCCTGCCCAAGATGATCACCCACCTATCAGAGCAGGCTCGAGTTTAATAAAATATTACCTGTGGAGACAATGTTCCACCTCTCAACGAGCACAAAACCCATTTCATTTACTGATGCAGACTTAGCCTATCTTGAGGGCAAAAATGTTGATCATAAGATAGATTACCCGATGGTTGTTTCCAAGGAGATTGCAAACTTTGAGGTGCACAAGGTTCTGATTGATAATAGTAGCTCAGGGAATATCAACTTCTTATCTACACTTAAGAGGATGACTTGGACAAGTTAAAATTTCAGCCTGTGCGCACACCGTTGGTTGGATTCGGGGGGTTGGAGATCATACTAGAGGGGTCAATCGACTTGTCCACATTTTTTGGGGAGGCTTCTCAAAGGAGAACATTAATGCTGATTACCTTGTGGTCGATGCTCTATTCACCTATAATATCATCATTGGCTGACCCACCCTCAATGACTTCCGTGCCATCATGTCTACTTATCATTTGAAAGTCAAGTTTCCAACCCTAGCCGGCATAGGTGAGCTCTTGTGCAATCTGAAGGAGGCATGGAGATGTTACAACATCTCGATTAAGCCATTTGAGTCGAAGACTTGATCGCAGCTGAAGACTTTGGGAGATGTCTCTGTAGCAGAACCCGAAGAGTCTTAGGTTAATAAAAAGTAGAAATTGAAGGACACCAGAGTAGAGCCTGTCGAGGAATTCAAGACTATTGAGCTCGAAGAGGGCAACCCCGAAATGATAACTCATATTGGGATAGACTTATGGCCCCACTTGGAATGTCTTATGGTTGATTTTGTGAGGAGAAATGTCGACATCTTTGCATGGAAGGCATTTGACCTGTAGGAGATCGATCCCAATGTCATTGTACACCACCTCAACATTAACCCCTCATACAAGTTGGTCAGATAGGAGACGAGGGCATTCAACATAAAGAGGATGCAAATTATCAAAGAGGAGGTTAGAAAACTCTTAGTGCAAGGTATATTGTAGAGATTCAGTATCTCTCTTGACTTTGTAATGTTGTTTTAGTCCTAAAAACAAAGGGATAGTAGCGAATGTATAGTGATTTTACTGATTTCAATAAAGTATGCCTTAAAGATCCTTAACCCCTGCCTCAAATAAATTTACTAGTCGATTCAACTGCTGGGTGTGAATTGTTCAGTATGATGGATGCATTTCACGGCTATCATCAAATATTCATGGCACCCGAGGATAGGGATAAAACATCTTTTGTTGTTCCTAATGGTGTATATTGCTTTCTTATCATGCTGTTCACTTTACAAAATACTGGGGCAACTTATTAGTTATTAGTTAACTTCATGTTCAAAGACGAGATTGAAAAATCAATGGAGGTCTACGTCGATAACATGATAGTCAAGACAAAAAAGCCCAAGACCATTTGATCGACCTCAGTCATACTTTTGAAATATTGAGGGTGTTTGGATTGAAGCTAAACTCAAATAAATGCACATTTGGGGTCTAAGGAGTGAAATTCTTGGCCTATATGGTCAGCCAAAGAGGTATTGAGGTCAATCCACAAAAAATTCAAGCAGTCTTAGATGTCACCCCTTCGAGAATGGTTTGAAAAGTTTAGAGGCTAATTGAGAGAATCATAGCTTTGGGAAGGTTCATCGCGAGGTTGGCTGATAAAAGCCTCCCATTTTTCAAAATTCTCAAAAATGCCAGAAAGATAAGTTTTTAGTGGACGGAATAGTGTGACCAGGTGTAGATCGATTTGAAACAGTATTTGGCCTCACCCCTGATGTTAGCAAAACCCGAGTTGGGAGAAGTGCTTCAGATATACTCAGCAGTCTCGAAAGCGTCAATCAGTTTAGTACTGGTATCAACCTGGGATGGCAACCATCAACCAGTCTACTATTGCAGTAAGTTACTCCAAGGGCCGAAATATAATTATTTAGAGATTGAAAATTTTGCATTGGCCTTAGTGACTGTTGCTTGGAAGCTGAGACCGTACTTTCAGTCTCACTCTATCATAGTGCTAACAAATCAGCCGTTGAAGTAAGTATTGGCAAAGCCAAATACATCAAGAAGACTAACCAAGTGGGCGATCGAGCTTGGTGAGTTCAACATCAGTTTTCAACCTCAAACAGCCATCAAAGCTCAAGTACTTGCCGATTTCATTGCAGAACGAGTCGACTTACTCGATAAAAGTATTGTTGTCCCTCTTGTTTAGACTTTATATGTTGATGGGTCGACCACATCTAAGGGAGGAATTGAGTTCACTCTTTGCTCCCCAAATGCAAAGAAGTATGATTTTGCAATCAAACTAGATTATACAGTCACAAACAATGAGGCTAGGTACGAGGCCCTGTTGGTAGGATTGAGAATGGCACTTGAGTGTGGGGTCGAAGACTTGGTCATGATCACAGACTTCCAGTTAGTAGCAGAGTAGGTTGGAGGAAATTTTGAAGCCAAAGAACAGTTGATGGCCCAGTACCTGGCCAAGGTAAAGAGGTTACAGCAATCATTCAAAAGGTTTACTCTCAGCCAGGTCCCTTAATCTAAGAATGAACGGGCAGATGCCCTTTCCAAGTTTGCCAGCTCAATTAGAGAAACAAGAGACAAAAAGATCATATTTTTGGTCTCAGATAGGCCGTCGATCGGGCTCTCCGACAAAAATCTTATAACGGCCATCGACGAGACATTTGTTTCTTGGCAGACTTTAATAAAGCTATATCTCAGCCAAGGTATTACCCCTGATGACAAAAATGAGGCTAAGCGCCTCCAAGGTCAGGCCTTTAGATTCGCCCTCAACAAGCATGGTAACTTATACAAAAGATCCTTCGTCGGACCCCCCTTGAGATGCTTGGATCAGGATCAGGCGTTGAAAGTGTTACAGGATATTCATGCGGGCATGTACGGCAACCATTCCGGAGAAAGGTCTCTTGCCCATAAAATAATTAAGTATGGATACTTCTGGCCAACAATGCTGAAAGATTCAATGGATTTCGCACACAAGTGTGCATCATGCTAAGTCCATTCCAACTTGCCGCACCAGCTAGCCGCATTGATGGTTAATGTTCAAATTTCCTAGCCATTTGATTAGTGAGGAATCGATGTTGTGGGTTTTGCCGAGGTTAACAGGACAACAGATGTTTATAATCTTAGCAGTCGAATATTTCACCAAGTGGGTTGAAGCTGAGGCTGTCCCTAAGATAACCGAGCAGCCATAAAAAGTTTTATATGGAAGAATAACATTTGCCATTTTGGACTACCTAAGGTACTTATTTCAGATGACAGCACTCAATTTCAGAGTAAGAGTACACGAGGTTGGTGCGAGGCTTTAGGAATCGCATAGAATTTCACATCGATAGGCAATCCTCAGTCGAATGGGCAAATCGAGGTGACCAACTGGACT
The DNA here is from genome assembly GCA_014898725.1 of Jacaranda copaia. NCBI lineage: Eukaryota > Viridiplantae > Streptophyta > Magnoliopsida > Lamiales > Bignoniaceae > Jacaranda > Jacaranda copaia. Next base: position 419,615 of record JACGDI010005716.1, read on the forward strand.
GTCCTTGACCAAGTAATGGCTAGAATTTAGGTTACTGAGGTGAATTAGGTAGATGACCTGCCTGATGTGCTGTAGGCTTACAGGACAACTCCTTGAATAGCCACCGATCATACCCCTTACAGCCTAGTATATGGGTCGATAGCAATTGTACCTTTAGAATTGATCCAACATACTGCTTGTGTCATCTACTACCACCTACTAAGAAACATGTTCGAGAGAAATTTGGATCTCAAAACTATCGATGAGCGTCGACAGGAGGCCTACAATACTATACAGTGCTACAGATCGAAAATAACCCAAACCTATAATAAGAAGATCAGAGAGTGTCGTTTCAATATTGGAATCTTGTCTTCAAGAAGGTAGAAGTCTCCAAGAATGTGGGCAAGCTCAAACCAAAATAGGAAGGGCCATATTCCGCTATCAAAGTAGTAAAACATGATTCCTACAGATTGGCCAACATGCAAAGAGGGGAACTCCCTCGTTCGTGGAATGCCATCAATATCAGGAAGTTTTTTAATTAAAAATTGTATGGCGGTTATACTTGGGAGCTATTAGCTTAAATAAAATTGCAATTTTATTTGCTTAATTTTTGTCTTCAATAATTTTAGTCCACCCCATAGTCGACGACTAAGCAGCCCCTTGTTGCTACCTAAACTGCTCCCAACTGTCTAAGTTTCTAGTCGACCCTGTAGTCAACAACTAAGCAGCCCCTTGCTACCACCTAAATGGATCCCAGCCATCTAAGTTTCTAGTTGACCTTGTAGTTGATGACTAAGCAACCCCTTACTGCTATCTAAATAACTCCTAGCTGTCCAAGTTCCTAGTCGACCCCACAATCGATGATTATGCATCCCCTCACTGCTTCTACTCGACCATCCACCTTTTATCAACCCCGTACTTGGCAATGGATGTGTCACTTTATTTGAGAGGTAATTAACACTAAGGGTCAAGTAGATAGTCAACAACAATATGAAGCAATCGACAGCATAGTCGTGCAACACCATTACTACACAACAGGCAACCAAATATTTTTTCACATTACCATAATAGAAGTTAAACACTATGCATGCTGCTACAGGATGAGAATGAAAGAAAAGATGTGTTCTTTATTGAAAATACTTTGGCAGAGTACATATATACAAAAAAAGAAAAAAAAAAGAGAAAAAGCTGGTCTGGTTCAACTTCAAGGTTAGCTTGGCTTCTCTTGACCACCTTCAGCCTAATATGCATCTGGCTCAGGTGCTGCACAGGCGAGTGAAGAGATTGCCTGAGGAAGTTTCGACGATCCCAGAAGATCACCCATTTAATTAATCGACTGCAGTATGTACTATGCCAAGTCGACCTGTTCATCCTTTAATTAGGCAACAAAATCCTCCACAAATGTGAACTCCGAACATATATACTCTAATCAAGCATCAACCTCTACCATCTTCTTTTCTTCCTCAGACAGCGGCGCATCAAGTGCGACAGCAGTAGGTTCTCTCTTGACAGCCACACAGTGCCGCCTTCCTCTGGCTTAGGGAGAGGCTCTAGCTTATCATTGAGCAAGAGGCTCATCCGATCTCTGTCCTCAGCACGGAAGCAATAGCATATATGCTCTAGTTGTTTAATGGCCTACTGATATGCTTCGCGGGCATCATCCAGGGTTGCAATCGGGCTAGCATCCTGAAAAGTGGTGCTAACCACGATTGCTTGACAGCCTCACGCCGCACCATAGGTAGATTCTGGAGGAAAGCCTCTTTGGCTTGGCTGGTTGCCTCCATGTGACCTTTGGCCCGATCAGAACTGAAGCTCACTTGAAGGTTAAGATAGGATTTCTTGATGATATTGTCCATGCGGCTCTAGTCCTTGATGGCCTAGACCAACTATTGATCCTTTGCATCGAGCTGTTGTTGGAGGTCGTCCACCCTTTTATTCAGCTGCTCGACCTGAAGCTGGGAGGATTCGAGCTGCACCTTGAGAGTCTCCATCTCTCCCTCAACCTCCAACTCCTCCTTGGCAGCTAGTGCTATCTCCAACTACCGGAATATACTATAGCCCAGCTGCCCTATCTGAAGCACAGCAATGTCATTCTTAAATCAACATGAACATCATAGAAAAGATATGGTCGAAACTAATCGACCTCATACTTACCACGGTATAGTACTAGGACATTGCTTTCATCATCTCGAGCTGACTCAGGTTCATGAGTTTCTGTTGGTCGTTTACAAAAAGCCCTGAGGTCATCCATTTCAGAGCGTTAGCAGCAGTTGGCCCCCATCAAGGATTAAGGTCGAGTAGGATATCTCCTGATCTTTGTCCGTGGCAAATCTTGGATGAGATAATCAAGGGAGCCGAAACATTGGGCTATCACCGGGCTTTCCAAACAGGTCCCAGCCAGTCACCACCTTCTGTTTCCCCCTTTTCCTTGGTAGCCTTCTTCGGAGCTGACCCCCCTTATTCAATCAGCTACCTCTTACCCCAACTCATGGGGCTGCTCTACTCGAGCTCCTCTCGAGGAGCGAACTGGGTCTCAGGAGCCGCCTTGATTTGTGGTGGCGATAGTGCAGATGTCGACCTCACTAAGCCCATTTGCTCAACAGCATCTCCACGTCAAGCAGCGACAATAGCCTATCAATGCTCCTCGGCCCTTAGAGCTCTGAGTTGGGATTTATTTTGGTTGCGGGCTATGATGCCATTTTGATCTGCACGGGCAAATAAAAATAAGTATTAGATTCGAGCAAAAAGATAGCATGCAATGGAAACAGTCAACGGAAAGTTTCTACCTAGTCGATTGCTCACAGGCAGGTTGAGCAGGGCAGAGGATAGACCAGCCAGCACCAAACACCTCTCTTCGGTCAATACGGAGGCCTCCATTTGGCCAAACCTGACCAGATTCCAAATGAAGGTATTAGGCTAACAGGGTGTTTGGTTACCAAGCATCTCCATAGGCCTTCTCCACCAACCCTTCAAAATAACAAGCACCCTTGGCCTCCAGATATAAAAATAGTGTTTTTTCCACTCTTTCCTGTAAGAAGAGGTGGGGGATACCAAACATTTTCGTTGGGGTCAAGTAGTGAGGTAATAGAAGCCCAACTCTTCACTACTGCCTGACTTCTGGGACATGGGAAGGTGGAATAAATTAGAGAAGTTGGCAAAAGTGACGGGTTGGTAGTAGAGGTGAATCAACATAACAAAACTATACAGTGTGGCAAAACAGTTGGGGAGGAGTTGGGTGATGCAGACCCCTAATCCTACGAGAAGGTTGACTATGGACTGAGTGAGCGGGAACTTGAAGCCATATTTCAGCCCCTCCTCAAATATAGTTATAAATCCCTAGGAAGGTCGATGCATTCTACCCCAGGCCCCCGACGCTACCAGCTCATACTCATCGGGGATATGATATGTTGCTCTAATTTGCACTAGGTCTGCAATGGTTATTTTTGAGGTTATTTCTGTATAATGGTCGGGGGTAAATAATCGACCCCAATTTGCAGGCATATCAATAGGGCCAGCCTTACCTACTGACGCTATCTTAACGTTGTTGGAACTACTGCTACTACTTGAGCTAGAGCTTTCACTTGCAGAAGAACTAAACTCAGACGTGTTCTCAGCCCCAGTCTCCCCCCCACGGGCCATATTTTCTAGCCTAGTGCTATCAGAATCAATGCAAGCAGACATGGTTCTACAAAGGAAAGGTAGAAAAGAGCAAGAATAGCAAAGACATTTATAGTGGAAATTTCTCAAAGGCAAGCATGGAGCATGAAGGGCTTCAAAGATGGCGATTTGATCAAAAGTTTAGACAGTAAAAGTGTAAATAAAGCCACTTATCCCCTTATTTATAGGCAGTCGTGTGCTGAAATCCGTGTAACTGCTATGATGATAGCCTGTCCCAGTACACTTCGTATTCTGCGCACTGATAGCCACATTAAATGCAAAGAAACCACCCAAACCTTAGTCGGTAGTTCAAAAACTTGGGTTGAGAATTCAAAAATCTTGGTCGAGCATAATACCTACTATGGTTGAAATAAACTCCCTATTCCTATTTGTCGGCAAGTTCGATCAGGACCGCGAGTTGGGGGGACTCATGATATGGGATAACCTAATAGGCCCAACATCAAATGAGACAGCCTAGGAGGCCTAACTGTGTATTTGTTTGGTCGATCGATATTGATCTCACTTGGTAGGGCCTGTGGTCGACTCGTATCGACCTCAGGACCACTCTAGAAGTTTGAATATTCAAGCCTGGTCAACATGTATCGACCTCATGACCCACTCTGGCATTGACTCAGATCCTTGTCGTGTTTAATAGTCTGATCGGCTGCATGCCCCCACATTACTGACACGTGATGGCTTGTACAATTACAGCCACCAACTCTGACAACTCTAACAACCCTGCCAACAACTTTAGCAGAGACGCATCTCCACTAGCATTATTTATCCCAAAAAATAAGAGATTTTGCCACTTGGTACAGTACTGGGATCTAAACATGGAATGACCCCCGACCCCCTAGCAAAGACAAAAGCCAGTACACCTGATAAGGGTACTCGAGTCAAATCATGCCTACAAAAGCTATAAATACTCCAGGCCTAACCACGCTTAAGGTAATACCCTATACACTATAAGCTTTATATTCTCCATATTCTGTTTGATCTCTCCATCTCGACCAGAACTAACTTGAGTGTCGGAGTACCTTAGTCGGGAGTATCTCGGCTAGTTAAACGTGTGTTGTGGTTGTAAATCTCAAGCCCCAAGTTACATACAATCCTGAGTACCCGACCTCCCTTGTTGAATTACCAGTAGCACAACCCTTATTTTCTCTATATGCAACTTTCAGCAGTATCAACTGTGTTTCGCTAATTTGATAATGGAGTATGGCTTTTCCCATTTTGGTTCAAGCTTGCCCATATTTTTGGAGACCTCTACCTTTATGAGGACAAGATCTCCAACATTAAAATGATGCTCTCTAATTCTTTTATTATAATTCTGGGCCATCTTTGACTTGTGGTGCTGCATAGTATTATAAACCTCCTATCGATGCTCGTTGATAGTTTTGTGATCAAGCTTTCTCTCTGACGTATTTCTTAGTGGGTGGAAGTGGATAACCTGAGCAATATGTTGGATCACTTCTGAAGGGATGATTGCTTCCAACCTATAAACTAGGCTATAAGGGGTATGACCGGTGGCTGTTCGGGGAGTCGTCCTATAAGCCCATAGCATGTCAGACAGGTCATCTGCTTAATTCGCACTGGTGTCTTGAATTTTGGCCTTCAATTGGTTGAGGACAATTCAGTTGGTCACCTCAGTCTGACCGTTCGACTGAGGGTTGCCCATCAAAGTGAAATATTGTGCAATCCCCAAAGCCTTGCACCAACCTCTTATACTCTTACTCTAGAACTACGTACCATTATCTGAAATAAGGACCTTATGTAGGCCAAAATATCAAATGATATTTTTTCATATGAAACTTTTTATGGCCGCGTCAGTTATCTTAGGGATAGCTTCAACTTCAACCCAATTGATAAAATATTCAACCGCTACAATTTAAACTTTCATTGACTTGTTGATTTCGGCAAAGAGCCCACTATATCGATTCCACACTGATCAAATAGCTAGGAAATTTGGACATTAACCATCAACGTGGTCGGCTAGTGCGGCAGATTAGAATAGACTTGGCATGATCCACATTTACATGTGAAATCCACTGCGTCTTTCAATAATATTAGCCACATATACCCATACTTGATTATGTTGTGGGCAAGAGACCTCTTTCTAGAATGGTTGCCACACATGCCTACATAAACATCCTGTAATACTTCTAACGCCTGATCCTAATCCATGCATCTCAAGGGGGGTCCAACCAAAGATCTCTTGTATAACTGATCGTGCTCGTTGAGGGTGAATTTGGAGGCTTGACCTTAAAGGCACCGAGCCTTGTTCTTATTGTTGAGGATAGTACCTTAGCTGAGATATAGCTTTATTAGGGTCTGCCAAGAAACTGTCGTCTCCTCAATGGTTGTTACCAAGTTCTCATTAAAGAGTGCAATTGATGGCCTATCTAAGACCAAAAATTTGATTTTCTTATCTCTTGTTCCTCTGATGGAGCTAGCAAACATCAAGAGAGCATCTACCCATTCATTCTTAGATCAGGGGACCTGGATGAGAGTAAATCTTTTAAATGATTGCTACAACTTCTTTACGTCAGCCAGATATTGAGTTATCGATTGTTTTTTAGCTTCAAAATTTCTCTCGACCTGCTTTGCTACTAATTGAGAGTCCATAATTGCAACCAAGTGTTTGACCCCTTGCTCAAGCACTATTCACATTCTTGTCAGTAGGGCCTCGCTCTCAGCCTCATTATTTGTGACTATATAATCCAGTTTAATTGTAAAATTGTACTCCTCAGCCTCTAGGGAGCAAAGAGTGACCCCTATTCCTCCTCCAGATGTGGTCGATGATCCATTAACATGTAAGGTCCAAACAAAAGGGGCTGGGATACTCTTCTTAGGCAAGTTGACTCGCTCTGCAATGAAGTCGGCAAACACCTATATTTTGATGGCCGTTTGAGATTGAAAACTAATATCAAATTCCCTCAGCTCGATCATCCACTTGGTCAATTTGCCTAATGTACCGAGCTTTGCCAATACCTACTTCAATAGCTGGTTGGTTAGCACGATGATAGAATGAGACTAGAAGTACGATCTCAACTTTCAAGGAGTAGTAACTAATGCTAACGCAAATTTCTCAATTTCCAAATAGTTATGTTCTGGCCCTTGGAGTGTTTTACTATAATAGTAGACTAATCGATGGTTGCCATCTCGGGTCGATACCAACACTGAACTAATCGCTGCTTCTAAGACTGCTAAATATATCTGAAGTAATTTTCCCAGCTTGAGTTTTGCCAACATTGGGGGTGAGGCCAAATATTGATTCAGCTCAATCTGCACCTGATCACACTATTCTATCCATTAAAAATTCATCTTTCTGGCATTTTTGAGAATTTTGAAAAAAGAGAAGCTTTTTGTTGGCCAATATCGCGATGAACCTTCCCAAATCCACAATTCTCCCACTAACCTCTGAACGTCTCAACTTGTTCTTAAAGGGGTGACATCTAAAACTGCTTGAATTTTCTATGAATTTGCCTCAATGCCTCTTTGATTGACCATATTGCCCAAATATTTTTCTCCTCGAATCCTAAATGTGCATTTGTTCGAGTTCAGCTTCAATCCAAATGCCCTCAATATCCTAAAAGTATTACTAAGGACGAACAAGTGGTCTTGGGCTTTTTTCATCTGGACTATTATGTCATTGACGTAAACTTCCATTGATTTCCCTTTTTCATCTTTGAACATGAAGTTGACCAACCATTAATAAGTTTTCCCAGCATTTTTCAATTCAAACAACATGATAAGAAAGCAATATAACCCATTAGGAACAACAAAATATGTTTTATCCCTATCCTTGGGTGCTATGAAGATTTGATGATAGCCTTGAAATGCATCCATCAGACTTAATAATTCACACCTAGCAGTTGAATCAACTTGTAAATCTATCTGAGGTAGGGGTAAGGATCCTTAGGGCATGCTTTATTCAAATAAGTAAAATCATTACACATTCGCTACTGTCCCTTAGTTTTTGAGACTAGGACAACATTACAAAGTCAAGAGGGATGCTAAATTTCTACAATATATCTTACATCTAAGAGTTTTCTAACCTCCTCTTCGATAATATGTGTCCTCTCAGCATTAAATGTCCTTGTCTTTTGTCTGATTGGCTTGTATGAAGGGTTAGTGTTGAAGCGGTGCACAATGATGTTGGGGTCGATCCCTTGGAGATCGGATGCCTTCCAAGAAAAGACATCAATATTTTTCCTCAGGAAATCGACCAAGAGACACTTCAAGTAGGGGCCCAAGTTTGTTTCAATACGTGTCGTCTTTTTGGGGTTACCCTGTTAGAGCTCAATGGCCTTAAACTCCCCGACGGGCTCTACTCTAGTATCTTCAAGCTTTCGCTTCTTGTTGACCTGGGACTCTGTAGGTTCCTCTATAGAGGCATCCCCTAAAGTCTTCAGTTGCGGTCAAGTTTTTTCTTGGTTAACTCAATTGAGATGTTATAACATTTCCATACTTCTTTCAAGTTATACAAAAGCTCGCCCGTGCCCGTTGGGGTCAAAAACTTGACCTTCAGATAATAAGTAGACACAATGGCATGGAAGTCATTAAGAGTAGGTCTGCCTATGATGATATTATAGGCAAATGGGGCGTCGATTGTAAGGTAATTCAGCATTAATATTTTTCTTCAAAGAGCTCCTCCAAAAGATGTGGACAAGTTGATCGACCCCTTCATATGATCTTAGAAACCTTAAATCTGACTAGCGGCATGCGCATAAGCTCGAACTTCAATTTGCCTATATTCATCCTCTTTAGGGTAGATAAGTAGATGATATTTGCCGAGCTACCGTTGTCAATTAGAACCTTGCACATCTTAAAGTTTGCAATCCCCACAAAGATGACCATCGCATAGTCTTTCTTATGATGACATTCATGCCCTTGAGGTGGGCCAGGTCGACATCGATAAAAGAAATGGGTTCTATGCTCGTTGTGAGGCGAAAAGTTATCTCAACAAGCGAAGCTTTATTGGACTTGAGCCTTCTCTATGTTTACCTCTGAGCAGACTTAGAGTCCCCCCAGTGGGACCTCCTATAATCATATCAATTACCTCTCTGATGGGTGGGCGATCTTCCTGGGCGGGCTTTTTTCCTTTATCTTCTCTCTTGGGGCTAACCGACCTTTCTCTATGGAGAGTCCAGTCAGTTTTGCCTCTTTCTATCTGAGTGTCCATAGCTATGTATTTTTTGAGGTGGCCCTGTCTGATCAACCTCTCAATCTCGTCTTGGAGATTGAAGCATTTATCCGTGTCATGCCCCTTCTATTTGTAGAAGTGGTAGTACTTCTTTGATTTCTTTATGGCTTCAGTCTCCGTCAGCTTTCTGGGCTTTTTAAGGAGGTTATCATGCTGGATGGCATAAAGGACCTCCTTTCTCGGGATGTTCAATGGTATATAGTCTTGAAAATGCTTGATCAGAGATCGACCTCGCTCTTTGTGTTTCTAGTCGTCTCTTTCCTTCTTCTTCTTCTCGACATCGAAGGATTTGAACTTGAGCTTGTTTATTTCCTCTTATGTCATGTACCTTTCTGTCAAGTTGAGCAGCTCCTCCATCGACCCGGGATATTTTTGCACCAATGCATTGGTGCATTCTTTATGTCGGAGCCCCAAAAACAACATATCTATCAAGAACTCAATCCTGGGATTATTTATTTTTAGGACCTCTATGTTAAATCTAGTGAAGAAGTCACAGAGGAACTCCCCCCCACCTTGCTTGACAGTGTGGAGATGGGTATGAGAGAGCTTCGCCTTCCTTCTACTAGCAAATTGGTATAAGAACTTATCGCACGATTAGTCATAAGAATAAATCGATGATGGTTCAAGCTTCACAAACCAGTTTAGTGCGATGCCTTTGAAGGTGGTCACCAATATTTTGGCATGGATGTATTCATTATGTCTATACAAATGCATCATGTGCTCAAACTGCATGAGGTGCTCATTAGGGTCGGTTGAGCCATCATACCTCAGTAGATCTATTGGGACTTTGGCGTCAATGGAAATATGCTCGTCAGTGATATCCTGAATGAAAGAGAGCCCTCTCTCTCGATGAGATCCTTTAGGAGCATCCAAGTTTGGTGCTCTGTTGGTATTTTTCCTCAAAATCTTTTCGAGGCATCTGTTCAGCTGCTAGACTTGATGGGATACTTCTTCCCATTTATCCCGATCCATCTGGGTAGCATTTCAGTCAAGACTCGATCTAACATGCTCGGCCTTATTGCATTACGCAGCTCGAATGGGCTGAGGCGCAAAGTTTGTAGACTCTCTTCTTTCCTCGCAGTAGTCACGCCTAGAGCGTTCGACCTTATCGCGCTTCATGGCTCAATTAGGTCTGACACGATCTACTGAGTTCATTATCTCGTCCCACATTTTTGGCTGTCTCCTCTCTTTCTGCAGGTATTTGGGACTGATCTCATGCGTAGCGGGCAGTTGCCTAGACTCTTGATGGCCACGGCTGTTATCAAGAGACCTGTTCTCCAGCAGGGGCGATTGTTGAGTTACACTGGCGGCAAGAGCAAGTAGTGTAGTGTGTTTGTTCAAAGTAGCAGATAGTTGGGCTAAAATTTGCTCACTTATCAACTACATTAATTGGGGCATGGTGAGTGTCACCACCAACTCCTAAGGGGCGCTGGTGCTCAGAACATGTATGCCTAGCTAGGGGTTTGGGGAAGGTGGAGAATTGGACCTCCTATTCTCCTCCCTTTCAGATGCTGCTCTGCATATGTTCACTATTTTTTCATTGCAATCTCAATGATTACCACAGACGATGCCAAAACTGATGCAGTTGAAAGTCGCTTATAGTGAAAAGGGTAGTATTTAGGATGAATCGACCAGGGAGGTCGAGTACTCAAAGCTGTATATCTCTTGAGGTCTGAGATTCACAACCACAATACATGTTAAACTAGTTGAGGTGCCCCTGGCTAAGGCACTCCGACGCTCAAGTTAGTTTTGGTCGAGATATAGCAATCAAACAAAATATTGAATGTATAGAAGGTTTATGGCATATTTGGCATTAGCTTGAGCTTGGTTGAGTATGAAGTATTTATAGCCTTCTCCAGGCATGATTTGACCATGGTGCCCTTATCAGGTGTACTAACTTTTGTCTTGGCCCGGGGGTTGATGGTCATTTTATGTCCAGATCCCAATACTATTTTAGGTGGTTGAATCTTCTATTTTCTAGGGTGAATAGTACTCTAGAGGCACCTTTTACCAAAGGTGGTAGCAAGGTTGATAGAGTTAGTGGTAGTGACTGTACTAATTGTCACACGTCATTAATGCGGAGGCATGCTACATGTCAGACTAATAAATACGATGGAGATCTAAGTCAATGCTAGAGTGGGTCTTGAGGTCGATACATGTCGACCAGACCTGATTGTTAGAACATCTGGAGTGGTCTTGAGGATGATGCAAGTCGACCACGAACCCTGACAAGTAAGGTTGATACAGGTCAACCAAACAGACTTGATGTTGGGCCTCCTAGGCTATCCTATTTGATGTTAGGCCTGTTGGGTCTGCTGGGTTATCCCATATCAAATATATTAAATATTAATTTAAAATTTTCTATTTAAATTTTAGGATATATTAAATTTAATTCTAAAAGATAAATAGTTAATTTTAATTAATAATTTAATATTTATTTTTTATTCAAATCAAGCATTGACACATGTCAAAGATGGAGTGTCTGCATTTATGGATCAATCAAATCAAACATATTTGATAATGATATTATCTTTTGATATTTGATATTATCAAATCAAATATATCCCAAATTATCTCTTGATATCTAATATTATCTTGTCAAAAAGATAGCATTTGAAGGATTCAAGTCAATCAAGAAGTCTTCCTTTAAGCACCTATATAAATAGGTGATTCTAGTTCAGTTGACAAATAACAAAAAATTCTAGCAAACGAGAGAAACTTGGAAGGAGTTTAGCAATTCTCTCAAGCAAATCTAAGAAAATCCAAGGTGTTCTTACAGAATTCATATATTTTTGGCTTTTGATTCAAATCAAGGTGCGAAACTCTCGAATTGGCATTATTTTTATTCAAGGAGATCCACAATGTTCAAGGCGTTCTTTGTGAAACTTATATATTTTTGGCATTTGATTTGAGATCAAGGCGCGAAGCCCTCGAATTGGCGTTATTTTTATTCAAGGAGATCTATGATGTTTAAGGCATTCTTCATAGAACTTATATTTTTGGCCTTTGATTCAAGATTAAAGTGCGAAACCCTCAAGTTGGCATTATTTTTATCAAATTTAAGGGAGATCCATGGCGTCTAGGGCATTTTTCACAAAGCTTATTAAATTCAATATCATATTTGGAAGGGAAGATTCAGAAGATTAGATTAGAGATAGAATCCACAGTTGATTGATTGATTGATTTTGAATTTTTTTGTACAATTTCTTCTTGTTTGTAATTTTAATTTTTGTAGACAAGAAAATTTGTTGTTAAAAATTTTGGCACGCCCAGCGGGACCATCTCTACATCACATCTTTTCCCTTCATCAAGTTGAAGTATCATGGCTACCAACAAGACTTTTGCATCAAAGATGACTACCTCAAATTCCATAAATGCTAGAGTAAGAAGTATTGGCATCACCACAAGGAGTATGTCCAAAAAGTCACAAACATCATTGGAGGTAAATCCTTCACTTGAAGTTGTGGAGAAGGTATTGTCGTATGCCATTGATATTAATGAAGGTGGTGCAGACTTAAAAGAAGAATCAACAGCATCCACTCTTCGTTCAACCTCAAGTTCCTCAAGCATAATGCAGGCAATGGTGACAAGTGCTACAACTTTGGAGGAACAAATTGCTAATGTGATGAAGATTATTGAAGGATTGGCAAAGCATGTCTAAGAGTAAGATTCTCAAATCTCTAAGTTGATGAACAAGGTGGATAATGCTGAGACTAGTCACGTGATGGAGAAACAAATAAAAGCTCAAGATGAAGGCGAAATATCCACAAAGAGGCAGCTAGTTGAAAATGAAATTTTTACAGCAAAAGAACTACAAGTTTCCATCGATAGACTAATTGCTGTTGACTAGCTAAGGGAGTTTATCATGGGAACTATCAAAGATAAGTTTGAAAGGAGTTGTAAGTCATTTATGACTTATTCCAAGCCATATACTCAAAGAATTGACAACTTAAAAATGCCAATTGTTTATCAGCCACTGAAGTTTCAATAATTTGACAGCAAAGGTAATCCAAAACAGCATGTGGCGCATTTCATCAAAACTTGTAATAATGTTGGGACTTATAGAGATCACCAAGTAAAGCAATTTGTTTGTTCTTTGAAAGGCAATAATTTTGATTGGTATACTAACTTGGAAGTGAGCTCAATTGATAGTTAGGATCAATTGGAGAAAAAATTTCTCAATCGCTTCTATAGTACCTGAAGGACAGTTAGTATGATTGAACTTACAAATTCTCACAACTGGAAAGAAGAACTAGTTATTGACTATATCAATTGCTAGATAAAATTAAGCTTTAATTGCAAAGATCGATTTTCAAAGGCTTTAGCTATTGAGATGTACATCCAAGGTATGTATTGGGGGCTTTGATATATTCTCTAAGGAATTCAACCCAAAACATTTGAAAAGATGGCTACTCAAGCCCATGATATAGAGTTAAGCATGTTTGCTAGCGAAGTAGAAGGGCCATCAATTCAAGAGCTTCGTAAGCCTATAGAAAAGTAGGAATTTAGGAAATGTAGCAAACCTCTTGCTAAGGTGCAAAGTAAAGAAGCTATGGCAGTGAATGCAGCACCCATCAAGTTTTGTGCAAAGATAGAAATCATGAAGGATGAAAAAAAAGATATCCTCCAAGAAAGATGACAAAGAAAATTGACCTTAAAAGAGATGCAAGCTAAAACTGCCAAATCCTCAATTATGATGTTTCTAGAATATTTGATGATTTGCTAAATGCAAATCTTATTGAATTACCTAAAATGAAGCGACCTGAAGAAGTTGGGAAAATTGATGACCTAAAATATTGCAAGTACCACCGATTGTTGGGTCACCCAATCCATGATTGCTTCATATTCAAAGATAAGTGATGCAATTAGCTCGACAAGGGAAAATCTCACATGAGGAGGATAATGCTACCTTAAATCATGCTATAGTTGAGATTGAAAAAGATGTACTTAGTGATCACGATAATGACATTGCATGCTACATGATAAGTGAAGAAGAGATTTTCTCTCATGAAATATGTTTATCTGATGAAGAAAACCATGATGTAACTGAGGAGTGTATGTCGGCAATGTCTTTCACTAATGAAGATGTGTTGCTTGGCTCCAAGCCCCACAATAGGCCACTGTTTGTAACTGGCTATGTTCGTGAACAAAAAATAAATAGAATTTTGATTAATGGAGGCTCTGCAGTTAATATATTACCATTGTGTGTGCTAAAGGAATTAGGAATCTCCATAGATGAATTGACAAACAGTCGCATAATGATCTAAGGGTTCAATCATGGTGGTTAAAGGGCTCTTGGAATAATAAGGATAAAGCTAAAATCAAAGACAAAAAATGTCAAAGTTCTTGAAGTAGGTTAGTGAGCCAAAAAAGTTTAGGAGTTCAATTCCTTTACGCATGAAGCGATGCTCTATTTTGAATATATCATATAGCAGGACCCTAAAGGTTAAACTGCAAACCATTATCTTCACACAAACTCAAATTGACTAAGAATGTGATAAAGAAAGTGTGGCCTCTTTATATCATATTATTGTTAGTGATAGTCGGTCCACTCGTTAAAATGCTGTAGATCATCTTTCCAAGAAAATCCCCAAGCTTGTCAGCAATGGTTACATAAATGAAAAGGATAGTATCATGCAGACAGTCTATATAAGAAGAAGGGATGGACAAATAAGGGCATGTGTAGAATTTAGGAAGATTAAGCCTATGAAAGAGGATATTGTGCTAGCATACCATATTACTTTAAGTGAAGAATTTTTTATTGAAGAAGAAGATGCTAAAACTGTTCCTCTTAAGTTTGAAGAAAGTATTAAAGCCACTGTAGATGAATTGAAAGAGATTCATTTAGTTGATGCTAATGATTTGCGGCCCGTCTCCATTAGTACTTTATTGACTGTTGAAGAAGAAGAAATATATGCTAAGTTATTACATGAATTCAAAGATGTATTTGCATGGTCATACAAAAAGATACCTAGGTTAGATCTAAATATGGCAGTCCATCATTTATCAGTAAAGAAAGAAACTCATCCAGTAAAGCAAGCCCAATGGCAATTTCACCCCGAATTGGTTTCTTTGATTAAAGCTAACGAAAATAAGCTCATTGAGATTGGGTTTATTTGAAAAGTCAAGTATCCAACATGGATCTCCAACATTGTCCCAGTAAGAAAGAAAAATGGCCAAATTTGAGTTTGTGTTATCTTTAGGGACCTAAATGGTTCTTGTCCTAAGGATGATTTTCCATTACCCATTGTAAAACTCATGATTGATGCTACCACAAGGTATGAAGCGCTATCATTTATGGATGGATCATCAGGGTACAACCAAATATGCATGTCACTAAAAGATGAGGAGTTGACAGTATTTTGTACTCCAAAGGGAATATACTACTACAAAGTAATGTCGTTTGGACTAAAAAGTGCTGGTGCCACATATCAAAGAGCAATGCAGAAGATCTTTGATGATATGCTTCATAAGAATATCAAATGTTATGTTGATCATGTAGTTTTCAAGTCCAAAAGGTGAACAGATCACTTACAAGACTTGAGACAAGTTTTTGAGCTCCTGAGGAAATATCAACTCAAAATGAATCCATTAAAGTATGCATTTGGTGTTACATTGGGGAATTTTCTAGGATTCATAGTTCATTATCGAGGCATAGAAATAAAGCAAGCAAAGATTGATGTAATTCTGAAAATGCCTGAACCTCGAGATATCCATGAACTTAAAAGTTTGCAAGGAACGTTAGCATGTTTATGGAGATTCATATCAAACTTGGTAGATGTCAACCATTTAGCCATCTCATGAAGAAGGGCATTCCATTTAAGTGGGATTAATCTTACAAGAATCATTTTAAAAGCATAAAAGCTTATATGATGAAACCTCATGTGTTGATCGCATTAGTACCTAGATGTTCACTGATTCTTTATATTACTACTCAAGAATATTCTGTAGGAGATTTATTAGCACAGAAAAATGATGAAGGAAAAGAAAATGCCTTGTACTACTTGAGCAGAATAATGATGCCAAATGAGTTGAAATATTCGCCAATTGAGAAAATATGTTTAGCTCTAATTTTTGCAATTCAAAAGTTGAAGCATTACTTTCAAGCCCATACTGTCCATCTTATCTCAAAGTAAATCCACTAAAATACGTCACGTCAAAACCTGTCTTCTCTGATAGACTTGCAAAATGTTACCTTCAGTTGCAACAATTTGAAATCATCTATGTTCCACAGAAGGCAGTAAAAGGACAAGTTTTGGCTAACTTCTTGGCTAATCACCCCATCCCTACTGAGTGGGCGTTATCTGATGATCTACCTGATGAAGATGTCTTGGTGGTAAAAATTACACTTCCTTGGAAAATGTACTTTGATGGAGCATCCCACAAAGAAAGAGCCGGTGCTGGAGTGGTATTTATCACATCTAATGATGAAGTATTACCATATTCCTTTATTTTAACAGAAAATTGTTCTAACAATATTGCTGAATACCAAGCTTTTGTTCTTAGATTGGAAATAATAGTTGGCATAAAACAATTGCACTTTAAAGTTTATAGAGATTCTAAATTGGTGGTCAACTAGTTGCTTGGATTATATGAAGACAAGAAGCCTGAATTACTTCCATACTTTAATTATACAAAAAGGCTCATTGGATGGCTTGGAGATGTAGAAATTGAACACGTGCCAAGAAAGGAAAACAAGCAACCTGATGCGCTAGCTAAATTGGCCTCTTCATTTGCTATACCTACAAGTGAAGTGAGAATTCCAATATGTAAATGTTGGGTTGTATCGCCAATCTTCGAGGATGAGGATTGTTAAAAGGATAAAACTATGCTGTTCAAGTATTTAAAATAGAGAAAAACGATTGGCACTAACAGTTTATAGACTATTTGAAGCATGAAAAGCTACCAAATGATCCATGTTAAAAAGTTGACATCTGACGTTGTGTAGCTCGCTTCATCTATTAAAAAGGTGTACTTTACAGGCAATCATTTGATAGGGTCTTCTTGTGTTGTTTAAGTAATGATGAAGCTATCCAAGCCATAGAAGAAACTCATTTCAGAGTTTGTGGCACTCACCATTCAGGTCCAAAATTACATTTTTGGATAAAGAGAATGGGTTACTACTGGCCAACAATGGTAAAAGATTGCATGAATTATGCTTAAAAATGTTAAGCTTGCCAATTTCATAAAAAATTCATTGACCAACCACCCGAGCTATTGCATCCAACTGTTGCTACATGGCCCTTTGATGCTCGGGGGTTAGATGTGGTTGGACCCATGACAAAGTCGTCTGTTGGGCACTTGTATATTGTGGCTGCAACAAACTATTTCTCTAAGTGGGCTAAAGTAGTAACCCTTAAAGAAGTAAAGAAGAAAAATGTTCCTGACTTTATCCGTATCAACATTATATATCGCTATGAGGTTCCTCGATACATAATCACCGATAATGGAAAGCCTTTTAGTAATAGTTTGATAGATAAACTCTATCGAAAGTTCAATTTCAAGCAGATAAAGTCTTCCATGTATTATGTTAGGGCTAATGGTCTTGCTGAGGCATTCAATAAGACTTTGTGTAATTTGTTGAAGAAAGTAGTCTCAAAGTCAAAGAAAGATTGACATGAAAGAATTGGAGAAGCTTTATGGGCAAACTAAACTACTCATAGAACACCTACACAAGCAACTCCATATTTATTAGTTTATGGTGTTGAAGCAGTTTTACCCCTTGAGCAACAAATTCCTTCATTAAGGATAACCATACAAGAGAGATTGACTGAGCAAGAAAATACATGCCTACATCTTGAAGAATTAGAGGCCCTTGATGAGAAAAGATTGGAAGCACAACAAAGACTTGAGTGTTATCAAGCTTGGCTTGC
Organism: Jacaranda copaia; assembly: GCA_014898725.1. NCBI lineage: Eukaryota > Viridiplantae > Streptophyta > Magnoliopsida > Lamiales > Bignoniaceae > Jacaranda > Jacaranda copaia. The sequence goes on from JACGDI010005716.1 coordinate 437,330, forward strand.
TAGGGCATTTAACAAGAAAGTGCGATCACGATCTTTTCAAGTTGGAGATTTGGTGCTCACTATGAGGAGACCCATAATCACAACTCATTGGACTGGGAATAAGTTCACATCAAAATGGGATGGCCCTTATGTTGTCAAATAAGTTTATACAAATGGTGTATATAAGTTGGTTGCTGAAGACGGATTAAGAATTGGCCCTATTAATGGAAAGTTCTTAAAATATTACTATGCATAAAGTTGGGAGATAGCTTTTTAACGCATGAGCCTAAACTGCATATTGCTTGATGCACGAGCCTAAACTGCATGTTGCTCCTTGATGCATGAGCCTAAAATGCATGTTACTCCTGACCCGCATAAGTATAAACTATCAACGGTACCCACCAAAGGTAGTGTATATGGATAAACTGCTAACTTACCCCACAAAAGGTATTTTACGTCGTTAAAATATCAAATACCCCTCTAAAATGTTGCTTTCTTTGAACTACATTATGACTTAATCCCTTTATTGGGTATGTAGGAAGCTTAGATATTCTCTAAGTTCAATCATGAGTTTATTATATTTTTTTCTTTATTCAAAAAAAAAAAGAAACGAAGAGAAAAATATTAGTTAGTTGTTTTTATTAAGTTAGAGCTTTTTTTAAGTTAAAAAATAAAAATAAAAATAAAAATAGTTTAGTTATTTTTATTAGTTTGAGTTAATTCGTTTGTTGAGTTAAAAAAAAATTATTTAGTTGTTTTTATTTAGTTGAGTCTTTTTAAGTTAAAAAAAAAATAGTTGTTAAGTTTGAGTCTTTTTTTTAGTTAAATATATATAGTTTAGTTGTTTGAATTAATTAATTTGAGCTTGGTCACAAAAGAGAGAGAGAGAGAGAGAGAGAGAGAGAGTAGTAATTTTTGTTTGGTAAAAAAAAAAGGAAAAATTAAAAGATTGCAAGATAGAAAAGAAAGATATCTTCTATGTAATCTCAAAAAAATAACAAATGTAGCATAGTTTATTAAGAAAAAAAAAAGAGCAAAAAGTTCTAAATAAATTTCAAGTAAAAGGACTTAAGTTCTTCAATTTTTCCTTGACAGCCTCCAAGTATTCCATCAAAGTTTTCAAATTCTCAAACACTTTATTACCCAATGGAGGAGTATTCTTGATAACAGCAATTTCTTCTTCAATCTCACGAATTTTAGCTTGAGTACTTTGAAGAAGTTGTTGTTGGTGTTTCAATGATGAAATTATGTTCTTTTTGCATTCCTTCAATTTTTCAAGCTTCTTCCCAACACATTCCAATTCTTCTTAGGTGGATTGAATTTGGTTCATTTCTTTGCTTTCTCTCATTTGAGTATTATGGAGATGACTTTTGACTTTATCTAGTTGTTGTGCAAGAATTTCATTAGATGATTTTTTGAAAGATGCTGACTTTGCCTCATCATAAGCAGAAACCTTATCAAAAAGTACTTGCAACAATTCTTCCACATTGAAAATGTCAAATTTGTTAAAACCCCTCATTGATTCAAGCATAAATTGAACACTATCCTTAATAGATGAGATTGAATCAAGTGGAGTGTTTGCTATTCTCTTGCAAAATCCATCCACAACATTTGAAGATACTCTTTTTGATGATTAAGTACAAATTTCTCACTTTCAAACATTGAAATTGAAGTACAAGGAGATGGTTGTTTAGCTTTCATGTTGTGGAGTACCTCATTTTGCACAGTTGTGTTAATTGGAGTGTTCATGGCCAATAAGTTAGGTCCTATGATTGATCCTCGGCTACCTTGGGATGTCTCATCTTCATTAATATTAAGAATTTCATTTTCCAGCTAAAATGTTGCATGATCTAAGTGAGCAAATGACCAAAATAGGGCTTATTTAAAGAAAAATAGAAAATAAAAAGAAGAAGATGGAGAAAAGAAAATAACCTCTTTAGCAAAGTTCTCTGTTGGCAAAGAATCACTTAGCTTTGGAGATTTGGGGCTCTTTTTAAGCCTTTTCCAATGACGATCTGCATTACTACTGTTGCTCGTTTCTAAAAGATAAGGATTCCTTCTTTTTTCTTTTGGAGGCTTAATGTCTTCTAGGTTGGAAGGATTTTGAATAGTTGGAGCAGGGAGCCTATCCCCTTTATCATGGTCCTTGTCCTTAAGGGAAATTTTGATTGACTTCAAGTTGATCAATTGTGTAATATTTTCATCAAAGTAATCTCCATGAATTTTAGCCCACCACGTCTTGTAAGCATCTGAAGAGAATTTTTTTGCATTTAGGGGCACACAAGGAAGCTATGTTGTAGACATAGAATTATGCGAAGTGCATAAGTGCTAATAGTGAAGTCCTTCATCTAAATCGGCTGTACGAACATCATAAGCAGGAATTTTAGAAACTTCTTGATAATATCCAAATTGATGACTAACGTTCAATAATAAAGTAGTCGCCTTGCGGCAAAGGAAGATAAATTGATCGAATAGCAATGAAGTATGTTTGCTCTAATTCTCTAGCTTTGCCATTATCAATATATGGAAGCCCTTCATCTTTAGTAATCATGGTACAAGTCCAGGAAACAAAATCCCATTAGTGAATTCTCCTACGGGCCTCTTTTAGATCATAATATTTTGCTCCTCATTCACCGAAATAAATTTCCATTTTTGGGTTACATATTCTTTGCCAAACTTGATAATGTATTTTGAAATAATGCGCCAACCAAGCATAGACAAAGTAGATGGGAAAAGAAGAATGGACATGACATGACCTCAAGGAACCTGAAATTTTATTCAAACCATTGTAGATGCTGGCTAAAATTGGAATAGCAAGACTAACCTTCTTACTGGTAGCCATGATGCATGCTATCTTAAAAGTGCTGGGACGAATTGAATTGATATAATTGGTAGGAAGAACAAACGAGCAAAGCTAACAAGCCAAAAATGCAGCCAAATAAGTTTCTTCTCTCAAGTTCCCAGAAATTCCAAGTTTTAAAACTAATGCCTTCTCCAAGGTAGACCATTCTCCATGAAAGCTAAAGTCACCAAGAGGATTATGAGTTGATTTGGTCTAAACTGTCTTTTTCTCCTTGAATGGTGGTGGTTGATGGTATTTTATGACTTTCTAGGGTCAATATTTCACCCATTTCTCCATAGTAACTTGAGAAAGTTGACCTCCATGGGCACCCCTTTGAAGTAAATGATAAGCTTGAAATAAGTATTTGCAAGAATTGGGAATAAATTTACTTCCTATATCGTCAACTCTAGTAAGCTCCTTAGCTCAAGAAATCATCTCATCATCAAAAATTTCTATCATAGGGAGGCCTACAAGGTTGTGCAAATCCCACAGCGATATGGATAATTCTCCAAAAGAAGTAAAAAGAGTATTTGTAAGTGGACCCCATACCTCGCAAAATGCTTTGATAATCTTAGGATTTCGATCATATGTGAATAATAAAGCATACACTGGATCATATACTTACGCAATAATCAACTTATGCTTGCATCAGCTAAGGACATCTTCAATCCATTCCCAGTATCCTTTGATATAATGGAATTCACCATTAAATTGAAGGGTTTCTCCTTACTTGGCTTTTCCCTTAATGATGTCGCGGCCCAATGTGGGGAAAAGAATTGATTCAATTGATTGTTGATGGTAAATTAATTCATTTGGGGGACAATGATGAGTTGCTCTTAAAGCCCACACCTTGGAAGTCTTGATCTCCCAAGACCATTCCTCAATATGAAGAGAATTAGTCAGCCATAGCCACTTTATTGCGTATCTACCAATAAGTGGATTATAAGTAATCAAAAGTGTGCCTTTCTTCATGCGTTGATTCTCTTCATTCAGGATAATCGACTGTTGTACCCCAGTGCTAGTTGAAACATTCTTAAAAAAAACCATGGTGCAATATGCAAAGATGTGAAAAAAAAGTCAATCAAGTCACTAAGAAAGAAAAAAAGAAGAAAAGAAGTATTCAAAGAAAATTAATGTGAAGAATAATGCTCATGCAAATTGATGGAGAATCAAGTTCATAAGAATGCCAAGATAATGGTGTATGTTCAAAGGGACATTCTATCAAACATGAAATGTGCATGGATAAAGTATTGAATGAACGAGATAAAATAAAAATTTTACACCCAACAATGAAGAGCAAATACCCAAAAATTGAGATCAAATTCTCAGTGATCAGCAGAACTAAATTCCCGACGTGTTGTTGTGTGCTTTTTGAGTTCTTTTTTTATAAGTATTCATTAAGGCTAATTAATTTGAATAGGACTCAAGCCTTTGATTCATGCATATCTCAATTATGGCGAGACATAGCTTTAATGAAGATAGATTCCAAGAAGTTAAGCATGAAAAGAAATCCTAAAGAGGAGTCTGAAATTTGTTAAAATTATTGGTTAAGCTTATTGAAGAAACCGAAAGCTGCGGGACTGTCTGCAGGATTATCTACTGCAATATATATATCTACAAAAATTCTTGCAAAGCCTATTGCAAAGCTTTTACAAATATTATCAATTACTTTGTAGTTTCTTATGGGCCATACATATATATATATTAAAGAAAGGAAAGAGATTGAAGCAATGTATACTCTACTGCCTTGTGCATTCAAATTCAAGGACTTAATTTTTTTGGTGGGCCATACACCAAATTGGAAAGGAATTTGGTTTGTAAGTTATTTCTTGGCCATGAAAATAGTTAAGGAAAAATTGGCAATTTGAATTATGCATGGGGGCCCATATTTTACACGTTAAAAAAAAAGGTTTGCTTCCATGGATCTTGCTTCAAATATGAAGAAGTAATGAATAGGATAAACTAGTAGGCCTAACAGGCCCAACATCAAACGAGATGGCCCACAAGGCCCAAAGGTAAAATTTTTTTGGTCGACCGGTATCGACCTCACTTAGGAGTATCTACGGTCGACTCGTATCGACTTGAAGACCACTTCGATAGTTCGAGCATTTGAATCTGGTCGACATTAATTGACCTCTAGCGTTCACTCGAATCCCCATCAGGTATATTGATCTGATAGGTTAAGCCCACTCCAATAACACGTGGCAGCTGGTGCAACTATTGCCAATAACTTTGACAACTCTAACAACCCTACCAACAATTTTAGCAGAAACGTGCCTCTGCTGGAATGGTTTACCCAAAAAAGTAGGAGATTTAGCCGTCTGGCACAGTATCAGGATCTGGACATGGAATGACTCCTAACCCCCCTGGCATTGGAAAAAGCTAGTACACCTAATAGGGATACTTGGGTAAAATCATGCTCACAAAAAGCTATAAATACTCCAGGCCCAGCCACGCTCAAGGTAATGCCACTTACACTATACACTTTAGATTCTCTATATTCTACGTGATTACCCTCTCGACCAGAACTAACTTGAGCGTCGGAGTGCCTTAGTTGGTGGCACTGCCTTAGTTGGGGGCACCTCAGCTAGCTTAACGTATATTGTGGTTGCAGATCTCAAGCCCAAAACTACATACAACCCTTATTTCCTCTACTCACAGATTTTTGCAGCATCATTTGGCGCCGTCTGTGGGAACTTTGAGATTGCAACAAAAAAATGGTGA